>BTHU01000001.1:20146134-20518634 GCA_036184795.1 Tokudaia tokunoshimensis | reverse complement strand
CTCAGCTCTTAAGAGTGCAGACTGCTCTTCCGAAGGTCCTTAGTTCAAATCCCAGCAACCACATGGTGGCTCACAACCATTCGTAATGAGACCCGACACCCTCTTCTGGTGTGTTCTTACATATAATAATAAATAAATCTTTAAAAAAAAAAGACTTGTTGACATATTTGCATCCGTCTGGATGGTGAGATACTGCCTGTCTATCTTGAGGGCTGCACAGTCAGGCTAACCAGTGCTCAGTCTGTCTAGTGGCCTTGGGCGATTCCTCCTGTGCAGCCCCAGTGCACTGTCCCAGACCCTGAACACTGAATGCTCTCTGTAGGTCTGCCTTTTGCTTTCGTTCCCCACCCCCCCGCCACCCCAGTACTGGGAATGGAAACCAGGGCCTTAGGCAAGGGGTCCCCACTATGCTCCCAAGCATAATCAAGTTCCCCCCTAGACAGTCTCCTGTGGCCTGGACTTAGCCGTGTTGGCCTTGCACTCTTGGTCGGCTCCACTCAGCATCTGCAGGGACCGCAGGTGTGCCGCACCTGCTTCGTGCAGTGCTGGGCTTGAGCAGGCCAGCTTGCTACCGAGTGAGGCGTACTCCCAGCCTTCGGTTTTAAATTTTTTGAAATAGAGTCACACTCTGTAGTCTAGGTTAACTTAGAGCTTTTATCATCCCTTCTGCCTCAGCCTCCAAAGTGCTAGGATTATAGGCTGAAGCCATCACACCCAGCTCCAGCTCTTTTTCTTTGGATTTTGAGAGAGAGCATCACTAACTAGTCCAGGCTAGCCTTGAACTCACCCTGGCCCAAGTTGGTCTTGAACTTGTTTTTTTTTAATTTTGTTTGTTTATTTGTGTTTTCGAGTCAGGGTTTCTCTGTATAACTATGGCTGTCCTAGAACTCACTATGTAGGCCAAGCTGGCCTGGAACTCAGAGATCACTTAGCGTCTATGCTGGGATTAAGCACATGTGCCACCACTGCCCTCTGGGATTTGAGCTCGTGACTGCTCTCACTTAGTCTCCCAAGTAGCAAGGATAATATGCCTCCACGGTCAGGCCTGCCTATTTTGGAGACTCCATACTTCAGTTTTTAAACTAAAAAAAAAATAAAAAAATTTTTTATGGGGCTGGAGAGATATATCTCAGCAGTTAAGAGCACTGGCTGCTCTTCTAGAGAACCAGAGTTCCGTTCCCAGCACAGACTTGTAGACAGAACACCAATGCACATAAAATAAATCTTTTTAAAAAATGTACGGGTATGGGTGTTTTGCCTGCATGTGTGACCGTGCAGCACTTTTTGGCCTAGTTCCTTTGGACCTCAGAGGAGGGCATCAGGACCAAGGTTACAGATGGTGTGAGCTGTCATGTGGGTGCTGGGAATTGAACCCAGGTCTTCTAGAAGAGCAGTCAGTGCTTTTAACTGCAGGCTCCTGTAGCCCCTCTTTTCTTTCTGCTATTTTAAATAAAGGCATATTTATCTTTGTTTTGTTTGTTCGAGGCAGGGTTGATCTGCGTAGCACCGGCTGTCCCGTAGGTGCGTGAGAGGTTTTCCCGTGTGTATGTATGCACACTGTGCATGTCTGGTGGCTGCAAAGGGCAGAGGAGGGCATTGCATCCCCTGGAACTGGAGTCACAGTTGGCCGTGAGCCACCATGTGGGTTCTGGGAACCGGACCAGGACCCTCAGGAAGAGCAGCAAATGTTCTTCACCACTGAGCCATCTCTGCAGCCCCTCTGAGTTCCTTTTAATAGCAGAGTGTTTCAGTTATGCCCAAGCTGCTATCTCACAGACGTGGACTAAAGCCTAAAGGAAGGCACTCACACAGAGAGATGGCCCTCTGTCTTGATGAGGTTCAGATCTGTGAATCCAACCAGCTACAGAGCAAAAGCCTTCTCCCGTCCCTGCAGAGCCGTATCTAGGACAGGATGTAACTCAGCAGTGGGAGCTTGTTTAGCGCCAGTCAGTGAGGGGCTGGGGTGTGACTCAGTGGTAGCGCCCCTGCCTAGAATCCATTTGACGGGCTGGGGGGCAAGCCCTGGGTTTAAATTCCTTACAGAACACACAAACACAAACACACATATTAATGTACAGATCAGTGAATGCCTACATGGAGAAGTAGGTCAACATGTAAGCATGTGTTCTTCATTCACAGGGACTGGAATTAGTAACAGAGGGAGAGACTTGCAAAAGAAAACAGATACATGGAGCATATTTATGTATATAGCTAAATCCACTCTAAGTACACGTGTGTGTCTGTCTGTGTTGTCTCCAACAACAAATGTGTTGGAGTGTGTTGGAGGTCAGTGGACACCCTTCAGTGTGGGTCCTCACTCTCCCCTTGTGTGCGACAAGGTGTCTTGCTCACTGCTACAGTCGCCAAGCTCCCTGGTCTGTGGGCTTCAGGCAGTTAGCCGGCTTCACCTCTCATCCCTTGGTGGGGCTCCCTTGGGCCAGGCATGTGTGCATCTCCTTCTATGTATCTGAACTCAAGTCCTCGTGCTTGGGCAGCAAGCATGTCATCCAGTGAGCCAGCCCTGCCCGTGTCCTTAGGAACAACCTTTGTCACCAACATTCCCTGCCCTGAGAGGGACACGGTCCACCCCCTTAGCACCCTCACGGGCAACTCCCTGCTTGACTCAATTGCACCCTGGCTGGTGATTTGACTCAAGCCTCCTGGCTGAACCTTATCCACCTCTCCAGGTCCTCCTCAAATGTCTCCTCTTCTGGCTGCTTCTCCACAGCCCCAGTGGAGCCCAGGTAGCCTTTCAGGTGTAGCCGAATCCTATCCACCCTTAGCAGGTCAGGAGCTCCCAGGGCATGTGTGAGAAGTGCTGACCCACAGAACTCAGGACACTGATTAGGAAATGACAGGGGTCAGGTGGTACTTGAGGCAGCACAGGTCACACAGCTTGTGCTGAGGCCAGAGCTCTCCATCTTTCCTTGGGTGGGGGTAGATTCTGCCCTGCTCAAGGCCCTTCCTGCCAATTATGTTTACTTACTTAGTCTCATGTATACTGTGCTAGCCTCTAACTTGCTATGTAGCATAGGATGGCCTTGAACTCATGATGATAATCCACTGCTAGGGTTACCAGTGTGTGCTACTATACCTAGTTTATGTAGTCTTAGGGAAGCAAAACCAGGTCTTTGTGCATTCTACATAAGCACTCTACCAAGCTAGCCTCATCCCTCCCTAGTCCTCTTTCTCTCTCTCTCTCTCTCTCTCTTTCTTTCTTTCTTACCTACCTACCTTCCTTCCTCCCTCCCTCCCTCCCTCCCTCCCTCCCTCCCTCCCTCCCTTCTTTCTTTCTTTCTTTCTTTCTTTCTTTCTTTCTTTCTTTCTTTCTTTCTTTCTTTCTTTCTTTCTATGATTACACTGTAGCTGTCTTTAGACACCCCAGAAGAGGGCATCGGATCCTATTACAGATGGTTTGAGCCACCATGTGGTTGCTGGGATTTGAACTCAGGACCTCTGGAAGAACAGTCAGTGCTCTTAACCACTAAGCCATCTCTCCAGCCCCTGGCCCTCTTTTCAATTAAAAAAAAATCTTTTGAGAATTTTATTTAGTGTGTATGTACATATACACACTGCATCTGTGTGCACATCACATGTGTGCCTTTTCCCTGCAGAGGCTGGAAGAGTGCATAGGGTCCCTTGTTGCTGGAGTTAATGGACCACTGTGAACTGCCACGTGGGCGAATCGAACCCAGCTCTTCTAAATGCAGCAAGTGCTCTTATCTACTGAGCTATCTCTCGGGCCCTTTTCACTTTTAATTTTAAATTCATTTTATTCTTTTGAGATAGGGTCTTACCAAGTTGTCTAGGCTGGTCTTGAAGTCTAGATCCTCCTACCTTAGCTCCCTGCAAAAACGGGACAAGACTGGCCTGTACCTTAGTCAGTAGAGTGCTTGCTTAGCATGCACAAAGCCCAGGGTTCCGTTCCCCCCCATCCCCGAACCTCGCCCTGACTAAACTGGGCACAGTCGGAATCTGTGGATCTAGGCCTGGCTCTGGGGAGTTGAAACAGGAGGATTACAAAGGGCTCCTCAGCTACGGAGCTGATTTGATCCTAGGCTGGGTTACACACAACCTTCTTTATTTTTAATTTTTATTCTTATATTTTTGGGGAATTCTTGAGATGGGGTTTCTCTGTGTAGACCAGGCTGTCCTTGAACTCCAAGATCCACCTGCCTCTGCCTCCAAGTGCCGAGATCTGTACCACCAATGCCCAGCAAGACCCTGTTTAAAAAACTAACCAAAGCCTTGTGGTAGTGGTGCACGCCTTTAATTCCAGCACTCAGAAGGCAGAGGCAGGTGGATCTCTTGGGTTGAAGGCCAGCCTGATCTACAAAATGAGTTCCAGGGCAGCCAGGAATACACAGAGAAATCCTGTCTCAGAGAAAAGCAAAACAATGGAGAAACTAATAAAAGCCTGGGATGGCAGGCCTGCGCCAGTGACACAGTCAGTGCTGTCCTGCTGCCTTACTGAACCCTCACCAGAGGCTGTCCAGAGAAGAGGTTGACCTTCCTCACCTTAGCAGGCTTCCTCGCAGGGCTGGACACAGGCAGGCATGACAGCTGCTAGTGGTGTGACTTCCTAGCTACATGTTTCTGATAGAAAGAAGCTGTCAACTTTATCTTCTCTGTGTGTGTGTTCGTGGGCATGTGTGCATGCATACATGGGTACACATGTCAAGGCCAGAGGTATTTCCTCAGTTGCTATGCACCTTACTTGGTATAACTGGTCTCCCTGACCGTGAAGCACATCTGGGGGATCTGCCTTCCACCACCCCAGCACTGCAGCTGTGGATGTGTGCTTCGACGCCCAGCAATGTAGGAGCTAGACACCCAAACTCAGGTTCTTGTTTACACAGTAAGCACTTTGCCATGGAGCCGTCTCTCCACCCCTACCTCCCCCCCCAGACTAATTTTAGCTTCAGAGTACTGCCATTGGAGTCCGGGTCTTAACACTCTTCCTCTGGCTCCAGGGCTGCTGGTGGAACTCGAGAGTTAGGTGTGCTAGGCAAGCTTGCCCACACAGAGCCTGCCCCTAGTCCTTAGGGGGTTGGTTGGTTCTTGGTTTTGTTTGTCCTTTGAGATAGGGCCTCACCAGCTGTGTGGTCCAGGCTGGCCTCATACTCAAGGTCCATCTGCCTCTGTATCCCCAATGCTGGGATCACAGGTGTGACCCCATGATGGGCGCATCGTAGCATTCCAGCCCCACGTGTCCTTGCTCCTCACCACATTTTCAGTTTGCAACAGCCTCGGCCTGGATGCTCAGGAGCTGCCTGTCTGCCATTGCCACCCAGACTGTGCAGCTCTGAGATCAGGGTGCTAATTCCAGGGACTTCCTGCTGGAGTCCCTGTCTGAGTGGAGCTCGTAGAACTGCTCGGGAATTAAGGGCAGAGGTGAGGGGGATTCGTGGAGGAGGATGGTGCGAATGCTTATCTTCTCAGTCCCTTGCTCATTCACTTAGTGTATCCTGGATCTGACCAGCTATTAATAGAGCACTGTATGCCAGGCACTGGCTGCAGCCCCTGCAGGCACTCATACCCAGACCCATGAAAAATATTACAGCTATAATGAGTTTCTTGGACAAAAGTTGAGTGGAAAGCACCTCTCAAAGGAAGTTTCAGGAGCTAAGACCAAAGTGATAGAGCACAGGAGAGGCTGGAGGTGGAGGCTGGTGTCCCATAACCCAGAGTGGAGGGAGGGAGAGAGGCAGGCAGACAGACAGAGGCGCAGGGAAGAAGGCTGCCTGGGAACCACGCTATGTGCAGGTCGTGTTTGGGTGAGGGGGTGATGGTGTGTCACAGTGCAGGGACATCTCTGAGGTGGGGCATGTGTGGGGAAAGGTGAGTGGACAATGAAGTCTGGAGGTGGGGCCCTGGGGCTCTCATGGGCAGTGAGAATGTCCAGAGACAGGCAGCACACAGACCAGGGTACATGGGGTAGCAGACAGTCGGGTCTGGTGTCACAGAGGGAATCTTCTGTCATAGCAGAGGTTTAGGAACAGTGTAAGACATAGTTAAGGACATGAGGACATGAGGAAGGAGAGGGATGTGGGGAGGGAGTTGTCAGGTGCTGTTGCTGAGGGAGATGACAGGAGCCAGCAGGGCTCTTCCGTGATTGGTTGGTCCCAGCTCTACCATGGGGTGCTCAGGGGCAGAACATGAGAGAGGGGCCTTTGGGCTCCCATGGCAGGGTGTAGTAGACCCCCCCCAAAAACCAGCCCCTTCACCCCGCACCTCATGGGCCACCGGGAGGAGGAAGGGGTGGCAGAAAGCTTATAACCTTGCCACTGGTGGCTGCCCGTGGCCGCGTGTGCCTTGCCCTCTCTCTACAGGCAAGAGCAAAGAGGCCGAGATCAAGAGGATCAACAAGGAGCTGGCCAACATCCGCTCCAAGTTCAAAGGCAAGCTGCTGGCCCGGGCCTGGGGGGATGCAGGGCCCAAGGTGCCTAGGAGCAGCTTCCTCACTTGGCGCCCTTCCCATCCTCTGCCTCAGGGGACAAGGCCTTGGATGGCTACAGTAAAAAGAAGTATGTGTGTAAGCTGCTCTTCATATTCCTGCTTGGCCATGACATTGACTTTGGACATATGGAGGCCGTGAACCTGCTAAGCTCCAACAAGTACACAGAGAAGCAGATAGTGAGTGCAGCAACCGGATAGGTGTTGGGGCAGAGGGACGAGGCTGAGATCGGGATCCCTGGATCTGAGGGAGGAGGGCTCGGGTCTACTTAGACACCGCTGCATGCTGGTCCACTGTCCTTTAGCCACAGATGCCCAGCTGTCCCCTCTCTGCCCCACAGGGGTACCTGTTCATCTCAGTCCTGGTGAACTCGAACTCAGAGCTGATCCGGCTCATCAACAACGCTATCAAGAATGACCTGGCCAGTCGCAACCCCACCTTCATGTGCCTGGCCTTGCACTGTATCGCCAATGTGGGCAGCCGTGAGATGGGCGAGGCCTTTGCCGCCGACATTCCCCGAATCCTGGTGGCTGGGTGAGGCCCTGGGGACCACAGCAAAAGGGCAAAAGCAGGAGATGAGAGCCAGCTTTGTTTATGGCACCTGCCTAAGTTCTCCCACCTGGGCTTTAGACGGCAGTGTCTGTCTCTCTCATGCCACCAGGCTGCCTAGAAGGTGTAAGGACCCATCCCCACCTCTGGTCATGTCAGAGACACAGCATTAGTATCTCCTGTGGATACGATCTTATTCGTTTAAGAGACAGCATCAGCCTTGTGCCTGCAGCACTGATGGCTGACACTGGTGCCACCAACAGAGGTGGACAGTCTCAATGTCGCAGCCAGGAAGGTATCCAGTGTCTCTGGGTGAAGAAAGGCAGGGTTTCAGACGCGCTGGGTCGGCTGTGGCCCTGTGTTGTCCGACTCCTTCAGGAACTCTCAGCTCTTTCCTGAGCAGTTTACATGTTTGTAACATGGCTCTGTGTTCCCAAGTGCCAGGGTACAGGGGGGCTGCAGCTGTAGAGAGACCTCGCCTGGCGTGCGGAGGATCCTGGGGTCCTTCCACCTGGGCACCCATAAGCCACGTGTGGGGGCCAGAGGAACAGAAGTTCAAGGTCATCTTCTGATGGTCAGTGGTTTCTAGGCCAACCTGGGCTACATTAGACACTGTGTGGAAACAAATTCTTCCTTTTGTTTGTCTTTGATTAAGACAGGGGTTTCTCTGTGTAGCCCTGGCAGTCCTGGAACTCACTCTGTAGACTGGGCTGGCTTCAAACTTAGAGATCCGCTTGCCTCTGAATCCCAAGTGCTGGGATTAAATTGTACACCACCACACCCAGGCTTTTCTGGGTTTTAAACTTATTTATGAAACTGGAGAGATGGTTCAGTGGTTAAGAGCATGGGACCTAGGTTTCATTCCCAGGACCCACATGGCAGCTCAACATTGTCTGTAATTCCAGTTCCAGGGGATTGGATGCCCTTACACAGACATATATGTGGGCAAAATACCAGTCATATAAAGTGAAAAATAAAGATAAATCACATAAAGTGAAAAATAAAGATAAATACATCATTTGAATTTTATTAAGTGTGTGTGCCAGAATAAATATTTTGTGAGGCAGTTTCTCTCTCTCTCTCTCTCTCTCTCTCTCTCTCTCTCTTTATTTTATAAACATTGATTGGTATTTTACCTGCATGCATGTCTGAGTGAGGATGTCAGATCCTTTGGAACTGGAGTTACAGGCAGGTGTGAATTGTCACGTGGGTGCTGGGAATTGAACCTGGGTCCTCTGGAAAAGTAGCCCCCTAGACTCATTTTTATCATTTTAAATCACGTGTAGGCAGGCGCACGTTAGTGCAGGTGGGCAGCACCATGGGATTCTCTGGAGCTGGAGTCACAGGAAGTTGAGAGCTACCTGACATGGGCGTTGGGAATCAGAGTCGGGTCTGAACTACTGAGCCATCTCTCCAGCTCTGAAAAAAGGATTTCATTAACAAGTCAGAAGGGATTCTCCAGGAGGTGATGGATAATGTTCTAGAACAGTCAGGAGTCAGTGATCACCTGAGGATATGAGTGCTTTCTGCAAAAGGCCAGCAGGTGCCAATCCCGGGTGTGTGGTCCATCAGGGATTCTCTGTGGGTGGAGGATAGTGAGCATGGGAGAGACTTTGGGGAGTCTGCCTCTGCTTCCTGTGGAAGTTGGGGTGACTGGTGTCTGTCAGGCAGTTGAATAACAGGAGCAGTGTTATCTTTTAGGAAAATCACTGTAGCTGCGGTGCCCAGAGGTGAGATTTCTGTCTCTGGCAGTGTAGACGGGGCGCTGCTGGTGCTCTCGACAGTGTGGCTGGTCTGGGTGTAGTGAAGCCTGTGGGACGTAGGACTGTGACAAGCCTGAGGCCAGCCTGGGCTCCACAGCGAGACCCCATGTCAAAAAGAAAAGAAAGACTTTATTCTGAACAAAGGAGCAAGAGTTAAAATTACTGGAGTCTTAGGCCAGCCAGTAAGTGAGGCGCGTGGAGGCCCAGCCAGGAGCTCCCAACCCTGACAGAGTTGGTCTCAGGCAGCCTGGGATTCTAAGGCCTTTTGTGATTTGGGGTTTTTGGGTCGGGGGGGGGGGGGAATGTAGCCTCTGGGAGCAGAGAAAAGCTTGTCCAAGTAGAGGCTGTGGGAAGCCACACATCAAAGTGTAGGTGTCCTAGAAGTAAATGCCCCTGGGACTGTATGCAAAATTACCAGTCTCCATCCTTGTCACAGAGCAACCAGAGTTGGCTGTCAGTCTGCTCTGTGTGTTCGTTTGAAACAGGGTGTCATGTAGCCCAGGTTGGCCTTGAGCTGATCCTCCAGCTTCCTCTGATTTAATGCTGGGATTGCAGGCCCACACTCCACAGCTGCCTCATCCTGCCCGGGTCAGCAAGCTCCCCAAGCTCACCTTTGAAGCAATGTAAGCCAGGCAAGGCTCCCTCCAAGATTTGTTATTCTTTATTCTGTGTGGATGGGTGTTTTGCCTACGTATGTATGTACCCCATGAACATGTATGTAGTGCCCAAGGAGGGGAGGCTGTGAGCAGGGAAGAGCAGCAGCGTCAGGTGAGCCCTGAGGTGGCCCAGTGTGCTGGGTAGGGCTAGAGGATGGTCTGGCATACAGGAGGAAAAGGATTAAAGGGCCATTATGGGTGCAGCACTGGGGAAACTGAGGCAGGAAGATTAAGAATTTAAGACTGCTTTGTAGCACAACCAGATCCTGTCTCCTAATTGGTTAGTTAATAGTTTTATTTATTTATTTTAAAGATTCACTTATTTATTTATTTTATGTATATGAGTACACTGTAGCTGTACAGATGGTTCTGAGCCATCATGTGGTTGCTGGGACTTGAACTCAGGACCTCTGCTCGCTCTAGCCCAACTCGCTCCAGCCCCAAGATTTATTTATATTATATGTAAGTACACTGTAGCTGTCTTTGGACATACCAGAAGAGGGAGTCAGATCTTATTACAGATGGTTGTGTGCCACCATGTGATTGCTGGGATTTGAACTCAGGACCTTTGGAAGAACAGTCAGTGCTCTTAACCGCTGAGCCATCTCTCCAGCCCTAGTTAATAGTTTTAAACTCAAAGTTTGAGCTAGGCTCTCACTAGGGAACCCAGGCTGATTGCTTGTCTGCTTTTGGTTTGATTTGCTTTTTAAGATGGTCCAGTGCAGCCTGGGCTGGCCTTGTGCTCACTAGGTAGCTGAGCATGACCTTGAACTGTTCCTCCTGCTCCCTAGCCTCTGAATTTAGACAAACATACAGCATCTCTTATGTATGTTTGTTTGTTTGTTTTTGAGGTAGGATTTCACTGTGTAGCCTTAACTGCTGTGGAACTTTTGGTGACTCCTGCCTCCTGAGTTTTGCCATACAGCCCTGTGCCACCATATCTAGCTCAGATCCGCTAATTGTGCACAGGGCAGTGGTTTTCGATGTACTCTTGTGTGCGACCACTAACCACTACCCAATTCCAGAGCACTGTTGTCACTCTCCGAGAGAGCAGGCCCTGTGCTGTGGGAAGGTCTGTCACCCCCTCACGCCTTGGAGCCCACTGGTTCATGCTGAGGCTTTGTCTGAAGTGACGTGGACTGTGCAGTGACCAGATCTTTGGCTTTCTCTCAGTCAGGTGTGTTTTGAGTTTGTTCATTTGTGTGTGGTGGGTGTCAGACCTGATGCCTGTAGCTGGGGATATAGCTCAGGTGGTGCAGGCGTGAGGACCTCGTGTCTGGAATCCACAAGCATACAGACAGCAGAGTGTCATTACCTCAGACCCCAGCCATGGGCCACCAGGCCAGCCCACCCACCTTCTCGGTGAGCCCCAGGTTCAGTGAGAGATCCTATCTGAAACATAAGATAGACAGCTACAGGGGAGGATACTAGTGTTGATTTCTGGTCTTCATATGCACATGCACACACAAAAACTGTACAGTCTACACATATACTGTACACAGATAGCTATATCTACACGCACACGCACACACATGCACACGCCTGACAGAGCATGTTTTATGTGTTCATTGTCACAGATCTACCTTTTGACAGACATGCTGCTGTCATCCGAGTGGAGTCTGCAGTACTCTTGTGTTGGCTTCTAGCTGTGAAACTGCTAGGTCAGCTTTTGTTGTTTTTCAAGACAGGGTTTCTCTGTGGAGCCCATGGCTGTCTTGGAACTCACTCTGTAGACCAGACTGGCCTCAAACAAAGATCTACCTGCATCTGATTCCTGAGTGCTGGGATTAATGGTGTGTGCCACCATGCCTGGCCTGGGGTGATTCTTGTTGAGACAGGATTTTGTTTGTTTGTTTGGGGGGACACAGTCTCATAGAACCCAGGCTGACCTTGAAACCACAATATAGCCCATATTATCTTTAAATTTCTAACCCTCTACCTCAACCTCACAGATGTTACGGTTATTTGGCTCAGCTACCAAACCTATCTCCAGACTACCCTCTTACCTTATTTTAAACATTTGCGTTGTAGTAAATATTATTTGGGGGTTTCTACACCACCTTAGATCATTTAGTTCCCAAATAAAAGACACAAAACCTTTTATTTACAATAAGCCTTCAGGCACTACAGCTGGGCAGATACCAGCCCTATGTGCTATTTTGTCTACTCCCCTGTCAATAACCCCGAGATATGACTCATGTTCCCCCTGGGCTGCTCCTACTCCAAGGGGCCGTCCCTCGTGACCATGTTCTCACGGTCTACCCACCCCATGTCAACTTTGTCTTTCTCTCTCCCCTCTCCTCATGGCCTCTGCTTCAGACCAGCAAGCCCTGGGAATCGAAGCCTCGCCTATGTCTCTCTTCTGCCCCTCTACAGGCTGTAGGCATATTTATTGACCAATCAGGGATAAATTGGGGAGCAAGGTTACATAGCATCATCACTTGCTGTATGTGAGGATCTCCTCATAGGGGGCAACCCAATGTTGGGGTCCTGTATTTAGTATTACAATACATAGCAATAGACCAAACCTCAACAGATTTGTTTTATTTTAAACCATGTGGTGTGTGTGTGTGTGTGTGTGTGTGTGTGTGTGTGTGTGTGTGTGTGTGTGTGTGAGAGAGAGAGAGAAAGAGAGAGAGAGAGACAGACAGACAGACAGACAGACACTGTTTGGGTTTGGGTTTGGGTATTTGAGTAGAGGTACCCTTATAGGTCAGAAGAGGGAATAAGGTCCCCACTGTTGGGAATTAACAAGGTGGCTGTGAACTGCCAGCTTGGGTCCTGAGCAGTGTGTGTTAACCACTGAGCCACCTCCCCTCTTGCCTTGCCACTTCTATTTTTAAGACAAGGTCTTACTGGGCCTGGGCACATGCTGTTACCCAGCACTCAGGACAGATTTATGTGAATGTGTGGCTACTCTAAAACACATATTGGGCCAGGCAGTGGTGGCGCACGCCTTTAATCCCAGCACTTGGGAGGCAGAGGCAGGCGGATTTCTGAGTTCGAGGCCAGCCTGGTCTACAGAGTGAATTCCAGGACAGCCAGGGCTACACAGAGAAACCCTGTCTCGAAAAACCAAAAAAAAAAAAAAAAAAAAAAAGGAAAAAAATAAACACATATTGGGAGCCAAGGCTTCACGGTAAGAGACTGCCTCAAAATTGGGGGGGTGGGGGGGAGCTGGTCTTGCTCATTTGCCAGCCTGACCTTGAATTCACTGTTGTCTAGACTGGCCTTGAATTTAACTGTCATCCTGCCTCAGCCTCCTTAGGGCTTGAATGACACCAGTCTCAACTTATCACAACTTTAAAAAATATTTATTTTTATTATTTATTTATTTATTTATTATTTTTGGTTTTTCGAGACAGGTTTCTCCATGTAGCTCTGGCTGTCCTGGAACTCAAGATCCAGTATTAAAGAGAAAGCCAGAGAGCTGCAACATAGCTGGATGGTGGCAGGGTAATTCCTAGTATGTATGAAGCCTGGGTTCCAGCCTCAGCTTCTTATAAATTGTGCATACCTGTAATCTCAGCCCTGGGTTGATAGTGGCCAAGCGATCAGAAGTTGAAGGGCAACCTTGGCTCTTGAGGCCCTGATTATAGTGCAAGAAGCTAACATCCAAAGTTGTCAGCCCAGAATCCTGGATGGGAACGACAGGACCTCTAAGACTTCAAGGAGAACTGTTTCTTGCTTCTCTGATTTGTTCTGTTCCTGACTCATCGGTTGTAGGCAAGGTCTTAGTGCACAGATGTGTTCCACAGTGTGTCTGCTAGTCCCTTCATACTCTACAGCAATGAAGGGTACACGAAGGTGCTCATGATACAGGGTCAAGCTAGCCTGCACATTTTGCCTGACCCTGCCAATTGTTTTGTGGCTGAGGAGAGAGTTCCTGGAGCAGTCAGGGCAGTGTCCGGGTACTGTGGAGTTGCTCTAGCTACCTGTGTAATATCCTGGTCATGTGGTAACATAGGATGGTGGGTGCACTGGG
Organism: Tokudaia tokunoshimensis; assembly: GCA_036184795.1. Classification (NCBI taxonomy): domain Eukaryota; kingdom Metazoa; phylum Chordata; class Mammalia; order Rodentia; family Muridae; genus Tokudaia; species Tokudaia tokunoshimensis. The sequence continues at coordinate 20,505,224 of BTHU01000001.1, read as the reverse complement.
ACCATGTAGCCCTGACTGCCCTGTGGTGTCCCCCCCCCCCGGTGTCCCCACAGAGACAGCATGGACAGTGTGAAGCAGAGTGCAGCCCTCTGCCTATTGCGACTCTACAAGGCCTCGCCCGACTTGGTGCCCATGGGCGAGTGGACCGCACGTGTAGTGCACTTGCTCAATGATCAGCACATGGTGAGGTGCCCGGCGGCCCCGTCCTCAAGTGTCTGAAGCCCATGTCTTGACTTCTGCCAGGGACCCCATCTCTGTCTTGACATTCCAATCCAGATCTCATGTCCCTAGTGTGTATGCCCTGCCCAATTTTCAAGAAACCTTCCTTCTTCCTTGATAACTCCTTGGCTGCCTAGGGCTGTCCTCATCTCTGATGTAGCACCTTAAAAAGATTTGCCTATTTCTGAACCTAGAGATCCCTTGGCAAGGCCAGTTGACTGTCTTGCAAAGACTTACCCCACCCAAGACTCCCAGTAGCCCACCCTGCTCCTGACTCCTGAGGTAACTTACCCTGATGCCAGGGCCTTCCCTGTGACCCGGCATGAAGTCCCTCATGCCTGAGCTCCTTGCAGGGAGTGGTCACAGCTGCTGTCAGCCTCATCACCTGTCTCTGCAAGAAGAATCCGGATGACTTCAAGACCTGTATCTCCCTGGCTGTGTCTCGCTTAAGCCGGGTGAGTGTGCTGTCACATTGGCCGTTGGAGGGTCTGGCTCCTGTGTCTGGGATATCTGTCTCTCCTCCCTTCCCTACAAGGCAAACCAGCCTGTGCTCGAACGCCAAGGCTCTGCATTGGCTTCCCCAGGCTGTGTGTCCGCAGGCAAACGGCTTGCTTCTTTGTGCTTTTCCTACCTGTCCAGGGGCTGGTGTGAGTATGGTCCGCAGCCTGGCTGCTGCGGTAAAGAGCTGATAGCTCCCCTGCTGCTCTTCCTCCTCCTCTCGTCCTCACATCCCTCCTTTGCCTCCCACCACCTCCACCCCTGTCTGCAGAGCACCTGAGCCTTCTGTGTGCCTGGCTCCCTGTGTCTGAGTCAGACCCTAAGGCGGCCCTGTCCTGCTGAGAGGGAGTGTGACAGAGATGGTGACTCAGTCACAGACTGCCAAGAAGGGCTGTGCACCGTGGATGGAGCTCAGCACCGTGGGTACCTCATGGAGGTCCTAGTCTAGTTTGGGAGACAGGAGAGCTTCTGGGGGGTGGCAATCCAAATGGAGACTCAGAAGAAAAAAATGAAAATATTGTCTGGGAGGCTGTAAGTGTCTCAGATCCTTGGGGAGAAGGAACACCTATGCCTACCATTCATTCATTCATTCATTCATTCATTCATTCTGTCCCCAGCCCCTTGTTACCACACATCTGAATGTGTTAGGTGCCAGGCCCAACAGGGTACAGAGATGAGGTCACTGTTAGCGTAGGACACGTGGCCATGCCTCTGGCACGGAGCACTGTGTAAGGCTTCCTGGAGAAGGTTGTTGGGGTGTTTTTTTGTCCGAAACAGGGTTTCTTTGTGTAGCCCTGGCTATCCTGGAACTGGCTCTATAGATCAGGCTAGGACTAGATCTAGAACTCATAGAGCTCTGCCTGCTTCTGTCTCTGGAATGCTGGGACTAGAGGCCTTTGCCACCACTGCCCAGCCTGCAGAAGGATTTTCAAGGTGGAGTCGGAGGTTACCCTGAGGAGTGGTTGTCATACGATCTTCTGACCTCTATGGACTAGGACAGAGGAAGGATCAGACCCAGCTCCTGAGCCTTCAGTAGTCCCTCCGTGCTGGGAATGCAGGAACCGTGGTGGTTAAGGCTGTAAGAGGCAGAGCCCAGGAGTAAGGAGAGGCTCTGCCTGCCCTAGGGACTGTCACACAAGAACTAGCAAAGACACTTGCTCCACTGTTCCCATCATTGTTGGAAAACTTAGAGTGAGGTGCTGGGGCACAGTGCGCACATCCAGGAGGCCGGGGCAGGAGGCTCTTGACTGATACCATCAGGCTTAGTTCTGATCCCACCCACTCTCACTCAGGCCTTGGCTTCCCCTTGTCAAACGTGACCATGTGTTCTTCAGGGGACAGGCCCCTCTGCTGCTTCCACCCATCATTCCTTCCTTCTGCAGATTGTCTCCTCAGCCTCCACCGACCTCCAGGACTACACTTATTACTTTGTTCCTGCACCCTGGCTCTCTGTGAAGTTACTGCGGCTGCTACAGTGTTACCCACCGCCAGGTAAGGCCTGGGCTGTCAGCGTCTGTGTTCACTTCTGAGCAACGCTATGCCTCCAAACTCCATGGGAGGCCATGTGTGTGTGTGGGGGGGGGGCAGAGCCTGGTGCCCTGCCCTGTGCAGCACCTGGGGTGGCACAGCTTGTCCTGTCTTAGGCCCACTAATTTTTCATAGCCCTCCATCCTGTGGAGTGAGCTGGTTACCATGCCTGCTTTATAGAGGACTACCATTGCCCCACTCTGCCTGGCAGCTGTCCTGTGCAGCTGAGGTCTGGCTAGTATCCCTCTAGCACAGTAGTGAGGCACTCTGGGAACGCCGATCAGCTTTCTTTCTGTTAAACTCCTAACCCCTAGCACCCAAATAGTGTGCAGTGGCCCTTGAGGCTGGCAGCTCAGAGTCAGTCTCTTGCTCTCCATGGGTAGCTCCTTGGGGAAGCTTGCGTTCCATGGTGCCTCTGGGATAGGCTCCTAGGTTTTCCATACTTCTGTGAGAAACTTAAGGAACATCAGTACAGCAGAAGGGGAAACTGAGGCTCACAGGAGTGGAGACTCATTCCCAGCAGAGTCGGTATGGGGTGAGTGGGAGCCCAGACCTAGAAATTGCTGTTCTATGTTAAAAGGCAGAGGCCCAGCCCGGGACAGGCAGACTTGAAGGCAGCTGGGCCCCTCCCGCGGAGGGTGAGCTAGAGCAGGCTGCAGTATTCGGAGCCCACTGAGGGCCTCAGCCACTTCCCCTCCCTCTCCCCAGAGGATGCGGCCGTGAAAGGGAGGTTAGTGGAATGTCTGGAGACCGTGCTCAACAAGGCCCAGGAGCCTCCCAAGTCCAAGAAGGTGCAACATTCCAATGCCAAGAACGCCATCCTCTTTGAGACCATTAGCCTCATCATCCACTATGACAGGTGCTGGGGCAGAGGTGTGGGCAGGCGGGGCCGCTGGCCTGACGAAGGGAGGCTGGCTCTAGGGACAGCAGGGCCTGGGAAGAGGACAGGAGTGCAATGGTCCCCTGAGGTGGATGCAGAATCGCTGCATATCGTGTTGGTTTAACCCTGCATGCTGAGGATTGAAGTCAGGGCTGGTTTCTCGTGGCCGTATCCCCACTCTAGCGCTTATCTCTATCTGGGCTTCTGAGGGTTCCTAGGAGGGACACAGTAGGATGCTGGGGTGGGCAGAGTGAGGAACTAGATCCTTAGGCTCACACCTCATCTCCCATCTACACTTCACTTATGCCTGCCAGTGAGCCCAACCTCCTGGTCCGCGCCTGCAACCAGCTGGGCCAGTTCCTGCAGCACCGGGAGACGAATCTGCGCTACCTGGCCCTGGAGAGCATGTGCACGCTGGCCAGCTCCGAGTTCTCCCACGAGGCCGTCAAGACCCACATTGAGACTGTTATTAATGCCCTCAAGGTACGGCCCTCGGCCCCACTCAGAGTGGCCTGGGGCTTGGTGACCCTACAGTAGGCCCAGTGCAGCTCAGATTCCAGCTTGCCCCTGCTCTCCCTTCCTCAGACGGAGCGGGACGTCAGCGTGAGGCAGCGGGCGGCTGATCTCCTCTATGCCATGTGTGACCGGAGCAATGCCAAGCAGATCGTATCAGAGATGCTGCGGTACCTGGAGACTGCTGACTACGCCATCCGAGAGGAGATCGTGAGTCTAGAGGGCAGGCTGGACTCCTGAGAGCGAGGGAGAGGGCCGGCACTCAGACCACAGTATAAGGGAGGAGTGTGGGGACTGGACCACTAGGTCTAAGGGAAGAAGACTTAAGAGTTAGGAATCTAAGGGAGGGGTCTGGGGAGGGAGAGCCCCTGAGTGTTAGTGTGTTCAGCCATGATCATAGATCCAGGTATGGCCGTAGTCACCCTCCCATGGACACTCACTCTTTACCACCTCCCATCACAGGTGCTAAAAGTAGCCATCTTGGCTGAGAAGTATGCAGTGGACTACAGCTGGTATGTGGACACCATCCTCAACCTCATCCGCATTGCAGGCGACTATGTGAGCGAGGAGGTGTGGTACCGAGTGCTGCAGATTGTCACCAACCGTGACGATGTCCAAGGTTATGCTGCCAAGACAGTGTTTGAGGTTAGCAGCCTTCACTTTGACCCCATAATGGAGCTCGGCTGCCAGTCGAGAGCAGCTGGGCAGGCGTGTGCCCCACCAGCAGGGGTCAGCACCCGCTCAGCTCCAGCCTTGGCTGAGCTACCCAAGGGACATGTGAGCTGCAGCTTTGGGACCTTCCTGGGCGTGAAGCGTACACAGCATCTGTGCAGGAGAGCTGGCCCCTTCATTCCCCACTGTGCAGTGCTTCACAGCTCAGAGGGTTGCAGTCAGTCCTGACAGGGTGAGTGTGACTGCAGGAATGTGTGGGTAACATGTCCACTGTGCTCGTAAGAGAGTCTGGGGGTCAGTCCCCGCACTCATGCAGAAGCTGAGTGCGCGCGCGCGCATGTGTGTGTGTGTGTGAGAGAGAGACTCCAACACCGTGGAGAAGAGGCAGGCAGGTTCTGGGAGCTGGCTGGCCAGCGAGGCTAGCTAAATGGGAATTCTGGGTTCAGTGAGAGACTCTGTCTCAAAAAATAAGGTAGGGAGTGATCGAGGAAGACGCCTGATATCTTCTGGCCTTCATATCCTTGCACATGGGCATGCAGACCTGTGTGCACACGTACACACACAGAACATGGGGTGGGAGCTACTCATGGCTGTCCCACCTCCCACAGTTTTTAGGACCTCCCTAAACAGTGCCAGCGGCCTGGGGGCAAGCACTAGAAGTGTGGTATGTGTAGGAGGTCTCAGTTACACTGTAACACTGAGTCAGGCTAGTCACCTCGCAACTCCCCCATGCCTCAGTCTCCCCATGTACGTTTGCAGAGGTCAGAGGGACTCTCCTATCTCTCCTATCCTTGTCCTCACCCTGCCTTCTCTTGTTCCCACATAGGCCCTCCAGGCCCCAGCCTGTCATGAGAACATGGTGAAGGTCGGTGGCTACATCCTTGGGGAGTTTGGGAACTTGATTGCTGGGGACCCACGCTCCAGGTGAGAGAACCTCCTTCTGGGGACCTCTTAGGGGTCTGGGGAAGCCATGCGGCTGTGAGCTGGGCAAGGATGGGGTTCCTAGGGACCCTCTCAGCACACAGCCCAGTAACCCCTGTGTGAGGACACAGCCTCGGCTGGGGAGTGTGGGTGACGGGCATGTCCGCTGACGCCGCCTCCTTCACAGCCCACCGGTGCAGTTCTCCCTGCTACACTCCAAGTTCCACCTGTGCAGTGTGGCCACCCGAGCACTGCTGCTGTCCACCTACATCAAGTTCATCAACCTCTTCCCTGAGACCAAGGCCACCATCCAGGGTGTCCTGCGTGCCGGCTCCCAGCTGCGCAATGCCGACGTGGAGCTCCAGCAGCGGGCAGTGGAGTACCTCACCCTCAGCTCCGTAGCCAGCACCGATGTTCTGGTCAGAGCCAATGCCCCTGTCCTTGGGATCACCCACCCACCCTCTTGGGCCAGAAGTGCCCCTGACCTCCTGTCCTGCCCACAGGCTACAGTGCTAGAAGAAATGCCCCCGTTTCCTGAGCGGGAGTCGTCCATCTTGGCCAAGCTGAAGCGCAAGAAGGGCCCTGGGGCAGCCAGCGCCCTAGATGACAGCCGCAGGGACACCAGCAGCGGTGACATCAACGGGGGTGTGGAGCCCACCCCTAGCACTGTGGTGAGCCCAATTAGGGACACATGCCCAGGCTGGGTCTGTCTGCCTGCCCTGCCTCACCTATTCCCTGTGTTACCTTGATTGCAGTCAACCCCCTCACCTTCCGCGGACCTCTTAGGGCTGCGGGCAGCCCCTCCCCCTGCTGCACCCCCGGCTCCCGTAGGCGGGAACCTCCTGGTGGATGTCTTCTCTGACGGCCCCACTACACAGCCCAGTCTGGGGCCCACTCCTGAGGAGGCCTTCCTCAGGTACCTCCTGTCTTTGTCCTCCTGAGTCCCACCCCTTCCGTCTGGACTCTGCTGCCCCGGCTCCCCTTGCTGTCTTGTGTCTCAGTCCACTCTTCCTTCTCTCCTTCCTCTTGCCTCTCTTTCCCTGCCCTCTTGCTGCCTCCCTGGGATTGGCTGCCTGCCACACCTGTCTTCTCTGTCTGCTCTGGGATTGGATGGCCCAGTGAGCTGGAGCCCCCTGCCCCTGAGAGCCCCATGGCTTTGTTGGCTGACCCAGCTCCAGCTGCTGAGTAAGGGTGGCCTCTGGCGTTGGGTTGGTGGGTGTCCCTAGGGTGGGTTTTAGGGGTCCCTGATGACTGGCAAATGCAGGGCTAGAAAATGGTGAAAGCCTCAAAACCCAAAAGTGAAAGCTGGGGTTCTTGGAGATCCCTCTCCCGGCTCCTACTCCCATGACCGAGGGTCTCTGGGGAAGCTTGGCTGTGGGCTCTGGGGTCTGCCTTCCAAGAGAGTGCTGCCTGTGCCTCTTTCCTCCAGCCCCCATGCATCCCACTTCCTCCTTTCCCCAGCCCAGGTCCTGAGGACATAGGCCCGCCCATTCCAGAAGCGGATGAACTGTTGAATAAGTGAGTTCTGGGAGAGGTGGGCGGGGGAGCGGGGACAGGTAGGGGCACGAAAATGGCCGTCAGGAGCCCTTCTCTTCTGACTCCCACCACCCTGTCTAGGTTCGTGTGTAAGAATAGTGGGGTCTTGTTTGAGAACCAGCTGCTGCAGATTGGAGTCAAATCTGAGTTCCGGCAGAACCTGGGTGTGTCTGGTGGCCCAGAGGTGGAATGGGGGTGCTGGGCAGGGTGGGTTGTTGGCAGTATCCCCTGGCTGGGCTGGTGGCAGGCTATGGGATCAGAGGACCGTGGATGGGGCCCTCACACACACACCCCTTGCAGGCCGCATGTATCTCTTCTACGGCAACAAGACTTCTGTGCAATTCCAGAACTTCTTGCCCACCGTGGTCCACCCTGGGGACCTCCAGACTCATATCCTGTGCTCGTGTGCCCTACCCCACCCCTGTAGGCCCCTGGGAAGCACACTCACCAGGTCCTTAGCTGTTGAGCCCCTCACTCTGAGTTAGGTACATGTCACTTCTAAAACTATGTGCATAGCAGGTAGGCCTCTTTGCAGTGGCCCAGGTGACAGTAACCCAATACAGGATGTGTGACCTCCAGCACACCAGGTGCCCTGCCAGGCACCTTGCCTTTGCTGATGTCATTCCTTTTGGGGCTCCTGCACTCAGGCTAACCAGGCCCTGCAGGACGCCAGCTGAGTGACCTGCCTCCTAACCCCCCAGGGGTAGATGCTCCCTCTTTCTGCTCAGGAAGATCTTTATTGTTTCTGAAACTGTTTACTGTAGCCTAGGCTACCCTCCACTCACTCTGCAGACTAGGCTGCTCTGCGTCAAGGTCAGTCTCCTGTCTCTGCCTCCCACACGCTGTGAGTGTAGGTGTGCACTAGCGAGCCTGGCTTCCTCGGCCCGTTTGAAGGAGCAGTTGGGATGTCCTGGAAGGTGTATGGCAGAACCAGGTCCCCTCTCCCTTACACTGGCCTCAGTCTGAATGTGAGAGACTATAGCAACTAGCCCTTCCCCCTCTGCGTCGTTCACCCACCTTTCCAGAGCCCAGGGTAGACAGCTGTGTCTGAAGTAGGGCGGAGTAGGAGAGTGTATCTACCAGCCATTCCCGTGAAGTCAGGCCTGTATACAGATGGTGACAGTAATTGCATCCATGTGGGTGCATGGCCACTACTAACACAGTCTTGTTCCGGTGCTGGATGATTTCATCTACCCCTCAGCACACTTTCATCTACCTAATTTGCACTGGAGGCTAAGACAAAACCAGCTTGCCCACTAAGATTCTGTGGCTTGTCACCCATTGGAGCTAGGACGGAGGCTGAAGGAGGATATTCCTAGGTGTCAGATCTCTCAGGAGGAAGGAGGAGTTAGGTGTAGTTGAGTGGGCCGTTGGCCCAGAGCCTCTAGCTGACCTGGGCTTGCGCTCCTCAAGATGCCTCAGTTGTGCCACCGCTGTCTCTGGCTTCCTTGACTATGGGGCCACAGCTGGCGGTGCAGACCAAGCGTGTGGCTGCACAAGTGGACGGTGGTGCACAGGTGCAGCAAGTACTCAACATTGAGTGTCTGCGAGACTTCTTGACGCCACCGCTGCTGTCGGTGCGCTTCCGGTGAGTGGGAGCAACCCCGTGTGGGGTGTGGGGCAGTGAGGCAGGGTCTTCAGGGACGGGGCCTGGCTGAGCTGCTCCTCATCTGCTCAGGTACGGTGGCACCACCCAGTCCCTCACTCTGAAGCTCCCAGTGACCATCAACAAATTCTTCCAGCCCACAGAGATGGCGGCCCAAGACTTTTTCCAGCGCTGGAAACAGCTGAGCCTGTGAGGGGCGGGGCTGAGAGGCGGGGCGGGGCTGAGGGGCGGGGCCTCAAATGCCTGACCGTGCTTTCAACCTCCCAGCCCCCTGCAGGAGGCACAGAAAATCTTCAAAGCCAACCACCCCATGGATGCTGAAGTTACTAAGGCCAAGGTGAGAGAGACTGGGCGTGTACTGGGTGCTGGCCGCTGGATGGGCCTCCGCTCTGCCTCTCTAATACCCACGCTGTTCTAGCTTCTGGGGTTCGGCTCTGCTCTTCTGGACAATGTGGATCCCAACCCTGAGAACTTTGTGGGTGCTGGAATCATCCAGACGAAAGCCCTGCAGGTGGGGTGTCTGCTTCGGCTGGAGCCCAATGCCCAGGCCCAAGTGAGTGTGGAGGGCGGGCCTCCCTGTGACCCCACATTCCCTGCGCCCAGCCCTCCTTCCTGTGCCTCTCATTATCTTCTCACCTGTCTTCCTTTTCCTACCTTCCCCCTCTGACTTTGTTCCCCTTCGTGGGCTCTCTCCTGTCCACGCAGATGTACCGCCTAACCCTGCGCACCAGCAAAGAGCCTGTGTCCCGTCACTTGTGTGAGCTGCTGGCCCAGCAGTTCTGAGCCCTGGACTTGCCCTGGGATGTGGCCAGTGCCAGGCAGCCCTGGGATGGAGGCAGCTGTGGTGGAGGAGGGCAGCGAGGGGACCTCCAGTGGCGACACAAAGACCCCGGGTGGGGGCGTGCCTGGGAGCTTCCTCTGGCCTTTTGTATTTTATTTTTGTTCATCTGCTGCTGTTTACATTCTAGGGGGGTCAAGGGAAGCGCCCTCCTTCTCTTGTCCCCTGAAGCACAGAGGGGAGAGGGGCTGGGGAAGTAGGTACCTCCTCCCCTCCCTCACTCCTCGTCCCCCCTCCCCCTCCCTCCCTTTCCCCATCCAGGGGCCGTGTATTATTGTGAGCGAATAAACAGAGAGACGCTAATATTACCCCATCTACTGACTGCCCACCTGAGTGATCAGAGGAGTGGGGTGAGGGCTTGGAGAGTGTGGGTGGCCAGGCTACGCAGCCCATGGGTGGGGCTCTGAGGGGACAGCAGCAGCAGCAGCAGCCGTAGCCCCAGCTGCACAGCCACCAGCTGCCACCCCATGCCTGGCCCTAGCACGAGATAGCAGGCTCTGGGCGTCTGGGCTGGGTGGACTGTATCCTCTTGTTTCTCTGCAGGCCCTGGTTCTGAGGAAGGACAGGGAGGACTGTGATGGGCAGCCCAGTGTCCTCGGCAGGGCCCGGTACCCCTCAGCCCAGCCCGTTCCTTCACAGGAGCTCCTGGATAAGCCTCTTCCCAGCTAGCCTTGCTGTCTTCCTATGTGTACTAACTGTGTGTACTCAGAGACCTAACATGTAGTTGACACCAAGTGCCCTCACCAGCACTGGTGCCACCCTCCTGAGGATCACACCCTACCCTCAAGTGTAGACCTCTAGATGTGCATGCTTGTGTGGTCTTTAACTGGTTGGGCACCATTAGGTCCCTGCCTGTGTCTCTTGGGGCCTGGGACAACTTCCCAGTGTGGAGTCCGCAGGCTTGTCACCTGCCTCAACTTGAGCAAGGCTCTGCCCAGCACTGTGGAGGGTGATAGGAGTGGCTGCTTGAGCGGCCGACATAACTCTTAGTCCTTGCCTAGGAGGATGGGGCAGGAGGTTCTCAGTTCTTCTGAGGCACTGGATAGCCCAAGCTGGTCTCAAACTCATGGTCATTCTGCCTTGGCCACAGTAGGGCTGAAATTCCAGGTGTGGGACACAGTGCCCAGCCCAGAACCAGTGCTTACTGTAAAAGCCCTGGCTGGAAAAGAAGGCGGGACTTAGTAGGATTGACAGGGGCAACTCAGGCATGTGGTGGGTCTCTGCTTCAGGGTGTGCATGCCATGTGGGGTCCATGCCTACCACTTACCTGGTGGGAAGTGGGTGCCGGCCACCAGCGTGTAGAAATTCCTAAGGAGGCGCCTGCGCTGCTCAGGGGAAGGCTCTGGAGAAAAGTGAGCACCTTGACCAGGTGGTCTCTGGCTCAAGGCCCTCCCACTCACTGCTTCCCCACGCACCTTTATCCTTCGAGGGCTCCACGGTAAAGAGGCAGCGTCTCAGTTCCAAGTGGAGTAACAACAGACTGGGGGAAAGCACTATCAGGCTGTGCAGGCAGAGCAAATGGCCTTCCCGGCCCTGGGCCCAGCCATCGAGCCTTACCCAAGAATATCGCTGTGCAGTGGGAACCCGTAGGGTAGCGCCCTAGGGCCCAGTGGCAGGCAGGCCCGGAGGGGCTCCAGCAGAGGCTGCCACCAGCGTTCCAGCAACTACGAGAGCAAGATGGGAGCCAGGTCAGGGCTGGTCCCTAGTGGAGCTTGGTTGGCCAGGGCCTGCAGACGGAAGGGATGTGCAGGGGCAGCACAGCAACAGTCCATCTTACCTGTGGGTCCAGCTGGCTGAGGGGCGGGCGCGGCCCACACAGCAGACACAGCTCCAGGCCCCGCAGCAGCGTCAAGGTCAACAACCTGTGTGGGACCTGTAGCAGGACACAATATAGGACTAAGCATGGCCCCGCCCCTCTGGAAGCCCCACCCTGGTCCCGCCCACTCACCGTGGGGCTCCCGTGGGGCAGATACACCGGGTAGTCGCGAGCAGCTTGTGGTGGCAAGGACCCCACCAGCCAGGGGAGTAGCACAGCTTCAGGCATGCCCAGGCGCCACCAGCCCTCGGTCGCTGCCACCACTCGGCCTGATACCAGTAGACTGACAAAGGCTGTGCCAGTGGCCTCCGCGAACCCTGAGAGGGTTTCCTGGTGAAAAGGTCTGACTAAATGTCATAGCACTAGGAGGGACCTTCCCGGCTAGGCATGGAGGGGGAAGAGCAGCCATGAGACCAGAGACAGTCCAGCATGCGAGGCTGCCAAGCTCCTGTTTCACACTCTCTGTGAACAGCAATGCTTTAACTTTCCTAATCAGTCAGCATTCTCAATTCTCTATACACTACTTACTTATTTTGTGTTTGTTTGTTTATTTTCTTAAATTCATTTCTCCTTCAGTTATGGGGATGCTCCTGCCGAGCCACACTGAAGTTTTGAGTCGTGTTCCCTGAGCTGCCTAGGCTGGCCTTAAACTCTGCGTCCTCTTCCTCAGCCTCCAGAGTAGCTGGGGTGACAGGCCTGCACCACGAGGCCCTGCAATACCAGGAGTTTTAACAACAGCATCTACAACTTGATTCCCTACTTGCTGAGAAGGCACAGTCCTGACGTATGAAGCTCTGGGGTCAGGACACACTGCCTGGAGAGGCCTAACTTTAAGAAAGGAAGAGTGGGCGGGCGTGGTGGAGCATGCCCTTAATCCAGCACTCAAAGGCAAAAGCAGGTAGATGTTTGTAAGTTGGAGGTTGGCCTGGTCTACAGAGCAAGTTCCAAGACAGCCTGGGAACCCTGTCTTAGAGGGAGTCTGGGGGGGATGTGCTTAAACAGGCGAGTAGTCAGTGTACCCTGGTGAAGAATGTTAAAGAACAGCTCTGGCTGTCCTGGAACTCACTCTGTAGACCAGGCTGGCCTCGAACTCAGAAACCAGAAATCTGCCTGCCTCTACCTCCCAAGTGCTGGGATTAAAGGCGTGCACCACCACTGCCCGGCAGAAAGTTCTTTTTTTTTTTTTTTTTTTTTGGTTTTTCGAGACAGGGTTTCTCTGTGTAGCCTTGGCTGTAGACCAGGCTAGCCTCGAACTCAGAAATCCTCCTGTCTCTGCCTCCCAAGTGCTGGGATTAAAGGCGTGCGCCACCACCGCCCGAGAAAGTTCTTTTAGAAAGAGTTGCAGGTACAACTTGATTCCAGGATGATAAGAGGACAATGTCCAGACATTAGGACAATGTCCAGAGGGGGAAAACAAAGGAAGGCTGAGCAGAACCCTGGGGACACAGTTACTTCTATAGCTGCCCCAATACCTGCATGGCAGACCCCTCTGGAGGAACGACACAGTCCACACACTGGGTCAGGTCTCCGATGAGCTCTGAATTCCCCAGGAAGCTGTCAATGAGACAGTAGCTGGCCTGGTAGAGGAAAGAGGAGGCGTCTAGGACCCAAGTGGGCCCAGATCAGCCCAGGGGGGCCAGCTCCAGGGTTAAACAAGCTCTCCAAGAACCCATGGGCCTTTGCTTTCCCCATGCATACTGGGAATTGTAGTTCCAGATAAACAGGCATGGTTTAGGGATCCTAACTGCACTCACATCCCACAGCCTCACCCTCAATTCTTTCTTCAGTCTTTCTACATTCCGGATATTGGTCAGCTCCTCAAGTCCCAAAATGAGAACCTAGAAGAGTCACATAGGATAGTGGGATTCTTAATAGGATCTAGTCAAAGAGAGGACAGTACTTGGATGGGTGTTGAGTGGAAGGTCAGGTCTGGATCCCTGGACTCCTAGGTATGAGGGAAGAGGGCTGAGGTTTGGATGCCTGGGTATAAGAAAAAAAAAATGCAGGGGTCAGGACTAAGGGGAAGAGGCTGGGAGTGCAGCTCTCTTGAGTTTTGGAGAAAAGGGGGCCCAGTCTCACCATGGCCCCAAACACCATGTGGAGCATTCTTTCCAGCCTCAGCTCAGAGGTGCCCTCCTCAGATGACAGAACAATGAGGGTGATGCTGTGGAGATGAAAGATGAGAAGCAAGAATGAGATCAGGCCTGGGAAACAGCCAAGCGCTTCAGCGACTCCCAGCTATTCCTACACTGTTCGCTACACACTGACAGGGGAAATCAGGGATCAGAGAGGGTGAGGAGGTTATCAAAGAGTCCCACAGCCAAGTTTACCACTGGCAGGACTCTGGGGTCACCTAAGCCAGGAACCACTGCCCAGATCTTGTTCCCTTGCTCCTGCCAAGGGACCTGTCATGGAAGTTCTTCCACACCACGGTTGTGTCTTCCGTTCTTGCAGAGTTCAGTTGCACATCCAGATTCTGGCCAAACATGTGGACTCCATTGAGAGAGCCGATGACAGAGAAAGGGAGCTGAGGAAGAGAGGGGAGACATTGCAGTAGATCCCAAGACCTCTCCATTGAGACCCCGTGGTCCTCCTTTGCGGTCCCCACACAAACCAGGCTTATTAGTCCCCCATATCAGCTAAAGGTCCCGAGCCTCTACTCCCTGAATGATAGGCAGTCCCAGCTTCCCAAACCCCTTATTTAGACGCAGGAGTCGAATGCCCCCACCTGTTGACGGGACGGGGCGCCGCCGCTGCTGCTCCGACAGAACAGGGGAACCCCGCTAGAGGCTGCGAGGCACAGCAGATGCACCGCGCTTCCTGGCCCCTCATCCCCCATCTGGAAGCCCGCACACGATAAGTCACCCCCCTGGAGACTCTCGGGAGCATGCGGGTAGTCAAAAGTAAGCCGGCCTGCTGTTTGGAGCCGCCAGAAGGCGAGAAGCGGGATGGCCAAACTCCTGCCTTCATCAACTCAGCCCCTCCATCAGGATTCGTCTCCGCCCCGACCGGAAGTCATCATGACCCTAACAAAGATGGCGATAAGTACTGCTCGCCAGCATTCAAGTTGTTCTCGGACAGCTTCACATCTTTTGTATAACGAGAATGAAGAATCTAGCTTTAAGATGGCGATGGTGCTAAGGTGTTGCCTACAAAACTTCTTGTGTTCTGTAATAGTTTACGTGCTAATTTTTTTTAACAACTGTCTGAAGATGGGGACAGTGCTAAGACACTGCCTGGCAACGACTGTCAGCGTGGCTTTTTCATTCCATAGTGGTAAATACCTTGCCCCAGTCAAAGATGGCGGTATGCTCAGGCATTGCCTAGCAACCACCACTCACAATGATTTCTGTTTCAAAACTCTGCACCGCTGTGCCACCCTCTCCCTCTCATTTTTTCAGAGTGGTTTGATCCAGGCAGCGTTGCCTAGTAACCACCAAATGAAGTGGTTGTTTTTCTTATTAGTAAAAGGCAGAAGAAAAGAGAACCTTTCTTTTCCAAAATCATGAAAACCACATAATTCCTGTAACGAATTCATGCCTATGATGGTGTATTGTGTAGAAAGTTAAAGCACTGAAAACTTCGTTCCATGCAACAATAGAAGTTAGCGCCGCGGTACCAGGACAGATTTTCGCAAATATGATCACTGTACTATCACTTCCAAAGCTTTCTTCCTCCAGAGGATGGCTAGGAGCCAGAGAGATGGCTCAGTACATCACAGAGCTTGCCACGAAGGGCCGAGAAGCTTGTCTTTAATCCCTGGGATCTTCAATAGTAAAAGTAGAGAATCCGGGGCTGGAGAGATGGCTCAGTGGTTAAGAGCACCGACTGCTCTCATGGTGGCTCACAACCATCTGTAATGAGATCTGATGCCCTCTTCTGGTGTGTCTGAAGGCAGTTACAATGTATTCACACACATAAAATAAATCTTAAAAGAAGTAGAGAATCCACTCCACGAAGCTGACCTTCATAGGCATGCCATGGCACACTCGCTGTAATAATCAATTTTTATTTTCTAATTAAAAATAATATTTCTAGAGGCAGGCGGATTTCTGAGTTCGAGGCCAGCCTGGTCTACAGAGTGAGTTCCAGGACAGCCAGGGCTACACAGTGAAACTCTGTCTCGAAAAACCAAAAAAAAAAAAAAAAATTTCTGCAGCTTTATGTCTTTATTTTCTCCTTTCTGGGAGAGTTGCAGTCTGTAGGTGTGGTCGGCCTGGAACTCGGGGCAGTTGTTTGGCCTGGAGTGGCAAATGTCAGCCACTCTCTTTCTCTTTGCTTTCCTTTCTTTCTCTGTTTTGTTTGTTTGTTGCTGTTTAGTGTATTTTTGAGGCGTGGTCTCATGTAGCCCATGCAGACCTTGGACTTGCTATGTGGCCTTGAACTTCTCATTCCTTTTCCAACATCTCAGCCTTTCTAACCTCTTTTTTTTTAAAGATTTATTTATTTATTTTATATGAGTACACTGTAACCGTCTTCCGACACACCCGAAGAGGGCATCAGATTCCATTGCAGATGTTTTTTTAGCCACCTTGTGGTTGCTGGGAATCGAACTCAGGACCTCTGGAACAGGCGCGTGTGCACGCATGCACGCACACACACACACACACACACACACACACACACGCACCAGAAGTCATAGTTGCTTTTTCCCATCTGGCTCTGTGAAACCGCAGGAGGTAATCTTTTTTGCTGTGTATACACTCATTTTTGTTTTCTTTTGTGCTCTTAACCACCAAGAGCCATCCAGCCCTCTAATGTCTTTTTATAATCAATTTTTATAAGTGCAAGGAATTGAGCAAGTTTTCCACTGGCAAATATTAGATTTCTCCTGTGTATTTCAAATGATACAATAGAACAAAAGAATCTTTTTTTGAGACAAAACTCTTGCTGAGTAGCCCAGGCTGGCCTTGGTCCTTAGGTTCTATTCTCCCCCTGTGTTGCATTGTGTCGTCATTGCCTCACCCTGCGGATTCTGTAAACCCTGAGTTAGCAGTTTTACCTGCTTGATTACTGTATGAAAACAATTGCTTTCTTTTTTAAACATATTAGAAAACAATGTTTTCAATAATTCATTTATTTTTATTTCATGTACGTTGGTGTTACGCCTTAATGGATGTCTGAATGAGGGTGTTGGATACCCTGGTACTGGAGCTGAACTGCCTTGTGGGCACTAGGAATCGAACAGCAGTCCTCTTTCAGAGCAGCCAGTGCTCTTAATTGCTGTCTCTCTAGACCCTACAAAACAATATTTTAAAGTAACTTTTTTGGATGTTGTTTCTGTTCTGGATTTTATTTCCTGTAGTTCCTAAGGAATAGTTTTTGTTTAAGATTTTATTTATTTATTATATGTGAGTACACTGTAGCTGTCTTCAGACACCAGAAGAAGGCATCAGATCTCATTACAGATGGTTGCAAGCTATCTCCTGCCAAATACACAAATAAACAGATAGATAGAGATAGATAAATGAAACTTCAAAAACTCTATGTGTGCTTTTAGTTCCAGCACTTGGCAGACAGAGACAGGAGCATTTCTTGAGTTCACAGTCAGCCTGTCTTATAGTAAGTTTCAGGACAGCTAGGGTTACACAGAGAAACCTTGTCACAAAACAAAACAAAACAAAATTCAACATGGAAAATTGTAGTTTATGGGTTAGCACTGGGGTTAAAAAAGCTTGTTCATGCCAAGTGGTTGGGTGGCATATACCATTAATCCCAGCACTACAGAGGCAGATAGAGGCAGGCAGAGTTCTGGGAGTTTCCACTAATTTACAGAGCAAGTTCCAGGACAGCCAGGGCTAACACAGAGAAAGCCTGCCTTGGGAGTGGGGGTGGGTGGGGTTGGGGAAGAGACACACCAAAAATCAAGGTCTGGGACAATGTCTCAGTTGCTAACGTGCTTGCAGTGCAAGCATGTACGCCTAGTTTGGATCTCCATCACCTAGGTTTTGAAAAATCGCTTTTTTGTTTGTTTGTTTGTTTGTTTTTTTGAGACAAGGTTTCTCTGTACAGCCCTGTCTGTCCTGGAACTCTCTCTGTAGACTGGGACTGCAATTCAGATCCGCTTACATCTGCTGTGGACTGGAATTTAAGTCGTGCGCCATCACGACTTTATATCTTTCTACATTAGTAAGGTTTATTTAGTAAATTTCTGTCCACACATAGTGTTATAATTTTCCAGATCATTTTATATTCATTTTGGCTTATGCCGTTAGCTACAATGCTGAGACTCAGTTTTCTTGATTATACCACACATTCTTATTACACTGTTTTTATATATTTAGTATTATTATTTTGTTATTATTGTATTTATTCTTTCTTTTCTTTTCTTTCTTTCTTCTTCTTTTTTTTTAATAAGGAACGTATTTTCTTTCAGTCTGTTTCTGGCTTCTTTCCCAGAAAACGGAGATTAGGTGTTGCCTAGCAACCTCCACTTAAATTGGAATTCCCTTCTTTCCCAGCAAAAACAACTGCCTAGCTTCCAAGTCCTGAGCAACTTTACAGTGTTGCCTAGCAACGTCGTTTCCGATGATGTGATTGGACCACTTTCTCTCATCGGTCCCGGTCAGAAAGAACAGAATTTATTAACTTAATCTCTGTGTGAGACCACAACGGCTGGGTACGCGTTGCCTAGCAACCCGGTTCCCGAACCTCCCTTTAGCCCGGAGTCGGAAACTAGATTTCGACTCCAAGATGGTGGCCGGATGTGCCGTTTTTCGGTTTATTTCGTGCTTGATGTTGTGCGCAAAAGTTTGCTCGATTTCAGTAGGCCCTTAAAGGGGCTCGTTGTGCCTATTCTGAGAGTTTCATGTTGTCGGTATGAGCCAGAGCAGAGATAAAACCACCGCTCGCAGGATGCCCCGCACAAACATGGCCGTATCAGCATCAGCAGAAGCTGCCAGACGTCCGGGGGCGGTGCGCGCACCGCGCAAGCGCACTTCTGTTCGTCCCAGGACGGCGACGGCGTCGGCTGCGCTGGCGGTGGCGGCGCGGGGGATGGTCCCCGGATCCGAAGGCCCGGCACGGGCCGGGGGCCTGGTCGCCGATGTGGTGTTTGTGATCGAGGGGACAGCAAACCTGGGGCCGTACTTCGAGGAGCTCCGCAAGCACTACCTGCTGCCCGCCATAGAGTGAGTGAGACCCCACGTCGCCTCCCGCCGCCCTAACTTAAGGCTTGTGCCGACGCCGCCTTTCCTCCGTCTTTACAGATACTTCAACGGGGGACCACCTGCTGAGACGG
Source organism: Tokudaia tokunoshimensis (assembly GCA_036184795.1). Lineage (NCBI taxonomy): Eukaryota > Metazoa > Chordata > Mammalia > Rodentia > Muridae > Tokudaia > Tokudaia tokunoshimensis. Next base: position 20,486,958 of record BTHU01000001.1, on the reverse strand, counting down.
ACTTTGGAGGAGACGTGAGTGTGCGACCGAGTCACGGGGAGGAAGACGGTAGACCCCTATGTCTGAGGGAGGAAAGATGGGGTCCTTAGTTTTGGGTTTGAGAGAAGAAGGGCTCACAGTTTATTTCTAAAAGGATCTGAAGTTGGGATGCCCTGTTCCTTGCCAAAGATATCAGTTGTAAAGTTCTTTTGTCCTGTCTTCCCAGTATGGTGGAACCCAGTACAGCCTTGTGGTGTTCAACACAGTGGACTGCGCTCCAGAGTCCTATGTACAATGTCACGCACCTACCAGCAGTGCCTATGAGTTTGTCACCTGGCTCGATGGCATCAAGTGAGCTTTGCCTCCATTTGGGGCAGGATGGGAACCCCAAGAAAGACTGTGGGCATGGGGGCCTGTGATTGAATAGTGCCCCGTGCTCAGCAGAACTCGGCGTGCGTCCCCACAGTCTGTGCCTGAGTGTGCCATACCATCAGGTTCCTCTTCTTTCTTCCTCTCTCCTCGTCTGTCTACTCCAGAGGAGTCAGCAGGGTGGGTCTGGGCCTTGAGAGTTACGTGGGTTGAGTCATAGTTTACAGTGTAGCAGAGGCTAACCTTGAAATTCTGATCCTACTGCTTCTACTTTCTGGTTGCTGGGCTTACAGCTGCCTGCCACTGATCAGCTTGTGGAACCAGGCAGCCTGGAGTAGAATCATGGCTCCTTCCCAGATAACTCTCTGACTGCCGGGTCCCAGGGTCCCTTGTGCTGCCTGTTCCTTTCTGAAAGGGAGAAATCTGTAGCGCTTGTATTTGTTCTTTGTGCTCTTGGATGTCTGTTGCTGTATAATGTATAAGCGGTCGTGTGGGGTTCCCTCCCCTCACCCCCGTTTAAGGGTTTCAGACTGAATAGTTGCTCCTTGTGAAGCCCTCGGTATGTCAGGGACTCGGATAAACGGGGTCGTGCATAAACGGGGTCGTGCGTGTTTGGTCTGGTCTCACAGGGCTGTGTTCGTCCACTCCCCGGCATGCCTGAAAGAGTCACGGCCACGATGGCGTGCTCTGTGGCTGTGGACAGAGCCTTAGTTCCTCCATGGCTGTCTGCCATCATGCCCTGGCATATGGCAGATTGATGCCCAGACTGGCAGCTGGCTCTGCTCAGAGGGAAAGAGTGAACCCAGAGGGCAAAGAGGAAGCCACTAGGCTTTTTGATGACCAAGTGACACCCCGTCACTTTTGTCACCACTTGTTTGGTAGGTGAGTCGGTCAAGAATGGGTGACCAGTGGGATCCCTGGGGACAGACCACCAGAGCCCTGTAGGGTAAGCAGTGAGCAGTGCGTGAGTGCCTGCAGTTACTGTTTGCCCTGTTCCTGTTCTTGGCTTGCAATGAGTAACAGTGTAGACTGGTGGGTGCCGGAAGGGTCGCCGATGCTGATCTCTCCATGTGAATTCCACAGGCTGGTTGTGGTCAAGGTTCATTTGGCGGTGCTGATCTAGTTCCTGCTGGTTCTTCCTGCTTTGATGAAGCAGGTGTGTGTTGAATGTCTGCTTGTTTGCTGTATTCTGGGTGTGTGTGTGTGTGTGTGTGTGTGTGTGTGTGTGTGACACACAAGGCAGGTGGCTTGGAAGGCTGGCCTGTGCACCACGCCCCCTCTCCCTCCCCCAGAAGTTGTTAGGATTAGAATTAATTTGTAAAGCATGCCTTCCCTTTCTTGACATCGTTGACTCATTGCACTTAAGCTTTTAAAACAGATTTTTTTTTTTAAAAAAAATTTAATGTGTATGGGGTTTTTGCCTACATGCATGTGTGTGCAACGCTTGTGCCTGGTGCCCTTTGAGACCTAAGGAGGCTATCAGATCTCCTGGAACCGGAGTTAGACGGCATCAGCTGTGATGTAGACGTGGGGACTCCAGCCTGGATCCTCTGGAAGAGCAGCCAGTGCTCTGAACACTGGTCCAGTGTAAAAACCTGACAGCGTCTTGTTATGTCAGGTTTTCCAGGCTGGCCACACAGTCCTTTCCATCCTCCTGCCTCAGCCTCATCAGTGTTAGGTTTTCTTGTCTGAGCTACTCTACCTAGCTTGGATTATAGAAATCTTCTATTTTATTTTTTAAAGACTTTTATTTTTATATGCGTTGCATTAGCTTTCTTGTCTTACTTTTTTATTGTTTTAACTTTGTATTGATTCTTAGTGACTTGAATGCCATTTATCCAGTCCCACTCGTCTCTCCGTCCCCTCGTATCCACCCACCACACTTGCAACCTCTCTTCCAAAATAAAAAATCAGTGTATGCACGTATGTCTGCATGAGGGTGCCAGGCGCTGTACCTGGAGTTACAGACAGTTCTGCTCTGCCAGCTGCTCTGGAAGGGCAACCAGTGCTCTGCACCCGGGAGCTGTCTCTCCAGATCCCCAACTAGATCATTCTTTGTTGGGAGGCCTGTCCTGGGTGCTGAACCACACCCTGACCCTTGGAGAATGTCTAACAGCCTTTACCTGCTGACTGCCAATGGCACCACTAGAAAGTTGTCTTCAGGGCTGGAGAGATGGCTCAGTGGTTAAAAGCACTGACTGCTCTTCTGAAGGTCCTGAGTTCAAATCCTAGCAGTCACATGGTGGCTCACAACCACCTGTACTGAGATCTGACTCCCTCTTCTGGAGTGTCTGAAGACAGCTACAGTGTACTTACATATAATAATAAATAAATCTTTAAAAAAGAAAAAAAAGAAAGTGGTCTTCAGGCCTTGTCAAGCGTCTCCTAGAGGGCCAATGGCAGTTTCATTGAGTACTTCTAGGCCAGATGGAGGAACCCCCATCTGGGGTTCTGTGAAGCCCCAGGGTCCTCATTACTGCACGTCAGGGTTGGCGCATAGGATGCTTCCACCACATTTGGTCAGATGTGAGTTGGGCAGCCAGTGCCAGCCAGCTCCATTCTTGTTGGCTGGGCATGTTTCTGTGTGAGGAATCTTCTGTGACTTTTCTTATCAGCTAGATGTCCTCTGCTTCTGGGACCTAAAGCTTTAGGAGATCCTAGCCATGTGAACCATGAGTGTTGGCTACGGGGAACAGCTTCAGCCAGACTTCCATGGTGCCAACTGGGAAGAGTGGCCCCTCCCTTAGCGGACAGGCTGGGCAGGGCTCTGGGGCCCCACCTCTGCTCTTAGAATCATCCTGTGAGCACCAGTGCCCCATTTTGGAGGCCTCCGCTGCTGCTCGGCCTTCCAACATCATTTAGCTTTCTCGGGATTGCCATGTTGATCAGGGCCTGAGACCCGGTGCTGGGAGACAGGGCGGGACGTGCAGGTCAGTTAAGAAGTGGCCATGCTGCTAAGAAGTAGGCTTCTGATGTTACATCTCCTTCCTGCCCGGAGCCAGTCTCCCACAGCTAGTGGCCTTGAGTCAGAAAGAACAGGGCATCTGTCTCCCAGTTCCTCAGCTAACAGTTCATTTTCTCACGAAGGGTGTGGCACAAATGCTGAGTGATCATGAGGTGTGGTCGCTCTCCTGGCCTCTATGGAGCTGCTGGTCACACTCACCGTGACCAGGGTCTCTGGGGCAGTGTGTGATCATGGGCAAAGGCAGCTGGGTGCTCGTGTGTGTGTGTGTGTGTGTGTGTGTGTGTGTGTGTGTGTGTGTGTGAGAGAGAGAGAGAGAGAGAGAGAGAGAGAGACAGACAGACAGAGAACTACTTCCTGCCCTGCAGGAGCTGGCTCTGATTTAACGGGGATTCTAGGGTTTGGACTCTGTTTTTATCTTGCTGGGAACTGAGCCCAGCCCTTGTGTCGGGAAGCTCAGTGTGCTGCCGCTCATTTGCTATGCGTATTGGGTGACTAAGCAACCGCTTTGCATTGAGCTGCAGGCAGGCTGGCTCCGAACCCCTTTGCCTCTCCGGTACAGGCTGTGCCACCACCCAGGGTTTGGTTTGTTTGTTTTTTTTAATTTAAGTTTATGGTGGTTTTGCTTGTGTATGTGCCTGTGTACTGCACATGTTCCTGGCCTCAGAGACACTGTTATCTCTGACTTCAGCATCAGAGTCTCTGGATCTGGAGTTAAAGGTGGTCGTGAGCTGCTTGTGTAGTAATTGAACCTGGGTTCTCTAAAAGAGCAGCTGGTGCTGTTAACTGCTGAGCCATGTGGAGACCCAGCAACCAGGTTTTGAGTTGGTGGTGTCAGGTGGGTGGGCTTCCTGGAAGAGGGCATGCTGGGCACATGTCAGGATAGATATGTTGGGTTTTCACCTGGTCCGAAATGTAGTAGCTTTGGGGAAGTCTGGGCAGAGACAGGCACATCAGCAAACCCGTCAGGCAGGGGCAGGAGGAGGAGGGTAGGCCTGGCTAAAGGCTTTGCTGGCTGGACAGTCATTGTATTCATTTACCAATTATTTCTACTATACGCCTCTTATGGGCCAGACAGATGGGCCAGTCTGGGGACAAGAAATGAGAGAGCCCAGACCCTGTCCCTGTCTATAGGGGTCAGACATGAGACTCACAATTTAGCGGTGCTATACAAGGCAGCCCAGAGATTGTGGTAGCATCAGTTGTGCTGGAACAGGGACCTTTTCCAGGATACCATGCAGAGGGACACTGGGGGCGGGTTCCCAGGCTACCGTGGACAAGTACCAGAAGCCAGGTTCGGAAACAGTATGGCGGCTGCAAGTCCAAGGTCACAGTGCTGGCCTGAAACTCTGGGGAAAGGCTCCTCCCTGACCTCTCCAGCTGCGAGTCGCCCCAGAGCTCTGTGGCTTGACCTTCCTGTGGCCTGGCCACATCTGCTTGCCACCTTCCCCTTTTTCATAGACATGGAAGTGTTTGTGGATTGGGGTCCTGTAGTTCCCTTCTGTCTCTTCCATTACTTGTGTAGAGAGCCTGTTTCTAGGAAGGTAACGCTGGGTTCCCATGGTTCCACCTGACTTGTCACTCTAAAGTACATCTCTCTCGCCCATGGCACTAAGGAGGAAGCAGGAGCCTGTCTCATGATAGTGCTTCTTCTGGCATTAGGAGATTGAGGCAGGAGGATTAGCCTTTGTCTAAAAGAGGCTGGAGAGATGGCGCAATAGTTAACGACACTCACTGGCTGCTTTTCCAGAGGGCCCAGGATTGATTCCAGGCACTCCCATGAAGGCTCACAACCACTTGGAACTCTAGTTTCTGGGGATCTGGTTCCCTTTCCTGGCCTTGAAGGACACCAGGCATGTGTGTCATTCAGGCAAAGCGCCACACATATAAAATACAGAGAAAATCTAGTGACACTCACCCTTAATCCCAGCACTTGAGAGGCAAAGGCAGGCAGACATCTGTGAGTTCAAGGTCAGCCAGGTTTACATAGTCCTAAGACAGCCCAGGCTATATATTAAAGATACCTTGACAAAATCAAAGAAAAAGAGAAAAGAGAAATAAAGCAAACCAGTGAAGCAGATGGCCCATTTGGGAGGGGATATTAGGATGGACTGGGAGGCACAGCGGCCATGCTCAGGGTCCTGGCTCCTTCTGCTCCCTCTCGATGTCCTCCCTCCCTTCCTAGCATCTCTCCCTGCCTGGTTCTCACTTGTCACCAAGTCAAACTCACAGGACAGTGTCCTGTCGGAGGGCTCTGGGTCTAACTGGCTGTCCTTCCTGCAGGTTCATGGGCGGTGGCGGCGAGAGCTGTAGTCTCATTGCTGAAGGGCTGAGCACTGCCCTGCAGCTGTTCGATGACTTCAAGAAGATCCGTGAACAGATGTGAGTGTGCCCACCTCCTGGGAATCCTCCTCGATCCTCGGTCTGGATGGGGGACAGGAAGTGGGACCCTGTGTAGGCCAGGGCGGGTCAGTGCCTGACCAGATACTAGGTGGGGACCTCCCTCCTATGGCCCTTGCCCTGTAGATGAGCTAAAGTTGTCACTCTGTCTGAGAGCCTCGGTGTTGTCAGCTGTAAGTGATCTCAGAGGGTGAGGATGACATTCAGTTACCACTAGCTTGGAGTACCTGCTATACCGTGACTTTGTCTCTGGCAGTGGCCAGACCCACCGAGTCTGTCTCCTCATCTGCAACTCGCCCCCATACTTACTGCCCGCTGTGGAGAGCACCACATACTCAGGCTGTACAACGGAGAGCCTGGTGCAGAAGATAGGAGAGGTGAGGTGGGGCCTTGAGTAGGGGGGCTGCACCCCTGTGGGAGGGGGGAGGGGCCTTCCTTCCTAGGAAGCGGGCTGGGGTCTGAAAACCCAAGGCAAAAAATAGCCCAGACCTCTGTGCTTACTTATGACTGTCCATATTCAGGATTCTGGGTACACTCAGGCCAGGTTTTACTTGCCAGCAGTGTGCTGTCCCACCATGCCGCAGGGGAGGATACTCGCACCAACGCGTTCATTGGAGGCCATTGTTGCCTTTCCCCTTCTTGTAGCGTGGTATCCACTTCTCCATCGTTTCTCCAAGAAAACTGCCAGCCCTTCGGCTTCTGTTTGAGAAGGCGGCTCCTCCTGCCCTACTGGAGCCCTTGCAGCCGCCAGCAGATGTCAGCCAGGACCCCAGGCACATGGTGCTTGTGCGAGGGCTCGTGCTGCCTGGTGAGGCCTGGGTACTGTACTCAGAAGGGGGGGTGTCCTTTTCAGTTCTCTTTACTGGATTTTTGGATATTCCTCTTTCTACCCCCAACTTCTCTCTGGCCTCGCTTGTCTCTCCTGTGCTCAGTTGGCGGCGGCTCAGCCCCAGGCCCTCTGCAGCCTAAACAAGCAGTCCCCCTGCCACCAGCTCCTACTTCATCTGCCACGCTCTCAGCAGCGCCCCCGCAGGCTCTGCCCCCTGTCCCGCCACAGTACCAGGTATGGATGGAATCAGGGGCCTCATGCGCCCATCTCATCAAGCATTGGGGGGGCAGAGTGAGGAGCTAGCACAGGCCGAGGCGTGGCCTCTGTGGGGATGCCGTCGAGGCTCCTGGGTCGTCAGAGCTGTGGAGTTTGCTTCGTGGGCGCGGAAGTACGTAGCTCCAGGGGTCCGTGGTTTTGTCTCATGTGACAGGTCCCCGGGAACCTAAGTGCTGCTCAGGTGGCTGCGCAGAATGCTGTGGAGGCTGCGAAGAACCAGAAGGCCGGTCTGGGCCCGCGCTGTGAGTTCAGCGGAGGCAGGGGTGGGCTGCACGGGCGTTCTCACCCAGTTCCTCACTCACGCTTGTCTCTCCCACAGTCTCACCCATCAACCCTCTCCAGCAAGCTCCTCCAGGGGTGGGGCCCCCCTTCAGCCAGGCCCCAGCACCCCCATTAGCTCCTGGGCCCCCTGGAGCTCCCAAGCCGCCTCCTGCCTCACAGCCTAGCCTAGTCTCCACGGTGGCCCCTGGACCAGGCCTGGCAGCCCCTGCGCAGCCTGGGGCTCCATCTATGGTAGGTGCCCTCACGGTACCAGCCTCCCGCAGCTACCGCTGCTGTGTGCTCACAGTAGGTGAAAGGAGGCAGCTAGCCTCCTGCAAGGGGCCTGAGCACCAGTGAGGCTCACAGCTGTGATGCGCAGCTCTGGGGCGGGGTGACTTTCCAACTGTTCCGAGGTATCCTATAATTTTGGGAGTCTGGTTCCTCATGCTTGGCATGGATGGTTTCAGGCATGTGGTTAGTGGTCGTGGAGGTGGGAAGGAAGGGACCTTTGTCCCGCCCCTTTAAGGTGTCTACTCCCTGACAGAGCGTGGTCTCATTGCTATCTGTCCTCAGCAGGCAGGCACTGTGACCCCAGGTGGGGTCAGTGGTCCGTCACCAGCCCAGCTTGGGGGTCCTGCACTTGGTGGGCAGCAGTCAGTATCCAACAAGCTCCTAGCCTGGAGCGGCGTCCTCGAGTGGCAGGAGGTGAGTGGTTGAGGGCTTGTTGGGAGTGTGGAGGGTGGGGCTCCCAGAGCACCTAGGATGTGCAGGTGGAGGTTGGTCGAGAGGAAGTCTAGGATGTGCAGGCCAGGTCTCAAGTTGGCGTTTAAGAATTATGTCGAAACCAGGCATGATAGCATGTGTCTTCATTTCCAGCACTGGGGAGGCAGAGGCAGAGGCAGGTGGATTTGAGTTTGAGGCCAGCCTGTTCTAGACAGTGAGTTCTAGGACGATGGCCAGGGCTACACAGAGAGACCCTGTTTCAAGGAAACAAAAACAAACAAAAAGTTCTATTGGAGTTCATTGGTTGAGCAGTTGCCTGCCAGACACAGGCCTCCATCTCCAGCAATCAACCAGTGTCTGTCTGTCTGTCTCTGTCTCTCTGTGTCTCTGTCTCTCTGTGTCTCTCTCTCTCTCTCTCTCTCACACACACACACTTCGGACTCTCAATAGGGTTCCAGATATTGGGATCTGGAGGATAGTGACTATAAGATTTGGGGCCCAGAAGAGAGGCCTTTGAGGGACTCCAGGTCCTTGTTGGTGAAGTGGAACTGAACCATTCTCGAGTTCCGGGACAGCGGGCCCAGGGTGGTCTGGAAGCACACAGGCGTTACACGGGGAACACAGTGGCAAGCATTGTGTGGTGAACAAGGCATGAGGATCAGGCAGGCCTGGCCCTCAAACATCCCAACGTTTGTGGGTCTGGGCACTGGAGTATGGGGCTGCTGGGAAGATGAGGGAGTTGTGGGGCTGCAGGAGCTGTGAAGGTTAAGTCACCAGGCCTTGGCTGATTCATCCTTGTTCTTTCAGAAACCCAAGCCTGCATCTGTGGATGCCAACACCAAGCTGACGAGGTCTCTGCCTTGCCAGGTCTATGTGAACCATGGAGAAAACCTGTAGGTATTTGTTGGGGGTGGGGCAGGCTCAGCCTGACTGCCCTGACTCTTCCTCTCCCTGTGCTGCCTTGCAGGAAGACTGAGCAGTGGCCCCAGAAACTCATCATGCAGCTCATCCCTCAGCAGCTGCTGGTGAGTCCCGCCAGGCCAGGCCTGCCTGATCCTCACGCCTTGTTCGCCACATGATGCTTCCCACTGTGTTCCCCGTGTAACGCCTGTGTGCTTCCAGACCACCCTGGGCCCGCTGTTCCGGAACTCGAGAATGGTTCAGTTCCACTTCACCAACAAAGACCTGGAGTCCCTCAAAGGCCTCTACCGCATCATGGGCAATGGCTTTGTGAGTGGTGGGCACTAGCTCCTGTTCCCTTTTCTGCCATTTTGGTGAGGACCCTGGGTACCTAGGCCTCAGGAGCTGCTAATACTTGCACCCTGTGCCTTATTTGTGACACTGCGATGGAACCTGGTCCTTGCTTAGCTACATGTGTTCTAGGGCCTGCTAAGTCCCTGTCCCATGGTGCTAGGGTATTTTTGTTGTTGTTTTTGTTGACTTGAGACAAGTCGTTCTGTGTAGCAATACCTCCACGTGGACATCCTGCTGCCTCAGGCTCCCAAGGGCTACATTTGTAGACATGTGCAGTCAAGCCTGGCTTCTCTGCCCTTCTTGCTTTCTGTTGCATAGGGCCTGCCCTCGTGACTCATCTGACCTGTCGTAGAGGCATCTTCCAAATCATCTTACCTTCCTCGGTGCCAGTGGGTTGAAATTGGCGTCTGGGGAAGGCACTAGTGCTGTGCACGTGGGGTTAGGCACAGTGACTTCTGGGCCTGCTCTTCCCAGAGTACTGCTGGTCCTTGGCCTCGTGACCCTTTCTCCTCCGCGAGCATTGTTGTCTGCTGTACTCTCTTGTGTGTGGGTCAAGTACTTGGGGATTCTGCTGGGGCTGTCAGAGGAAACTCAGCGGGGCCCAGAGCCCTCGGTGGCATGGTTCATCGGTGCAGGCGCCGAATTCTGAGTTATGTTCCAAGAGGGTAACAGGAACTGATGGTTTTGCTGTGGACCAGGACCCAGCAGGGAGCTCAGTGGCGTCACGCCTAGATAATAAGAACAACGTAGGTACAAGGAGTACCTCAGCTTCTGGGCAGCCTTTCAGCGTGTGGAAGAGGCAGTGGCTGGAATCGCCTTCTTCAGGAGATGAGAAATGTCCACAACTTCTGGCCAGGCGTCCTCTAATCTGGCTGCAGCCCTTGTCGGGGAGGGCATTCCCAGCACCCCAGCTGCCGTGGCACCGCCGTGTTCTGTGTGAGACGGTGAACGGGAGGGGTGTGTGTTGATGAACAGCAGCTGCAGGCTGAGGGAGTCCTGAGAAGACCCAGGTAGCCAGAGCCAGATCCCCGAGAGTCTGAGGGGCGCGCTGACTCTCAAAATGGCTGCCTCGTGATGTTGTTCTTCCCTGGTCCATGCCGGTAGACTCTGTGGCACAGAGATATAGCCACCTTTAAGGGTCTAACCCCATCTTTCTGGCATCCTCCCCAGCAGAGCTCTTTCCAGTGTGATTTGGGGAGGCAGTCCAGTGCTGTGCAGAAGTGAGACAGGAGGTGGAGGCACTCAGTCAGGGTCACCATGGGTTTCTGACGTGGCCTGCTGTCTTTCCCTCTCCTCAGTGGTCAGCGGGTGCTTCCATCTTGCTATGCCCTTTGAATGCCCAGTTCATTGCCTGTCACTCTCAGTTTTTATTTCCGGGGCAGGGGCCAAGCAGACCCGCCCTCCTTAGCATTGTACAGTGAGACCTCTTCACCTCTTGCCCACAGGGCTTGCAGAGGTCCTAGGATGAGGAGGGCTGGCCTGGGCCCCCTGGTGGGCAGGTTCTGAAGAGTCTCTGTCCACAGGCGGGCTGCGTGCACTTCCCACATACAGCCCCGTGCGAGGTGCGCGTGCTCATGCTGCTGTACTCGTCTAAGAAGAAGATCTTCATGGGCCTCATCCCCTACGACCAGAGCGGCTTCGTCAACGGCATCCGCCAGGTCATCACCAACCACAAGCAGGTCCAGCAGCAGAAGCTGGAGCAGCAGCGCGGGGTGAGTGTGGGGCCCGGCCAGCTTGTCACCATGGCCTCCTGTCTCCGGACATCTCACCTGAGTCCTAGCAGAGCAGCTTTAGTCCCTTTTCAGTGTCCACCTCAAATTCCTGACACAGGGCTCACCTTACAACCAGGCAGGGTGCGATGCACCTCCTAGATGGTGTGCCCCAGAAAAAGGTACCTCGCTTCTGCACACCAGGTCTTCCCGACAGCGTCAGTCACCTTCCCTCATCTGACCTGTCCTCTCTGTCCCCGTGCAGATGGGGGCACAGCAGGCACCTCCAGGCCTGGGCCCCATTTTGGAGGAGCAAGCGAGGCCCCCGCAGAATCTAGTGAGGACTGGGGTGGGGACGGGTGGGGTTGGGGATGGAGGTGGGTAGACTCGGGGCAGCCACCCCACTGTCCTTCCTCATGCTTCTCTTCCCAGCTACAGCTCCGTACACCACAGCCTCAGCCTCAGGGTACTGTGGGAGCTTCTGCAGCTACAGGGCAGCCGCAGCCCCAAGGTACGACGCAGGCCCCCACAGGGGCACCCCAAGGTCCTCCTGGAGCAGCCCCTGGCCCACCTCCTTCTGGACCCATCCTGCGGCCCCAGAACCCCGGGGCCAACCCCCAGCTGCGGAGCCTTCTCCTTAACCCGGCACCGGTGAGCCTCGGGACTAAAGCAGCAGGGAATTGCAGGTTCTGACCCAGTGTCTCTGGGAGGAAGTGGTGGGCTGGACAAGGCTCCCAGGGCGGTGGACCTTCCTGGAGTTTAGACAGGGTCCTCTGAGCCATTCTTTGTTGTCCTTAGCCCCAGACTGGGGTACCCCCACCCCAGGCCTCCCTACACCACCTACAGCCTCCAGGGGCCCCTGCATTGCTGCCACCACATCAGAGCCTGGGGCAGCCCCAGCTGGGGCCGCAACTCCTGCACCCTCCACCTGCCCAGTCTTGGCCCACACAGCTTCCCCAGCGGGCGCCACTGCCAGGTAAGGGTGCTCCAGGGGAGGGCAGGGGTCTAGACTGGGAGTCCCTGAAGCCACTGGTAAGGATCCTATTACCAAAGGGCCTTTCATAGCTCGAGGGGACTTAAAGGGTCATTGGGAAGTTCAGCTATAGGAGCAAGGCCTCAGTGGGTGAAACCTTCCCACAGTCCTTATCTTCTGTCCTGGGGTGCTGGAAGATGTCTTAGGGTCCGTGAAGTTACATGTGTGGGGGAAGGGCTCCCGAAGGCTCAAAGGAAACTGTCTGCATCTGATTGGGCTTAGAAGGACCTCTGGCATTCCCTAGAGCTTCCTAGAAACCTTACTGTCTTGGGTTCCCAGAGGAAGTGGGATGAGAGGCCCAGGGTCCTTGATGGCCCCAGGGACCACTGGGAGATGCAGTCCCTTCCCGCTGCCCCCCAGGTCAGATGCTGCTGAGTGGGGGTCCCCGGGGCCCGGTCCCCCCGCCGGGCCTGCAGCCCAGCGTCATGGAGGACGACATCCTCATGGACCTCATCTGAAGCCAGCACCCAATAAAGTTCCTTTTAACCATGCCCGGCTCCCGTCACTGACGCCCCTAGGGCTGTCACCGCTCTCGCCTTGCAGACTCCCCAAGGCCCCGGCTGGGGGATGCTGGGCCCTGGGACGAGCTGGAGGCAGCATGGCATGCCTGGTTCTGAGAGACTTGGAGGCAGGTGGGCAGGGAGTGTACAGCTCATGTGCACTCAAGGGGTTACAGCGCCCAGAATGCCTCTGACCCAGCCAGGGTTCCGAGGAGCCTGGAAGGAGAAGCAATTGGGAGCCAGGAGGGTCCTAGGTGCAGATAGCAAAAACCCAGCAAAGGGACATGCAGGGCCAGGAGGTGGATGCTCCTGGAACATGAGCGTTTCAGGAAGAAGCCAGAACTGGAGATCCAGACTGGGAAGCTAGAGATTTGTCTTGGGGATGCAGGACTGCATAGACTGCCAACAGGGCAGGTGTCAGGAAGGTGTGATAGTTTGTAGGAACAGGGCAAGAGACAAGGTCATGGGAGTGTCTAGGTGACACATGCCACACCAGGAAATCAAGATGTTCCCATGGGAGTGTGTGCTGTGCTCGAAGCCATAGAAGTCTCGGTTTCACAAAGAGCAGGCACTGGGTTCAGTTGGAGGTGTGGATAAGTTGGGTAGCTTCTGTCTTGCAGGGTGCCCTCAGGCCTGTGTGCAGGTGTTTCCCCCTGGAGATGGAGTGAGATGTTTGTGACATAGGCACATATTGCCCCGAGTGTGGTCTGTGCCCAGACCACCACTGCCTGGGTGTGGGACACCGGTTAATGTGCAGGTGACCCACCCATCCCAGGAGAGAGGCTGCAATCTAGTGGCCCATGGGCCACCACAGATGGGTTTTGTTTGGCCTTCCCTGTGTTAGCGTGGCACTTTCTTCCTGTCCCTTAGCCGTAGAGCTCCAGTGAAGCTCACACAGTCTGCAGTCTTGCTCCTCTTGATGTGTCAGAGACTGACACTGGGCCCACCCCTGTGCCTGGCAGTAGTAGCCCTGTCAGGGGGGCTCATGCTCTTGGGTTCGCCACAGTCCCCACCACTCTCTCTTGCTCTTCCACGGTGAGGCAGGGGCCCTACCTCAGTCACGGGGCTGGCACCATGGTGGTTCTGTGGTAGCATTCAGAGAAAAGTGAAATCTTTCTTGTACCCATGTCTCCTTCAAAAGTGGTCAAACGAAAGAGAGAAGGAGAGGGCCGCGTGTTTCGAGAAAAGTGGGAGCGAGACTATTTCTTTGTGGAAGTGAAGAGCATGCCTACGTGCTTAATATGCAAAAAAAACGTGTCAGTGCTGAAAGAGTACAACCTGAAGCGCCACTATGAGTCCCAGCACAGTAAGAGCTACGATCAGTACACAGCGCAGAGCCGGGACACGCTCCTGCAGGAACTGAAAAGGGCCCTCAGAGCCAGCGAGGCGCTGGAGAGCCAGGGATAGCCGTGCGGTGCAGTGGGAAGAGCTCCCGCGTCCTGAAGAACTGTCGTCAAGGCCGTCCTGTGAGTCTGACAAGCTTTTGCAGGCTGAAGCACACAGGAGCCTTACAGACAGCTGTGGCCTTTTGGTGGCTGCACAGAAACTCTGAGCACATGGCTAGCTTTATTTATTTGTGGTGGTGGCGATCTCCATGCAACCAAGGCAGTCTGTGAGGTGGCGCCTAGCCAGCCCCTGACTTTGAAGTGACTTGCTCCTGTGCATGCAAACACATCAGAATTTATAAGCACAACTATGGTCCCATCATGGTGATCAGGCTGTCCATCATGGGGGCTGTCCCATACCTCGATCCCAAGTGGCACTGTTTGCAAGGACCCAGGTCAGGTCCTAGTGTCAATAACCAGGAACTGAGATGCTCAGAGAAACACCATGACGCCTTGACTCTGGCATTCCTGGACTTGAACTGAGCCAGTTGCCTGAGACCAGGACATGCAGGAAATCTGAGCCAGCATGTTTGGTTCGTTTGAAAGTGCAGAGCTGTGCCCTGGTTCCTGGAGGTCAGTTAGAAACCTTTGACTGAAGTTCCCACCCTTGTGAACACTGACCCTGTCTCAGAAGGGATGTTCACGAACAGCTCCTGAATGTACGACTGTGGTGGGTCCTGGCAGATGCATGCCATTGTGAGGAACAGTGGGACAACCTACCGTTGCTGCAGCTGGTTTCTGGAAATGAGAGGCGGCCAGGACCAGTTACCCACACTGTGAGACCCAAGACCAAGTCCCCCGAGGGCCATACTCTACTTGAACCTGAGCTAACACTGGCTAGCTCGACCTCACGATGATGTGAACGCAGACCCTGGTCTGAGTTGCAGTGTGACAGGGTGCCTGCAATTCTGCAAGATGTCGAGGTTCCTTTGCCTCTGTCCTGAGTGTCTGGCTGCCCACGCTTGTGACAGCCACCGTTTTCCGTTACATACCTAAAGCAAAAACTCCGTTTTAAGGATTAAGGTTGAAATTTCACCTGCCCATCTCTCTTTCCCAGCTGATGCCAGCACTGACATCTGGGTGTAGAAGGGCAGGTGTCAACCTTCCGCTCAAAAGGCACAAGAGAATTACAAGAGAGAAATTTTAATAACTAAATATTTCTATTTTTCAATTTGTATTTTTTCAATTTTGAATTTAAAGTATGAACTCTAGTATCATACATGTTTGTGTTGTATTCCATGCGTTCACCATAGCTCAGTAAAGATCCAATTTGATTATCTTTGTGGCCGTGGGCTTTCCTTCTCCCTGACTAATCCACCCACTTGTGTGACAGCCTGGCCCCTGCTAGCTGGTTCACTTCTGCCCCTGCCCTGGGGCCTGGCTGGGAGGGGCTAGGAGTCCTCTTGTCCCACGAGGCCCCTCCCCTGGGTGATTCTCAGAAAGTAAAAGAGGAATAGGGGACCCAGGTGCAGCTGAAGTCATGAAGGCAAGGTGGTGGTGTGGCCATGCAGCCAATGTGTGCCCGTGGCGCTGAGACGTGGGGTGCTAGGGACTGTGGCGAACCTGGAGAGTGCGTGCCCCCCCTGGTTTCAAACCCAAACTCCCACACACACTGAGGACCAAACAAAATCTGCTGTGCGTCTCATGAGGCCATTAGGCCACCATTTTGCGACCTCTGGAAGAAGGAGACTACAGAACCAGGACACAGCCTCAATGGAGACCCATGTGCGAGGGGTAGGCCGGGAGGGGGAGCTGGTTGAAGCAGACAGGTTTTCTGAAGATTAACTAAGTCATTAGTAGGAGGAGAGACTGGCATTTTGTATGTGGACCAGGCAGAAGTTCTAGGGAAATGTGGGTTTGTCCTCGAAACAAGTTAAGCATGGTTGTGGGGGGCTGGAGAAAGGGCTTGGCTGTTAAGAGTGGGTACCTCTCTTGAAGAATACTCCAGTTCAGTTCCCAGAACCCCTATCACGGGGCTCACAAACACCTCTAACTTCCCTTTCAGGAGGAACAGACTCCTCTGGCCTCCAAGGACACCTGCACACACTCATCCACACAGAAAGAATGCTTGAGACTTGGACTTGTCCTCCCAGCCGCTCCACAGGCCGGCCTCCCACACTCACCTGCCCATGCCCAGAACTCTACAGGAGAGCAGGGGATCCTGGTCCCTGACCCAAACACACTCTTCATTCAAACCGAGGCCAAACTTCACAACACAAATCAGTTGGTTCAGGCTGGCAGCCAGCCTGGGAAGGGGGGCCTGGTAGAGCCTTGTAGTGTGCTTGGTTTGTTTGGAAGTGGTCTCATTGTATATGTAGACCAGGCTGACCTCAAACTCAGACCTCTACCTCCATTGCCTCCTGAGTGTCCAACAGGCCAGATGTAGTGGCGCACACCTTTAATCCCGGTGTTTGTGAGGCAGAGGCAGGTGGATCTCTTGAGTTTAAGGCCAGCCTGGTCTACAGATTGAGTTCCAAGACAGCCAGGGCTACACAGAGAAACCCTGACTTGAAAACAAAAAAGAAGGCATGTTGGGTCCCTGGTGCTGTCCTAATTCCTGCACCAGGCCAATTCAGGCAAGACCAGTCTATATCGTTCCAGGCCAGCCAAGGAGACCCTGTCTCAAAAACAAAAGAAGAAAAAAGAGGTATTTGAGGAATGTTTTGTTTTAACACACACCAACTCTCTAAAACATGTTTTTCTTTCATCAGAATAGTCTTGAGTTGCATTAAGTGCCGATAAAATTCTTGAAAAAAAAGGTCAAAGTGACAGCCCCTCCAGATAGTGGTGGCCAATGCCTTTCATCCCAGTATTCAGGAGACAAAGGCAGGCGGGCAGGTCCAGGTGAGTTTGCAGCTAGCCTGGTCTACATAGCGAGGGCTACACAGGACAGCCAGGGCTACACAGAGAAAGCCTCCCTTGGGGGTGGGGAAGGAGGACAGAAAACAAAACCAAAAAAGGCGATGGCCTCCTCTTCCTCACTTTCTCTTACCCAAGCAACCCATCAGGTCTCAGGCTAGGGGTGTGGCTCAATGTAGAGCCCCTGCCTAGGATCCCCTAGTGAGGGGCTGGAAGCATGGTTGTGTCCTTTGAACTGTTTGTACAAGGTCTTAGCTTCTGTCTCCAGCGGGGCCCACATCAAGATATGGGGAAGTGGGTAACAGCAAACTGTCAAGTTAGTGGCTCTGGAGGTGTTTGGGAGCTATTATTTGCTATTTATTTATTGGTTTATTTTGTTTTTTGAGAAAGGGTTTCTCTGTATAGCCCTAGCTATCCCAGAACTCGATCTGTAGACTAGGCTGGCCTCAAACTCAAGATCCACCTGCCTCTGCCTCCCGAGTGCTGGGATTAGGTGTGTGCCCTGGCCACCACTTGCAATTATTTCTTTTCTAAGGAAAAAAAAATGTAAAACTAGAAGCTGATGCTGACCAGGCACCAGCTCTCCGTCCAGTGGAGCCAGCTCCAGTATCTATGGAAGGACAGCCTTGCTCTCCTTGCCAGGAACTGGGGTAGACCGCAGAGATGGTGACCCGCTCTCAGATTAGTGGGGTGTGTGTCAGGCATGGTTCGAAGACACCTGGCCCATGGGGGCTTTGGAAGGGACAGAGTCATGGCCAGAAGCAACATGGGACTCCTGTCAGTTCAATGTGGAAGGCCATTAAGCCGAGATCGAGAGTGGAGTCTTTTGTTTACCATTGTTTGTGTCTTTTTTTTTTTCTGTGTGTGTGTGCCAAGATGCACGTGGAGGTCCCAGGGCTCCAGGGGATCCAACTCGGGTCCTCAGGCTTGGCACCCGGCGTCTTTACCAGCTGGGCCATACAGCCAGCCCCCCTGAAGAGCCCTTTAAGAGTTTAATGAGTCCGAGTTTAATGCTGAATACAGGGAAACTGAACTGGGCATGGTGATGCTGGCTTGCAATGTCACTTGGGAGGATGAGATCTTTTCTTAAAGGAACAAAAGAATGAGACCCATGAGGACCTGGTCTTCGTCTTCCTAGGTCTTTGTTTAGGGTTTTGATTAGAACAGCGAGGCTGGTTAGGAATCTTGAGGGCTGGAGCAGGGGGAGCTGAGGAGATCCAGGCCAGGCTTTTTTCCTGGTGCTGCTGTTGAGGGGTGCTCACTACAGGTTAATGACGGAGCCCTGGGGTACCTACAATTCCTCAACTTCTGGTGGGGTCTTTAAATCCAGGCTACATTCTGGCTGAAAGCTGGCCATGCCTGTCTTTGCTCCTTGTTCCTCATGGCCATTGCTACTCCAACAGGATGACCCAGTTTATGTTTACACACATCACACACATTCTTTGTGATCGTATTTACTCTTGTCCACCCAGGATTGCACAATTTCTGTGGTGAGACCCCTTTTTTTCTTTTGAGACAGTCTAATGTAGTCTAGACTGGCCTCGGAACTCTTTTATGTAGCAGATGACCTTGAGCTAATCTTCCTGCCTGCATTCCTCGAGTTAGAAGCTTAGAAGCCTGCACAACCACGTCTGATTCATGAGGTGCTCACATTGAACCAAGGGCTCCCTGCAAGCCAGTTAAGCACTGAGCCATCTGATTTCCAGCCTGCCCTGCCCTGCCCCGATTGTGTTTTGTGTGGTCAGAGGATAAGTTTTGAGAATCCTAATGTTTCAGGTGTTACAGCTCAGGGCATGTCAGACTCGGGCTGCGGGTTCTGTTTCATTCTGCTGAACCACCTCACTGCGTGCCTTCTGCTTTAGCCTGTTATTCGAGTCAGGATTTCTCCGGGTAGCCCTCTCTGGCTAGCCCTCTCTGGCTGTCCTGGAACTCTCTCTGTAGACCAGTCTGGCCTTGAACTCAGATCCCCCTGCCTGTGCCTCCTTAGTGATTAAAAGACATTTGCCACAATGTTGCTCTCTTCTGCTATTTTGTGGGTTCTTCCTTTAACCTTTCTCTTCCACCTTTTCAACCCCCTAACACTAGATAGGAGAGATAAAAGGATAGAGGAAAGGAAAAAGATCCCTGAATAAAGTTAGGGGTCGTAAGGGAATTAGCATGACATCTTTAGAGTGCTTCCTGCTAATTAGACACGTCAAGTTCCCTGGGGCAAGTTTGATCTTTGCCATCAGGATATCTAATTTCTTCTTGTTGCTCTTTGCATAGGACTACTTAAACTGCAACCAGCAACCCACTCTGCCTCTTGGGGTCCTAGCATTTGTAGACCCTCTGAAAAGTCACCAGAATTCCAAACATCACACAATCACAGAAACTCTCTGCAGATGGCAAAACTGTGCCTCTGCTAGAGCAGGGAGGGTCACAGTCACCTGCTGGGGACAGTCTGAAGCAGCCCCATATCCCACACCTGGGATTAAAACAAAAACATACTCTTCTATTAGTGTTAAAAACAAAAACAAAATCTCAAAATTGTAACTGTACCATCACACCTGGTTTTTCCTTGCTTTCTTTTAATTATTTTAAATGTTTCCTTTATGTTTGTGGGTGTTTTGCCTGTATGTATGTATGTATGTATGTATGTATGTATGTATGTATGTATGTGCTTGGTGCCTGTAGAGGCCAAAAGACGGCATCTGGTTCCCCTAGAACAGGAATCATACATACGTGTGAAGCTGCCATGTGCGTATTGGAAATCCAACTTGGGTCCTCTGGAAGAGCAGTAAGTGTTCTTAATTGCTGAGCCGTCTCTCCAGCACCTCCCTTTTTTGAGACAGGCTCTCAAATGTATAGCCCTGCCTGTCCACAAACTTGCAAGGATTATAAAATCGGTAGTGGGTCTGGAAGGTGGTGTGGTACACACTTTTTAAAGACATTTTTTTTGTTTGGTTTTGGTTTTGGTTTTTGGAGACAGGGTTTTTCTGCATAGCCCTGGCTGTCCTGGAACTTACTCTGTAAACCAGGCTGGCCTCGAACTCAGAAATCCACCTGCCTCTTGGTACATACTTTTAATCCCAGCACTCGGGAGGCAGGGGCAGGTGGATCTTTGTGAGTTCGAGGCCAGCCTGGTCTACAGAGCAAGTTTTAGGACAGCCAGGGCTCCACAGACAAACCCTGTCATGAAAAACAAACTGCTTGCCCTTGACAGTTCGGACGTCCTGGCTTTGTCCTTCACCCTTTATCCCTGTCGCTCTGCTTCAAAACCAGCTGTTGTCACTGCTACCGTCAACTCCACTTCCAGCCACCCTGCTCCAAATCAGCTTTGAGCTCTGCCTGAACTCCTTACTTTTGCTGCTACTGAGGCACTCTGTGTAGTCCAGGCCGGCTTCTAGCTCATGTTGCTGAGGGTGACCTTGAACTCCTGACCCCTTCCCTTCCCTTTTAATTCATGCCTAGTGCTGCGCTACTCCTAGATTCTCCAATCTCTATTATTATTATTTATTTTATCTCATTATTATTAGTTATTAATTTTGAGACAAGGCCATAGTATTAAGTTGTCCAATCAGGTTTTGAGCCCACTTTGAAGTGCAAGCCGGCTCTGAATTATCTCTGTGCACATGCACCACAGGATTTGTGTGGGGCTCAGGGAGCACTTTGTAAGGGTCTGTGTGCACCTCCTACCATGTGGTTTAGGGAAATTTGAACCCAGGTTGTCAGGCTTGATGGCAGACAAAGACCAGCTGACCCCTCTTGCTGCTACCTTCCCGTTTTCCTTTTTTATCAATTATAAAACATGAGATTTAAAAAAAAAGGCAGCCTACTGCCCAGGGCATTTGCTCCAGTTGACAGGCATCATAGCTTGTGGTGTGCTGTCAGGGGCCTGATAGAATTTGATCAAAGTAGTGCATGAATCAGCAAGGAAGACCACGGTAGAGTACAAACAGGTTTTCTAGCTTAAAAGAAGGCAGGAGAGAACTTCTAGCATGCAAGAGGCTATAAATTAAAACCCCAGTACCCTATATATAGCTCGACAGCCAAGTGTAGTAGTGCACACCCAAATAAAGGTGAAGACAGAAGGCTCAGGAGTTCGAGGTCAGCCTGGATGCATAAGCTAACATTGAGTAGACACAACACCACTTATATTGAGGTCAGGTAGTCTAAGGCCGGATAATGTCACAGGTGAAAAAGAAATTGAAGCAAGAAATACCACTGCACGGTCCTTTCAGATCAAGAACGTGATCTGGGAGAAGCAACTGCAGGACGGCGGAAGGGACAGTGTGGGCAGACCCTAGACAAATGGGCCCGCAGCTATGCCTGTAGGTCACGCCCAGGCCGCGGGAGGCCCGATGGAAGTTGTAGTCTTTTAGCCACCTTGCCACGTCACCGCCTCCAAGACGCAAGAACGCCCGGTTCCTACATCTACCCCTCAGTCTGGTGGTAGGTTCCGTCGCGCCACCCATTATCCTGTCTGCCGCCTTCTGTCCCTCGCAGTGAGGACTTGGTATTGTCTCACCAGCCCGATCTCTGTAGCACAGTTTCTCTCTTGTCATTTCCAAGTCTGAAATCCTCCCTCCCTGACCTTCTTGGTTCGCTCCAGCCACACCCCCTCACAGTCCTCCATCCCCGTTTGTCAGCATTCGCTCCCCAGCTCCATCGTCTGTTGGTTAGCGCCGGCTCCTCCTCTCCCCGGCGTTGGTCCCGGCTCTCCCTCTTCTTCCACGTTGGTAGGCGCCAGCCCCCCCGCATCTCCCCCCCCCCGCTTCGCGTTGGTTGGCGCCGGGCTCCCCTGTTCGCTGCAGTGGTTCGGCCGCGGCGACCCCTCAGCGGCGCGTCCCCCGCCGCGGTCCCGCTCCGCTTCTCCCCGAAACCGCGCGCCCGCGCCTGTCGGTCGGCGGACCCGCAGCCCCCCGTGAGGCCCACGGCCTCCCACCCGCCATGGTCCGCCCGCGCCGTGCCCCGCACCGCTCCGGCGCCGGGGGCCCCCTCGGAGGTCGTGGCCGGCCACCGCGGCCCCTGGTCGTCCGCGCCGTGCGCTCACGTTCCTGGCCTGCGGGTCCTCGAGGCCCGCAGCCACCGCGGATCCGGGCTCGATCGGCCCCTCCCATGGTGAGTTCCACGGCTTGTTTCCAGAGCCTTCCACGCACGCCCCGCCCCGCCACCCCTCCCCTGGCGGGCGCCTTTGTCCGCGGCGCCCACGGGCCTCCCGCGGGAGGGCGCACCCCGGGGTCCGGGATCAGTCCTTGATCGGCTCTGGGCGCTCCCCTTTGTTGCGCGGCGGGCTGGGCGGGGGGCGGGGTACGGAGGCGGGGCGGGTTCGAATTACTGCTGACTGCGCGGCCGGCTGCTCTCGCGCGCGGGGGGCGCCTGGGGTGCACGCTTGTTTTTCCAATTGCAAAGTTGGTCCTCGGCCTCCGGGGCTGGAATTGCGCGAGGAGCTCGGCGCATACACGCGCGCCCAGCTATTGCTCGCGGGGGCGTTGTCCCCCGGGGTCAGATGGCGACTGTGGACAGTCCCTCTATTTGCATACCCGCCCGCCCCGCAGCGAGCCTAGACCTTAAGTCTTAAGGTAAAACTTAAGGTAAACATTCAGCCCTGTAAGTTCGTGGGTTGTCACCTTTTTGACCACTCAGTAAACGTGCGCGCACTTTTTAGAAACATTGAGGTTTTCTTGGGGCAACAGAATTGCCCCCGTTGTGATGGTTGACTCGTGGCCACACCTGCGCATGCTTGGCCAGCTGTAAGCTATTCCCTGGTGTGGCTCTGACCACTTCAGACTTATGACGATGTTGCTCTCAGAGGAGCTGAGACTGGTCTGCCACTTGCATCACCTGAGGAACACAGACACACCCCTCGCTGTAGCACAGCCTAGGCTTGAAGTTTTCTCTTAGTGTTACAGGGAGCTGTTCCTGGAGTCCTCAGATGTGTCCCTTTCCCACAAATGTGACTTGACTTTGCCGTGCAGTGCGCAGCAAATCAGGCATGCGTAGACACGAACTGAACTTCGGAGTCACGCTTAGTGGGCTTTTTGGTCCTAGTTTGTTTTCCTGCTGTTGTTGGCATACAGGTGTTTCTAGTGCAGACAAACCCATCTTAATGGTTATCCCCCACCCCACACTTGAATAGTCTTGGATTTTGTTTAGGTTCCTAAGTGTGTTTGTCTGGTTTTTCCCCGACTGTGTGGTGGTGTACATGCTGACGCGTGTGGCCACTTGTAGTGTCTCGAGGCACAGCCAGCCCAGGCAGCCAGTGTGCCGGTTTGGTTTGCTGGAATCCTGAGGGCTTGGATCTGCAGGGCTCTGTCCATCAGCAGTGTTACTGAAGTCCTAAGCTGTTCCGCTACTTAAGTCACCGGGAGAACACTTTCTGGTTTGCCATCACACGGGGTATAAAGGCCTCATGAGCTTAGGAGTGAGTAGCAGATTCATTGGTGACCATCAGAAGGGTCTCCAGCCTGGAGACACACATGGGTCTGTCTGGTCAAAGATTGGCCCAGGAGATGGACTGGTCTTTTGGAAATGTTTTGGCTGAAAAGAGTTTAGTTTGCACCCGGGGTTGGGGGTGAGGGGCTATGTGGCCATGTTTGGCACAGTCATTCAGCATGCATTCAGGTAAACATCTTGGTTCAGGGTAGACTCTAGCTTCTTAGACTCCCCATTGTCCTCCAGGACTCTGGCTCTTTTGACTTGGTTTCTGGTCACTGCCACCTTGGGGTCCTCAGTGAAGGCCATCCTTTGTGCAAGGCTCCCCTTAGGGGTGACAGTGGCTTTAGGGTGGCTCTGAGTAACTGGGGATGCTGGCCACAGTTTTCTGACAGATTGGTCTAAGGGTCAAGCTTTGAGGTCTGGACTGCTGGGGAAGGCATCAGGGCCTGAAGTGTGTACCCAGGGACTGAGTCTGGACCTGAGGATGACCCCTCGGGGATGTGTGGAATGGTCTAGCCTTGAATGACCTACGAATTCTCACTCTGCTGCAGGAAGGTGCTCGAGTCTTTGGGGCCCTGGGGCCTATTGGGCCCTCCTCACCTGGGCTGACTCTTGGGGGGCTTGCGGTGAACGAACACCGGCTCAGCAACAAACTGCTGGCCTGGAGTGGCGTGCTGGAGTGGCAGGAGGTGAGCCTGGCGGGCCACCCGCATCCCTGAGCAGGTGGAGGGGAGGGTATGGGTGGCCCTGGGGCACTCAGCTGAGCCCCCCCTCCCGCCCACAGAAGCGTAGACCCTTCTCGGACTCCACAGCAAAGCTGAAGCGCACCCTGCCCTGCCAGGCCTATGTGAACCAGGGCGAGAACCTGTGAGTGTGGGAGTGGGCAGAGCCTGGGGCGGCCTAGGATGCAGGGAATGGCTTCTGATGCACCCCCTACCGCAGGGAGACGGACCAGTGGCCCCAGAAGCTGATCATGCAGCTCATCCCGCAGCAGCTGCTGGTGAGATTCGGGGGGGCTGTGCCCCCCAAAACCCAGCCCCACCCCTATAACCCAAGCCCTGACACTCCCCCCCCAGCCGAACTTCCACCCCAGAATCTCCCCCACACTGGCCTCACCGTGACCAGTGGCTCCGCCTGTCATCCGCAGACCACACTGGGCCCCCTATTCCGAAACTCTCAGCTGGCCCAGTTCCACTTCACCAACAGAGACTGTGACTCCCTCAAGGGCCTCTGCCGCATCATGGGCAATGGCTTCGTGAGTGGGAATGGGGGGCAGTGGGGGGGGACCTAGTTCCGCTCTGTAGTGGGATCCTTCCTGTGCCTCTTGAGTGGTCATCCCAGGCCGTTGGTGGGTGGGACTGTAATGGAACAGGCACACGAGCCTATGGGTCGGCCAGAGTGCATGCTGTTCCCACCGCCTGCCTGTGAAGCGGAGCCCAGCAGGCTTTGCCTCTCAGGGCCCTGTGCGTGTGTGTGTTTGTGTGTGTGTGTTTGTGTGTGTGTAGGGGGGTGGTGGTATCGTCTGGTAGCCAACCTCTACTGCTATGGACCTGGGGCTCTGTGTGTGTGTGTGTGTTGTGTATGGTGTGTGTGTGTGTGGTGTGTGTGTGTGTGTAGGGGGGTGGTGGTATCGTCTGGTAGTCAACCTCTACTGCTATGGACCTGGGGCCGTGTGTGTGTGTGTGTTGTGTATGGTGTGTGTGTGGTGTGTGTGTGTGTGTAGGGGTGGTGGTGGTATCGTCTGGTAGCTAACCTCTACTGCTGTGGACCTGGGGCGGTGTGTGTGTTGTGTATGGGGGGTGTGTGTGTGTGTGTGTGTAGTGGGGGTGGTATCGTCTGTAGCCAACCTCTACTGCTGCGGACCCAGTTTGAGGTCACTGGACTGCAGCAGGTGGCGGTCCAGGGTGAGAGGAAGTCACCAACCCATGCATGCAGAGAGTTGGACTCCAGGCTCCACCCCAGCTCTGCCTTAGGCTGGTCTCCTCCTCCTCCTCCTCGGCCACCTCCAAGTGTTTGTCCCTTTTCTGGGCCCCACAGACTGGGACATGGCATGGCTGCAACCTTGGGCCAGCAGCAGTAGCAGCTGTTCTTCTGGAGTAGCGCCCAGAGCTGGGCCCAGGGGCTGGAGAATTAGTCCAGAAGGCTGGCCAGCTAAGCAGAGGTGCTTCTGTAGCCTGGCACAGGACAGCGTAGCCTACGGAGAGCTGTCCTCCCATTGAAGAGGGATGGCACCTTGGCTAGTGTTCTGTAGTCATGGCGACACAGCTGTCCCGTGCGTGCTGCCGCTGTGTCTTACAGATGGGGACACTGGGATCCTAAGCGGCTTGTCTGGGGTGGCACAGCAGCCTGGCCTACCACCTGCTCTTTAAAAAAGTTAAAGGATTTTTTTTTTTAATGGTATGTGTGTGTCGTGTGGGCCTGGTGCTGCAGAGACCAGAAGAGGCCGTCAGATCCCATGGGATTGAATGCAAGGTTGTGACCTGCCATGTGTCGGTCCAAACAGAGCGGCCTGTTCTCACTCCTGAGCCTTCTCCCCAGCCCCCTGCACCTGCTCTAGCGGGACTGGGGTTGGTAGAGAAGGAAGGGACAGGGCCATCCGTGGTCCTTGGCTCACACCTACCCGTGCCTTATAAAGTCACCAGGTGCTTAGGTGGCCAAGAGCAGTTCACCTGCTCTGGGGAAGCCTTGGTTGTGTTTTGGTGAGTCTGGGCCTCCCCAGGCAGGGAAGACGTTCCGTGCGGAGGGCCAGGCCCCTGACCTGCAGCCCTGTCCCCACAGGCGGGCTGCATGCTCTTCCCCCACATTTCTCCTTGCGAGGTGCGCGTGCTCATGCTGCTGTACTCGTCTAAGAAGAAGATCTTCATGGGCCTCATCCCCTACGACCAGAGCGGCTTCGTCAACGCCATACGGCAGGTCATCACCACCCGCAAACAGGTATGCCAGCTGTGGGAAGCCTGGGCCTGGTCCTACCATTGGTAGACCCACTGCATCTGACTGGAGTGTGGTGTCAGGGTGGAGTCCGGAGCCCCAGGGGGAGCTGTGACGAGACAGTGCCATGCCCAGAGGGGCTTGAGGGGAAATGTAGCTTTGTGGGCTTTGAAGAGACACAACTAGAGGGTGGGGCCTGGGTGTAGAGTCATCTGCAGAGCCGGAGTGGGGTGGCAGGTTTGGCAAGAGGCCCAAAGTCTCTGGAGGGTGACTGTATCCCGACACCTGCCTGTCACATGTTGATGACGTCTTTCTCAGAAGCCTGCTACTTGCTCAGGTAGCTGTGGTCCTCTGTACCACCCAGGGGCTGAGACTTGTCTTGGGTCACTTGAGAACACAGAATGCTGGCAGCGAAGGTGGGACCAGTCTTCTGCCTGCTGGGATTTGAAGTCACAGCTGCAGCCAGCCAGCCAGCGGGGAATTGTGAGTTAAAGCCGCTGACCGCATGGTGGTTTCCTGTCCACAGGCCGTGGGCCCTGGAGGTGTGCACTCTGGACCTGTTCAGATTGTCAACAACAAATTCTTGGCATGGAGTGGTGTCATGGAGTGGCAGGAGGTGAGCTGCCGGGGGCTGTGTGGGCTGCTGGCCCTAAGCTGCCCTCCCCTGAAGTGCCCTCTCGCTCTGCCCCAAAGCCCAGGCCTGAGCCCAACTTCCGGTCCAAGAGGTGGCTGCCGTCGCACGTCTACGTGAACCAAGGGGAGATCCTGTGAGTGGTGGGGTGCCGGGTGGGCCCCCGGGGGAGGGCTCCTGACTGACGCCCGCTGTCTTGTGTGGCAGGAGGACAGATCAGTGGCCTCGGAGGCTCTTCATGCAGCTCATTCCACAGCAGCTGCTGGTGAGGGTTCAGGGGATGTCAGGCTGGGGGTGGGGTGGACCGAAGACACTGTGCCAGCCAGAGTGCTGCCTGGCGTCCACAGCAAGCTAGGGTGCCGTAAAGTAGCCCCCCCCCGGCCTTCCCGCAGACCACCCTTGTGCCACTGTTCCGGAACTCACGCCTGGTACAGTTCCACTTCACTAAGGACATGGAGACGCTGAAAAGCCTGTGCCGGATCATGGACAATGGCTTCGTGAGTGGAGACGGACTAATGCAGCTGCTTGTGGAGGCTGGGGCGGGGCCCCGCTACACCCATGCGGATAGGATGTCCTGCACCCTCATGCACCAGGGCCTCCTGTGTGTTTGCATGTGCCGCCCCATCCAGTCCTCATGCCCTGACTAAGGAGAACTGAGGCCGCAGGCTGTCGGTACCTGGGACAGTGTACAGGAGAGCTCCCCCAGCTAGAGTCAGACTAGTAACCGACACATGCTGTTCAGCTTGTTCAGCTTGGTCCAGAATTCCCAGGGAACTTGGGAGGCCTGGAGCCCTCAAGATCTACATCTACCAGCTCTGGGGCTTCCGTTTCCCTGTAAGCAGGGAAACCCTGAGCTGGAAGTAGTGAGGTACCCCAGGACCTTGGGGAGCCCAGTGGTAAAGGGATGAGGCTTGCCCAGGGTGGTGCCCTGTGCCTGGCAGCCTGAGCTAGGACGCCCTGGATCTCTGGGACCTGCCATTAGGGGGCCAGTAGCCTTGGCCCAGCTGTCCCCACATGGGCTGGCGGCTTGTGGCTGAGGCTGAGGGGGAATGAGTGTCCTGACTTGGGCCCGCTGTTAGGCGGGCTGCGTGCACTTCTCCTATAAGGCCTCGTGCGAGGTGCGCGTGCTCATGCTCCTGTACTCCTCGGAGAAGAAGATCTTCATTGGCCTCATCCCGCACGACCAGAGCAACTTCGTCAACGGCATTCGTCGCGTCATTGCCAACCAGCAGCAGGTCCTGCAGCGAAGCTTGGAGCAGGAGCAGCAGCAGCGAGGGGTGAGGCTTGGCCCTACCATGCATACCTCACTGGGCCCTGCCCCCTGGGGGTCCCCTTCTGAAATCTCCCCTGGCTTCTTCCTCTGCAGATGGGTGGCTAGTGGACTCCTAGGCTGGGCGGGCCACAGTCCCAGCCGAGGCCCCAGTGGAGACTGGTGAGCAGTACTTGTGTCTGGGAAGCAGCAGGGTGGCCCTGGCCTCAGAGAGACCTGCTGCATGCATCACTGCCTCCTGTTACCAATATCCCTGGCAAGGAGTGGGTGCCAGGGCCACAGCTTGAGTACTGGGGGGTATGGTGCAGTTTCACTAGTAGAAGCCACCCCTCCTACTGCCTCCCAGGTCGGATGCTTCTGAGCAGGGGCTCCTGGGGACTGTACCTGCCCAGCAACCTGGAGGACAGCGTCCTGAGGTCTCCCAAGGACGCTCCCTGCCCCTGTATGTTTCCCTAATAAAGCCTTTTAACCCACGTGCTTGTTCTGTGCTTAGGGCAAGATGGTTGTCTCCTGAAGCTACAGTGTGGGTCTACCCCAGGCACAGCTGCTAAGCCTTCAAGTTTGGGGGATGTGTGATGTTAGACCATCTTAGACGGAAAAGCAGGCTCATCAGGCGAACTCACCCACACGACAGCCTTTCTTTGACACATTCTTATTATTATAATCTCCTGTACCTGGTCAAACTTAACATCCTGAGACTCCAGTCTCAGGTCCAGTGTCCCACAACTGGGTTCTGGTGAGTCAGGTCCTGGTTTTCCCCCACCACAAAATGGCCGTGGCTGCCCAAGTCCCCAGGCCAAGGTATGCTGGGTGCACGAGAGTCCACGTGTAAGCCGAGCTCAGTGCAGAATGCCGTGGCACCTGCTGGCCTTCCACAGCCCCAGCGAGATGGCTGGGCAGGGTAGCCGCGGTGTTTAATGAGGACTCAGCCCTCTGAAAACTGGCAGTACAGTCGCTGCAGTGCGGGGTCCAGATGCTCCCGTAGCCGGAATGGAACCTGAAGGATCTCCAGGAAGCCTTCAGCCAGTGTGGGCGGCTCAAACTGCTTCCTGTGGGAGGGGGCGTTTGAGGCTCTGTACCCCAACTTCCTACCCCCTCCAGAACCCTAGAACCCCCAAACCTGTAGCTAAACATGACCATGTCTGACACTGGCGCATGCGAAGGGTCGGTCATCTCACGGAACTGTAAAATGGCACAAAGGTCAGAGGGTGCAAGGTTTAGATGAGGGGAGGGTGGGATGGGGCCTGGAGAGCGGCGACTCACCCTGTTGTTGTGGCGGGCCTGCTCTATTGTAGCACAGAAGGTGAAGCAGCGGCAGGGCACACCTGCATCTTTGGCGCATTGGATATACCTGTGGAGGCAAGGCTGCTGTCACTGCCACCTAGTACACGCAGTGCTCCCCTAGTATACAGTGCTCCCCTAGTACACTCCATGTTCCCCTAGTACATGCAGTGCTCCCCTAGTACACTCCATGTTCCCCTAGTACACGCAGTGCTCCCCTAGTACACTCCATGTTCCCCTACCCTAGTACATGCAGTGCTCCCCTAGTACACTCAATGTTCCCCTAGTACATGCAGTGCTCCCCTAGTATACTCAATGATCCCCTAGTACACTCCATGCTCCCCTAGTACACCCCATGTTCCCCTAGTACATGCAGTGCTCCCCTAGTATACTCAATGATCCCCTAGTAATGCGGTGCTCCCCTAGTACACTCCATGTTCCCCTAGTACACACAGTGCTCCCCTAGTACACTCCATGTTCCCCTAGTACACACAGTGCTCCCCTAGTACACTCCATGTTCCCCTAGTACACACAGTGCTCCCCTAGTACACTCCATGTTCCCCTAGTACATGCAGTGCTCCCCTAGTACACTCAATGTTCCCCTAGTACACACAGTGCTCCCCTAGTACATGCAGTGCTCCCCTAGTACACACAGTGCTCCCCTAGTACATGCGGTGCTCCCCTAGTACACTCAATGTTCCCCTAGTACATGCAGTGCTCCCCTAGTATACTCAATGATCCCCTAGTAATGCGGTGCTCCCCTAGTACACTCCATGTTCCCCTAGTACACACAGTGCTCCCCTAGTACACTCAATGTTCCCCTAGTACACACAGTGCTCCCCTAGTACACTCCATGTTCCCCTAGTACATGCAGTGCTCCCCTAGTACACACAGTGCTCCCCTAGTACACTCAGTGCTCCCCTAGTACATGCAGTGCTCCCCTAGTACACACAGTGCTCCCCTAGTACACTGTGCTTCCCTAGTGCACTCAGTGCTCCCCGGGCCCACCATGAGTTTCCAGTACCTAGCCCGACTTGGTACATCTGGGTTGGTGTTATCAATCACGACTTGCTTCCCCTGCCTCAGTGCCGCCTGGCATGAACTCACACAGCGCTGCCACGAGCCCAGCGTGTCCTGTGGGACCCAGGGCAGAAAACAAGTCAATCTGGGGAGCTCCCTTCCTTGGACCGGTGGCAGGGAGGGGAGGGGCAGCCCCGCTCACTCTGTTCACGTGGACGTATCCAGCTGACACCAGGTGCTCCTGGATGAACGTGGACTTGCCGGCTGTGGGGGCAGTGGAGCCATCAGCTAGTGCCTAGGACCCGAGTGAGTGCCAGGGGGAGCCAGAGGTCGGGTAGGGGCATCTCACCCCCAGGGAATCCTACTGCGACCACCACCTCGGGGTTGGGGCTCAGGAGGAAGCTGGACTCTGGGAGGTAGAGGGGCCCAGCACTGGAGATGGTCCTCTGGTGGATGAACAAAAAGGGCGTGGGTGTGTGAGCCCAGGGAGCCAGCGAGGGCCTCTCACCCCCTTCCCTTTGGGGCCTCACCGGGTCGAAAGTTGGCAGCTCAAAGCGGGCTGCTGGCCACTTAAGGAAAAACTCTTCAGGAGTGGCGAAGGGCAGGCCGACGTTAAGGGCGAACTGGGGAGGGGAGGGGAAGCAGAGGTCAGCTGGGTTCAGAGGTGCAGTGAGGGCGAGTGTCGGACGGGGCAGGGCACAGGCACCAGGCTTACCAGGCGGTCTGCACAGGAGAAATCCTTTTTCTTCTTCCCCGGGGCCCAGTTGGCCGGGCGTCCTGCTGCATCTGTAAGGGGAGGACAACCCTGTCCAACACTGAGCTGAGAGGGTTCCCGAACCCTCGAAGCCTGTGCCTCTTACCTCCCACGAAGACACTGTCCTCGATGGAGATGGGGACGCCCTCGTTGGCCTGCGAAGAGAGGCAGTGAGAAGTCCCACCACGTGGGACAGCAGAGGGGCTAGCTGGACCACACACCAGGGCATTGCTGCTGAGTGGCTCGCCTGCTCCCCCAGTGGCCTCCAGGGGGCGCACATCCCGCAGCGGCCTACAACACTCCCTGCTCTTGTGGCCCTAATCAAGGTGGGCCTTCCTGGATCTGTGTGCTCCTACCTATGGGCCACTTTCTTCTCAGCCTGTTTCCCATGTCCCTGCTACCTACCGGGCTCCCTTCACCCTGAGCATCTCTGTTTACCTAACACTGCTTCAGACCTCTCAGAGGCTGGACCTGGTTACTCCACGCCCCCAGCACCTCTAGGTGTTTCCATTGCAGTGGTGGTGGAGGGGGGTTTAGGACAGACTGCATAAAAGGCAGGAGGATGCTCACCTGCTCCTGCAGATGGTCCCACATGCCGCTCACTGGCTTCCGGTTTAGACCTGCATGCGTTGCCACCAGCACCTGTGGAGGTGGCCAGGCCACAGTGTTCTTAGTGTCTGTCTCCTTGGGATCTCAGGACAGTTCCTGTCAGCATGATCCCAGCCAAGGCCTCCACCCCACACATGGTCATGTTCTCTCTGGGTCCCTGTCCCACATAGTCCCTCCCTAAGTGTTCCTTCTGGCTGTACCTGAAATGGGACCCCTAGCTTCTCCAATATAGCTTCCACCTTGGCCTTGAACACCTCTGCTGGCAGCTTGCCTCTCCCGATGCCCATTTGGTTGGTGAAGATTACCAGCTGGGGACAGACAGGGACACACCGGAGTCCTATCAGCAGGGCTCGGCCTGACTCTGCACATGCATATCCGTGCGTGTGTCCACGTTCACATACGCACAGGCTCCCACGCCTTGTAGCTCTTGGGTTCCAACAGCTAACCATGCACACGCCCACCGACCTTGTAGCCCTCAGCATCCAGCTCCCGGAGCTTCTTTGGAATCTCAGGGTACAGAATCCTAAGGTTGATGGGAAGTAGCGGGTCACTTGTGATCTAAAGGACTCTGGGTTCCCATCCCAGCCTCTTCCCATGTCCCACCTCACCTCCAGTCATTAGGGCTAGTGGGGAAGACCTTTCCAGAGCGGGTGGTGATGAGGGTCCCATCTAGGTCAAAGGCAGCCACCTGGTATCACCAACAACAGGGACAATAATACTGTCATCTCTGAACCTTCCTGACAGGCTTCCTGACACCAGCTTTTTCTTCTTTTTCAAGACAAGGGTTTCTCTGTGTAGCTTTGGCTATCTTGGAACTCACTCTGCAGACCAGACTGGCTTTGACTCAGAAGAGATCTGCCTGCCTCGGACTCCCAGGTACAGGGATTAAAGGCATGCACCACCGCCACCTGGAGGCAGCAGCCTTTTAATACCAGTACGACCCTTCTGTGTCCTCTGCCCTCCACTTCCAGTGTTTAGTAGGGACCAGTGTCTCATCAGCCCTTTGTCCCTGAGCATCTCCTTGGAGAATTAACAGCCCAGAAAGAGCAAAGGGCTTTGTTGGAAGAGGGGGAGAGATGACTCAGTGGTTAAGAGCACACACGTGTCAGGCGGCTCCTAACTGCCTGTCACTACAACTCCAGGGCATCCAAAGCTCTCTGGCCTCTGCAGCCACCTGCATGCATACAGTACACACATCAAAGCATGCAGGCTCATATGAGTTCTTTTTTTTTTTTTCTTTTTCTTGGTTTTTCGAGGCAGGGTTTCTCTGTGTAGCCCTGGCTATCCTGGAACTCACTCTGTAGACCAGGCTAGCCTCGAACTCAGAAATCCACCTGCCTCTGCCTCCCAAGCACTGGGATTAAAGGCGTGCGCCACCACCGCCCGGCACGAGTTCTTAAAAAACAAACCTCACGGTTGGCTGAGTGCCCCACAGGGGACCAGACCACACATTTTCTGTGGCCTCATTTCAGAGTGACCCATGAAAAGATCCGAGAAAGGTGTGCTCACTACTGATTTTACAGGGTCTGACGTCTCACTGGTGTCTCAGCCGTCTCTGCACAGAACAGTTGTGGCTCAGAGACTTTAATAAGACTAGCTCAGGGCTGCACAGGAAACTGAATTAAATGGCTAGCCTGTGGTGGCGGTGGCGGTGGTGGCGGCGACGGCAGTGGCTGTGGTGGCCTCACCTTGCCCCGGGCCTTCACTCCAGATGCTGTGAACACCAGTAACTTCTTTAAGCTCTCCCAGCCAGTGGAGGATTTCCGCACTCGCTTTGTCTGAGGCTCAGTATCCTCTCCCTCCTCTGGATCCACAGGGGTGCCTGGTGGAGTATCTGGCTGGGATCGTGGTGTGCTGCTCTCTTCCCAATGCAGAGTCAGGGGATATAGGCCATTAACCAGATAAAGGACATCCCCCACGCTTAGAGAGCCAGACAATCCTGGCTTCAGCTCCTGGACCCCAACAGTTGATGGGTTAACACCCAGCTGCAGACAATGGAGGAGCTAGGGTTGGTACCACCCCCTCCCCACCAAGTCCCACACCTTAGCTCTGAATCGGATTTTTAATCTTCCCACCTATTCACTTCATGTGGCCAGTGAGAACTCTGAAAGGTTAGAGGCTTCTAGTCTGGCACGGTGGCAAAGGAGAAAGCTGACCGGCCTTCTGAAGGGTTGTGAGCTACCCAGCCCCTCTCCCGAGTCCTTGCTACCCGCTGCCGAGACACTGGTACCTGTTTCACTGCCACTGTCCGGGTTTCAGGGTCTGCAATCAGCTCCACTGAGGGTAAGGGGGTGCAGTCAGGGTTTACATCACGTACAGGGGCGTGGCCAACTACAGTCTACTACTTGGACTTACGTAGAAGAGGAACTTTCTCCCTTCCTTCCTCTATCCCCCAACACAGGTAGCCCAGGATAGCCTTGAACCCGCTACATACTAGCGGCTGGGCTTGAACAGATTCTCATGCTTCTACCACCCAACTGTCTGGATGACAGGTGTGTGTCACCCCCGGCCCGAGGCAGTTTATTCCTCAATAAGACCCTGTCCGTCGGAGTCCCTAGGATTGCCAGAGACCCAGACTTGCCCAGAACAGATATTTTTTTATCTGTAGGGTCGGCTTGCTCCATGAGATACATTAGGTAAACCGAGGTCTTGGGCATGGCCTGATGCATCACGGCCAGATGTATCCTGCCCAGCGACTTTCTCTCTGTTGTACCCTCTTCCCGCCGGAGACAATCTCCCAGATCCTCTTTGTCCCTCCCATAATGCCTCGTCTTGCTTCTGCTTAGGCACAAGCTCCCCTGCTTCCAATCCCACTCGCTGCCGCAGTTCTACTCCCATGCCCACCTTGGTTTCGGGAGCACTTCCGGTCTGTCACTTGGGTCAGAGGTCCCCGACCGAGGACCAGGGCTTGGCCATCCGACGGCAGGAATATAGGGGGTGGCCCACCGGTGGGGCTCTGCAGCCACAGGCGGCCCCGGGATCCAAGCTGCGACATCCTCGGATGCTGTGAAGGGGAACCGAATCACTGTGGAGCTCGCTTAGCAGCCAGCAACGGACCCGCCACCGGAAGTCCTGATTTCCCAATAAGAGTCAAACCGGAAATCCCGCCCCTTGCCTATGGGCGGATTCGACGTTTCCCAGGCTACTACAACGGTTCCAATGCGCAGTGAGGACTGCCTATACATAGAGTCACTTCTGAATTCATTCCATCTACGCTGTGTGAAAGACTGTCCGAAGCCTTGGCTCCTCACAGCGCATGCGCAGCCCTGGCCGGCTCGAGGCGCTATGAGCCTGTGCTGATAGTGGTCACTCTGTCCACAGGCACTTGATCCCTACGCTAGAGCTACTTGGTTTTTTTTCTTGTATGTTTGTTTATTTTATGAGACAGGGTCTCAGGATGTAGCCATGTTAAAAATCTTTCCTGGGCCGGGCGGTGGTGGCGCAGGCCTTTAATCCCAGCATTTGGGAGGCAGAGGCAGGCGAATTTCTGAGTTCAAGGCCAACCTGGTCTACAGAGTGAGTTCCAGGACAGTCAGGGCTACACAGAGAAACCCTGTCTCGAAAGACAAAAACAAAAAAACAAAAACAAATCTTTCCTGGGCTTGGTGGCACTTGAGTTTAATATTAATACTAGTACCCTGGAGGCAGAGAGCTATGTTGTGTTCGAGTCCAGCCTGATCTACATAGTGAGATTCTGCCCCCATCGCAAAAATAAAATAAAAATAGAGAGGAAGTTGTTTTCCAGGGGGAAGACCTAAAAAATGCCTCCCCTTCTCCAAAGGCCTGAAGGATAACCCGAAATACGATTCCACCACAGATCGTCCGGGGAACCCGACTATCCTGGGCTTACAGAGCATAGGTGGTGGTGGGCAGTTTTTACCTAGCAGAAGTGAAGCCTTTTTCATACTGCAGAGCTCTTCCCTACACTTCCTCCTCGCAAGTATCCTGTAGCCT
The DNA here is from genome assembly GCA_036184795.1 of Tokudaia tokunoshimensis. Lineage (NCBI taxonomy): Eukaryota > Metazoa > Chordata > Mammalia > Rodentia > Muridae > Tokudaia > Tokudaia tokunoshimensis. The sequence goes on along the minus strand of BTHU01000001.1, from coordinate 20,451,555 downwards.
CTCCCCAGACCACAGGCAACTAGGGCAGGATTGCTTATAGCGAGGATCAGCTGGGTGCTAAGCTAAAGCTGGGCATGATGGGAAATCCCAGCACAAAGACTGAGGTGACAGCCTGGGCTACAAAGTAAAATCATCCCAAAAAGCAAAATAACGAGAGGCAATCCATATTACTAGTCTGAAGATGACAGTCCTCTATCCCCCTTTCTCATCTTTGGATGTTGGGAGATGGAGATTCCCTGGTCCAGCTTTCTACCGCTCCCACAGTTACACCCCGCAAGACTGCGTCTCGAACCCTGAACTTCATTTATTTTTCCATGAACGTTTCATAACGTCACACCCACACAAAACACGCACTCACTAGTGAGAGGTAAAACTTTAATCTCAGAGCGCCCCTCCCGACCCCCATCCCACTCTCCCGCACCCAAATCCAGGGCCGGAAAGTGAGGTCCCCAGCCCCCCCCACCTTGGGTGGGAGAGGACCTTTTAAGGCACCTGTTAGGGTCGGGGGACAGGAAGCTGGTACCGTCCTGGGTACAGGACGTTTTGATGGACAGGATGTCGTGCGGTGGAACCTATAGGGGCGTCAGACGCAGAGAAGGACTAGACTGTCCCCTGGGGGACCGGGACACAAGGGTCAGGACTCAGGCAAAGGAGAAAAAAAAAACAAAACAGAAACAAAACCAAAAAAGAATAACAGCCCTAGTAGTGTAAGAAATTCAAGGCCTCGGGCCAATTCTGGGTCAGGGAGGGCTTGGCCACACTCCCAGGAGGCCGGGACCAGTTGGGTAGGGGGAACTCTGGGGCGGCTGGCAACTCTTCGGACACTGGCTGAGCAGCGCCAGCTCCCGCAGCTGGGCTCTGCCCTGGGGCCGAGTCGAAGCTGTGCGGGCAAAGCTTCTGTTGCTAGGCAAGAAACGGAGTTGACCCTCTGAGCGTTTACAACTAGTGCCGCCCCAGCGGAGTGAGCCAATCCCGTAAAGAATTGTTCTGTTGCTGGGCAGAGCAGACCATGGCCTCTCTAGTGCGCCGGGGCGCCGAGGCATTCTGCACGCTTAATACTTCCGCTTCAGCTTCTGGAAGTCGCTGGTATTGAGCCGCGGCCGCGGAAGGTCCCCGAAGACCTGGGTGTCCTCAGCCTCCCGCAGCACCAGCGCGCGCATGCTAGCCGCTATTCGGTCTAGGTCGGGCGAGGAGGGCTGTGGAAGATGGAAACTGTCAGTGTGCAGGGCCCGCCTCCCGGAAGCCCTCCGTTCCGGACCATCCTGAAGGCCGTGAACCTGCGCGTTCCGCATCCCACCTCCTTCTACCACTGCCAAGAAGCAGGGGCCCAGTACAAGGTCCCCGGTCCAGTCCGGCCATGCTTCGGCCAAGACAGCAGGCATCCCACCTGAATCCAGCGGGGCGCCATATGTAGAGTGGCTATGGAAGACGCCGGCGCCCCGCGCAGAGGGTGCGTGCGTGCGTGTGCGTGCGTGTGTGTGTGTCACATGATCGTTCAATGCCTTGTTTTCCCCTCTGCTTCAGGGAGTTTTCTGTGTGTGTGTGTGGGGGGGGGGCCGCAGGTCAGGCCAATCCAGTCCACGAGCACCACACACGGTATGATATTGGGAGACATGGATCCTGGGAGATACTTTGACTGGGAGCATCAGGTTCCCCCACTCCCTCCCATTTGATTTTGGACAGATGAGAGGCCTTTCTCCTAAACTGCACTGGGGTTCCCCGAAACAGACCACTCTGAGCCATCCCACTTGTCTCATTCCCCCCTCACCGGGCCATTCTCCTCATCTGACGATCGGGCTTCTGTCCTCTTCTCCTTGAAGGCCCACACTGGCACCGACACGGGCAGAGACTTGGCATACTGCTGGGTAGGCAGGGCTGTGGCCGGGGGCTTGGGGCAGGCTGGGGGACCGGCGGGTGTCTCCTCACTCAGGCTGCCATCTACGATACAGGATACAGAGGAGCTTCAGTGTCTGCCCCTACCCTCTGCCTGGCCTCCTAGAGCTTGGATAACCCAGGATCCTCACCGTCTGTGCTCTCCGGGTCTGACTCGCAGAAGGGGGGCAGGTCTTGGAGGGTGGCGTCCTCATCCATCATGAAGAGTCCTGTGGATGGGACAGGCCCTGCCGTTGGTCCCTGTGCCTCAACACTTTGATTTGCCTCCCTGGTCACATTCCTTCCATTATCAGGTACTGCTAGTTTCAACATGGTGCTTGGGACATGGCCCAAAAGAAGTTCCCAAAGAAAGATGGTGTGGTGGGAACAAATGAAAGACCCTAATACCATGCCACTTGCAAGACCTGGTCACAGATCTGGTCTCAAAGATCTGATACCAGAACAACTGGTTCTAGAGCCTGTACCCTTCGTGAAAGGCAGGACAAGGTTGCCAGCCATAGGAAACGACGGCAAATGAGAAATTCCTGTTCACTCCTCAAAGCCCTGTGGTTACAGTACTTCTGAGAAGCATCCAACTTCCTTACTCTCCCCAAACAGCAGTCTCTAGACCCAGGTGCCCAAAGTGGGATTGCATGGGATATGGAAAATGCTGTCTTTAGCCTTAACATGCCATGCAATGAGTACTTCTAACTTTCTCTGGCTCTGGCCTCAGCTGTAGCAATGTCCCACTCTTGGGAAACGTCTCTGCCTCCCCTGGATGGGAACTCAGCCCCTACTCCTTTCCAGAAACACCTGTACCCCTCACCAGTTCCACGGCCAGACAAGAAACCCTCAAGGAAATCTCCCAATCCTGGTGTGCTATGTTTGCTCAACATATTGTGTTATTATTCCCATCAAGCGGTTGGACCTGTATGAGGCTTGGAAGGAATGCTGTCCTAAGGGTTCACAGAACACCCGGGACACGCGTCCAGTTACCCATCAACCCCACTCCAGTGCCAGCCCTATTAACTCACCTCCATTATCGCTACCGCCCAGCCGCTCCCCAGATGTCTCTGTTTCAGTGGGCTCGTCCTCATCTTCCTCATCATCCTCCCTGGCCAGGGCTGGCCGAGGGGGTGGGCTAGGAGCAGGGCTGGTCGGCTGTGGTGCTGGTGGGGGAACCGGAGGTCGGGTGGCAGTGGCAGCCCTGTGCGCCTGTGAGATGTCGTGGAGGCAGCGTCGGGCAGCCTCGGCCAGGGCTCCTCGGCCATGGGCAGCATAGGCGCAGGGCCCTGGGCGGGGCGGCGGCGGCGGAGCTGCAGTCAATAATACCAGCTCTGTGCCAGTGCGGGCCCGAAAGCGCTCGGCAGCCCCCACGACGGCTTCCCATAGTTCCTCCGGCCGCCCAGACGCCATCCGAGTCCTGTGGGCCAGAGCAGGACAGAGGGGCTGAGGATGCTGCTACCATCACTACCCATCCTGAAGGTCGACTACAGCAATGCGACTCCCCTCCATGGCACGCAGCTGTCCCTGCTGAGCTGCCCAATTCCCAAACCTGTCTCCCAAGGGATCCTTTCCAGCCCTAGCTTTTTCTTGGTCCCATCCTGTTCCACACGGGAACTACCCAAAGTCTTGGGAGTCTCCATCTGTTCTGGCTACGAACATTAGAGTCAAGTTGGTTTGTGGTTAGTTTGGGTTAATACTTTTGGGGACAGGATCAAGAACTCAAGTTGGCCCCAAACTCACTATTTATGTGTATAAAGGTAACTTTGGAGTCCTGATTCTCTCGCATCCAATTCCTGAGTGCTCGGGTTACACATGCGCACCACCAGGCCTAGTTTAAGAGGTGCTGGGAACCAAACCAAGGCCTGGTGAGTGCCTGCAAGCTACAACTGAGCTTGTGTAGGTTTTTAAGACATGGCTGGTACATAGCCTTAGCAACCAACCTTCCTCCACTACCCAAGTATCTGGAATTGGAGATGTGAAGTACCATACGCTCAGCCTAACAGAAGGCTTTGAAGACTTACACGAGTTTCAGGTGCACCTTTCCCATGGTGTGTAGGATGTTCACACACATGTAACGATACTCAGAGATTGAAGCAAGACTGTTATGGCTTTAAGTCAGCCTGGGATACAGAGACCCAGACTTGCATGGCTTCTGCAGCACAGCAGCCTGGCCAGTGCTATGCCTCCATCTTTCACCTGGGCCAGCAGGTGCTCTCCCACTGTAGTGGAATTCTGCCCTCTAGAGGGACCAGGACCAGGTGGACCCCATGGCCAGCTTACTGGTTCTCAGGTCACTGCCAACTTTCCAATCACCAGGTGAGGGGGATGCCGCCTTCCCTGGGACCATTCTTTTAGGACAGAGCTGAGTGCCAGACTGAAGGCGGGCACAGGAAGATACAAGCTGCTCTGTGCCCAGAATCACGGCATTGGCCTCTGCATCTCCTCAGCCTCTGCTGTGTAGGGCTCTGTGGTGCTTGTAGAGCTTGTGACAGCTATTCTGCTGCCTGTCTCCCCATCAGACCGAACTCCTGGAGCTCAAGGATCTCCAGATCCCCACCATAATTTAGTGTGACCTTGGACCACTCACTGGCTAGCTGTGTCTTCCCCATTAGGCGGTGTGTGAACCAGTTTCTGGGCAGCTGAGGGCTCTAAGAGGTAGCGAGCACCTCATCGCTGGAGGGACTCAAGCCCACCAGGACCACAGTGAAGAAACAGAAATATGAGCAGAGTTGGCAGGCTCCTGTCAGTCACACTTAGAAGAGCCAGTCTGCTCACAGACCCCCCACCCCCGCGACTCACCAGAGTGGGAGCGACTCATATGTTGGACCAGGAGATGATCACTGTTCCTAAGCAACTCTCACTTCCTACACGAATCAACAATGGACACCCCACTTTACAGTCTTAAGCTCTGAACCCGGCCTCATGACTGTTATACTGGCAGAACTGACCACTGAGAAGGGCAGTCTGTATGTAGAGCCTTCTGCCAATCCTGAGTTCCACCCTGCCTACCCTATTCCCATCTTTCCGTTGGGAGGGAGAAAGGTGCAGTGATTTGACAGTACTGTCTGCTGGGCCTCAAAGTCCTACCTACAGCTTTAAAAGGCGCCCAGGGATTCCTACACACACCTTCCACCTCTCCTAGCTAATGAAGGAAGCTGGAAATTTAGGGTTATGGCTAAGGGCAAGAAAGTGGCTGGTGCAAGATGACACAGCTTCGGTTCTCACTCCCGTGAGAATATGAGAGGGCAAGAATGGCAGAGCCAGCCACAGCAGCAGTGCGGTCCCGGGTGAGTGGCTTGTGAACGCGGCTGAAAGGAGGGCAACTCACTTAAACCTCCTAGGCCTGTGGCCTCCTATGAGGTGAGACTCAGGGGCAAAGCAGAGAGGGGGAGCTGTCCAGCGAGAAGGCGCAGGCCACCCAGGACAGTTGTGGAGGGAGATAGAAAAGAAAACGTCTGCAGCACGGGACACGGAGCGGGACGTCCAAGTATCCTACCACTGGAGTAAGGCCGCCGACCGGGCTACACCACGCCCGCAGCCCAGAGAGGCCCCTTCTCTAGGAAGAAAACAGGAAATCCCGCCCCCGGTGGGGATCGCGACCGGAAGTCCCGCCCGGGGCGACCCCTCACCCATCCGCGACCCCCAACACACACAGCCGTATGGACATGGTTCACCAACAGTGTGAGGGTTCCAGTCCGTCTGCACCCCCGGAGTGAAGCTCGTCTACAATTCGTCGCGAGTCAGACACATGGGGTTGAGCCTTGGCCATTCCAGCAGTCAGCCAAGGGTCGCAGGACGATCATTGTCCCCTGACTTACGCAGACCATACCCTTCCCAAGGCGGCTCGCCCTCCCACTGTCCCTCAACCTCAGGAAGGCCAGACCTTCCCCAAACCCCAGCTCACAACGCTGCCTCCACTCACGTGCCCGTAGCCAGCATGGCCGGCCAGGCGCCGTCACCGCCCTCAAAAGGCATGGCGGCTTCTCGCGTCACTTCCGTGTGGTTGCCCCTCCTCCATTGTGTACACTCCGCCTCCCTTATCCTGGACGCCTCAAACCAAAATAGTAACCAGAAGCTACGTCGGCAGGCTCTGAGCAATAGCAAGAGTGTCCACGGATGGAAAATATGGCAAAAGACTTTAGCTACTATTTCGAATTGCCCGCAACAAATATGACTGCATGCCCATGCTCACACAAGCGAAGGCAAGCGGCATGACGTCCCTCGTTCGTAATCAACTTTTAACATTGAAGTGGAGGAAAACTGCTCCTGTCCCGACGTGGCAGTCAGCATGGCTTCATATGCCTAAAAAGCATATGGACTCTTCCTTCCGTCCAAACTATACCCCCTCCCCTGGCCCTCGCTCGCTCCCTTTAGCACAAAGCTGGCAAAGATCCAATATGGCAGCATTTCTTGCTTCGGTTTGCCCAGTTTCAAAATGGTGGTGCAGCCCTCTTTCCACGGTGACTCAGGAATTTGGGGCAGCTTCGTTTCCAGGAGCACTGACGGCTTCGCCCTTTATCCCGAGCCCCTCAGCGCCTCTGGTGCCATACAGCTTCTCTCACCTTTTCCTTTCTCCGTTTGGCCTTTCCAACACCTCGCCGTCGTGCCCCGCAAAGAGATGGTAGTGCCCCGCATTAACATGGCTTCCACAAGCCGCTATAGTTTGTCCTCGAGAAAAACGGCATAGTATTGGCTTCGATGCCAGTATAAAATATGGAGAGGGCCAAGGAGGCGGTCCTGAGCGATCACGAGTTGGGTTGCGAACATGGGTCCTCCTACTTGTTTACTTCGTGGGGAGAGTGGCACACTGCGCCTGCGCCGTCCCGCTGACCCATGCCAACTTTGCGGTCTACACCTCGTGACCTAAATCTTAAGAGTTTCAACTACCCTATTCAAACAGATGGTTTCACCCACTGCAGCTTTACAACTTTAGGGACGCTACCACTATCTGGCCTGGAAGGGAGCGTTCTCTTTCCGGATATGACACCAAGTTGACCCGGAAAAGGAGGCGATCGGGGCAGTGGAACCTCCGCGGCGGCAATGGAAGGATCCAGCTACAGGGTAAGACTTCGGAAGTCATTCCCTCGCTTATCTATTGGAGACGCCCCCCACTGGTGGTCGGCTTCCCTCTTCTGCTGTGCAGAGACTAGGCCGAGTCAGCCTAGCAAGCACCATCTCCTGGTAAAGATGCTGTCACGCGCCACACTCCTTAGCCCCGCCCCCTGGGAAAGGCACGCCCATTCGGAGCACGAGGCGGGGCTGTAGGCTTACCACGCCCCATCTTACACGTCAGTCAGGGTCTCTAGACCCCGCCCCCTGGGGAAACGCCTCCCTAGACCTTCTGCTTTCACCAGGTGGTGTTTGAAAAGGGAGGTGTGTACCTGCACACCAGCGCCCGGAAGCACCAGGATCCGGACTCGCTCATCGCGGGCGTCATACGAGTGGTGGAGAAGGTGGGCCGGGATGGAGGTGGCATGTGTGGAAACTTCGAATTGAGGGCTGAGGGGCATTCGGGTGACTCTACTAAGTCCTCCCTATGTCTCTCAGGACAGCGACGTCCTCCTGCACTGGGCTCCGGTGGAGGAGGCTGGAGACCCAACCCAGATTCTCTTCTCCAAGAAGGTAAGCGCCCCGCTCCTCTTCCCTACTCTAGTGGAAAGCAGGGAACCTGTGAGCCTGTTTGCTTTGTGAAATGACCTTTTCCTCTTGGCTCCTTAGGGCGCCCTGCTGGGTGAAAGATTGGGTTCAAATTTCTTTAGGGGTGTGGCCTAGTTTTGGTCTGAGGCAGCTTTCTTTCCCCTCTGTTGTACAGTTTTCGACTGTTTGCTTTACGTTTATTTATTGCATTTATTTATTGTGTGTGTGCATTCACACGCTATGGTGTGGGTGTGTGGGGGTCAGAGGATAACCTGTGGAAGCAGGTTCTCTCCTTCCACCGAGTGGGCCCCAGGGATTGAACTCAGGTTGTCAGTTTTGGCAGCAAGTCTCACTAAGCCCAGAGATTTAGTTTGTGTGGAGGTGGAGCTGGTCACAATGACAGTGGCCACCACCTGAAGCTCTTCATTCGCTTACAGTGAAAAGTAAAAAAGATACGGAGGAACCTTGACAAGAACACAGGAAGGTCTGAGAGCGGGGGTGTGAGCCTGTCTTTCTCACTGAAGTCAGGACTGACTATTGGTGGTCTCTGAGCACTTACCGGTGTAGCAGTTGCCTTCTGAATCCACCCTAGGGTTCTAGCCTGGCTCTGTCAGCCACCATGACTGACACTGAGCAAGCTTTCTGCCCCCTCCACCTCTTTCCCTCCTTGTCCTGAAGCTTGCTTTCTCAGTGGGACTTTCAGGCTGCAAACTGAAAACCCTAGAGACCACAGATCTTCATTCTGTAATTTCTTCTCCTAAGGACCCAAGTGGAGGGGAGCCCAGCACCTCAGAGGAGGAACCTACCTTTGACCCGGGCTATGAACCTGACTGGGCTGTCATTAGCACAGTGCGGCCACGGCCCCACCTGGCAGAGCCCAGGAGAGGTAGGTGGAACTGTTCCATGGTGATCTAGAGGACCGGACCACATTTTGCCCTTCATGATCATGGTTCCAATGGCTTTCTTGCCCATGGTCAAGATGGTTTCTAGATGCTTCCTTTCTGGCCCAGGAAAGGATTGGCTCTGGGTGTTTCCAATGAGTTATCCTCCTAAAGGTTTCCAGGTTTGTGGGTTGTGGAAGGACTGACAAGCAGCTAATAACCACAGGGTTCTTTCTTTCTTTCTTTCTTTCTTTCTTTCTTTCTTTCTTTCTTCTATTTTTTAAAGACAGGGTCTCACTCTGTAGCCTTAGCTGGTCTTGAACTCAGAGATCTGCCTGCCTCTTCCTGCCAAGTACTGGGCTTAAAGGGCATGGGTCACCATGCTCAGCTTCTCAAACCTTTTGTTGTGGCTCAAGTAGGGACTTGGAGCAAAGAGGCCACTAGAGGTGAGACAACCAGAGGACTAGGGGCGGATTTACCTTTGAGTGCCAAGTGAGGAATATAGTCTTCAAACAGAAGGTTCTGGAACGTCCTGGAACAGACACATGGCCCACCAGGCTTCTTTCCAAGCTCTGGCAGTTTTACTTAAGGAAATGACAAGTAGCCCAGAATCCTCAGAGGCCTGCGGGAGGGTAGCTTCCAGCAAGGCCTCAGAAAACAAGGCTGTCGAGAGAGCACACTGAGTTGATCTGCACACCCCTCACCTCTCTCACTGCACCAACAACTCTTTGCTTTCCCCCAGGTGCAGAGCCCAGCTCCTCCCGGAGCTCCTGGGCCTTCTCTGTGAGCCTGGGGGAGCTCAAGTCCATCCGCAGATCCAAGCCAGGCCTCAGCTGGGCCTACCTGGTCCTGGTGACCCAGGCCGGAGGCTCCCTGCCTGCTTTGCACTTCCACAGAGGGGGCACCCGAGCCCTGCTCCGCGTCCTTAGCCGATACCTGCTGTTGGCCAGGTAAGCTTCTGCCTGAGCTGAACCCTCGAGCCAGCATGTTCTCCTGCAGCTGCTGCCGGCATCCTCAGGACCATGACCAGTGCACAGTTCCGGTCGGAAGGCGCTAAGGAGATCCAGGAGTGTCCCTTTGCAGTCCCAGTGCTTGGAGGGCTGGGACAGGAGGGATTTCAAGGCCAGTGTGGGCTACATGAGACTGAAAGGCAGAGAGGGAAGAACTGGCCCATCTTTATGGGCTTCAGTAGCATTCTCCTGACACACAGGAAGTGTCTTTTCATCCCCACAAAGCCACTCATTGGCGCCTCCCTGAGTCAGTCAACCTGGTCCAGAAGTGTAAAGGCCTCATTGGCCTCCGAAGTCCAGCTCTGGTCTGGGGCCTTTCCCTGCAGTAGCATTTCAGTGTTCAGGAAAGGGATGGCAGCGCCTGGAGTAAGCGTGACCAGGCTAGCCTAGTACCACGGGGCCCTTCACCTGTAGCCACCTGTTTGCCCCCTTCCTCCCAGCTCTCCACAGGATTCCCGCCTCTACTTGGTCTTCCCCCAGGACCCCTCTGCCCTCTCCGACTCCTTCCACCATCTGCAGCTCTTTGACCAGGACAGCTCCAATGTGGTGTCTGTGAGTGTCCCTGGACGGACGCAGGGCATGCGGGGGCAGGGGGGGCGGCGAGGAACAGCTCTGACACCTGTTGCCCATCCCCAGCGTTTCCTTCAGGACCCCTACTCCACCACCTTCAGTAGCTTCTCTCGAGTGACCAACTTCTTCCGGGGAGCCCTGCAGCCGCACCCCGAGGGCGCCTCCTCCCCTGACCTCCCCCCGCTGCCGGACGATGAGCCAGAGCCTGGCTTTGAGGTCATCTCTTGCGTGAGTGTCAAGTGGTCATGTTTCGGACTTTCTGTTGTGTCGCACAGGCTTCAAGGCCTCAGTTTTCTTCTTGGTAACATGGAAACAGTATCTGGAGCTGCTTAAGAAGCGATGTCACACAGGGCTGAGGTGGCGCATCCTTTAATCCCAGCACTTGGGAGGCAGAGGCAGGTGGAGCTCTTTGAGTTCGAGGCCAGCCTGGTCTACAGAGTGAGTTCCAGGACAGCCAGGGCAACACAGAGAAAACCTGTCTCCAGAACCAGGAACTCCAAAAAAAGAAGGCACTTTTATGTGCTGGGTCAGGTGCCTGGTGTTCCTGATGGATGTTTTTCCTTGCTGAGGATGTCCAACCCAGGGGTTCTTACATGCTAGGCGGATGCTCTATCGCTGAGCCACATCCCCAGCCCCACACTGGTGATCTAGAGCAGGGCTCTCCTACTGAACTCATTTGTCAGCCCTGTGTGGTCTTCTGGACAGATGTCTCAGTTTCCTAGCCTGGCCTTACACTGTGTGATCCTCTTGCCTCAGGCCTGGCTGTGCCTTTCCCGGAAGCTTCCTGCTAGTCAGGGAAGGTGTTAACTATCCTTGGTCTGTAGGGTTCCTCCCCGGCCCACCCAGGAGGGCTTAGGACTCTCCTGCCCCCCGTGTCCCGCAGGTGGAGCTGGGGCAGCGTCCCACAGTGGAGCGGGGTCCTCCAGTCACAGAGGAAGAATGGAACCGCCATGTGGGTCCTGAGGGTCGCCTGCAGCAGGTCCCTGAGTTGAAAAACCGGATCTTCTCAGGCGTGAGTGTCAGGGGGTGCAGGCTAGCACAGGTTGGCAGATGGCTCAGGAGGAAGCCCTCTGACCCGTCACTCCATTGCATCCCCAGGGTCTCAGCCCCGGCCTTCGGCGAGAGGCTTGGAAGTTCCTTCTGGGCTACCTTAGCTGGGAGAGTTCAGCTGAAGAACACAAAGCCCATGTGCGGAAGAAAACGTGAGTGAGAAAGTGTGGCTGCCGCATCCTTTGGACATCTCTGCCCTAAGGCTTGATACTCTCTCAGTCTTCAAGACCATGGTGCCCTGCAGCCAGCTCCAGCCCTCTACTGTTTTGTAGGACTAGTGTGCGCTCTTTTGGGGCTTCTTCCACAAATGCTGGTTTGGAGACACTCTATGCAGTGAACAGCCTCCCCCCCATGTGGCTGCCTCCTGACAAGGTGCCCCTCACTCCGATGCTGTACTGTTGCAGTTCTTACAGTTTTGCAGTGGCTGTCGCTCTTTCCTGTGGGTGTCATGCATCTGCTGTGTCTGGCCCCTGTGAGGACATGAGGTGCCTTGGTGGCCCTGGCCATGCTTGTCCAGCAGAGAGAGGGGTGGTGACACATATTACCCAGAAGCCCACAGGATGTCCTGTGCAGAGAAACATCAGGGGAGAGAAGAAAGGGACAGGCAGGGCAAGTGGCCTGTGTGGGCAGAACAGGGCGTGAGGAGTGATGGTATGGGCAAGTGTTTTCCAGGTGTCCCCTGGGTGCGGTGGTAGCAGGGGCCATAGCTTCTGTGTCCCTCCCCACTCAGGGATGAATACTTCCGAATGAAGCTGCAGTGGAAATCTGTGAGCGCCGAACAGGAGCGGAGGAATTCACTGTTGCACGGATACCGGAGCCTCATTGGTGGGTGGGGTCAGGAAGCTCGTGGCGGGAGTCGGTGTGGTGGGTGTGAGCTGCAGTGGGGAGGGAAGGCCTGGGAAGGTGGTCTTGGAGCCTTGTCAGCTCTCAATGGGAGATTGGGTGGCTTTACCTCTCTGTGCCTCTGTTTCCCTAATGGCAGAAGGCGTAGCGAGAGTCTCACATTGTGAGTAGCAGAGTAGGTTCTGGGGAAGCCCCATGCTCACCCTAGCATGAGCGCTGCAGCTGAGGGCTGCCGGCAGACAGGGAAATAGCACTGCTGCCTCTGACTGGCTAGGAAGGCCTACTGACCTTTTTCCCATTGCTGCTCTGACCAACTCCACAGAGAGAGATGTAAGCCGCACTGACAGGACTAACAAGTTCTATGAAGGCCCTGAGAACCCAGGGTTGGGCCTGCTCAATGACATCCTTCTTACCTACTGCATGTACCACTTCGACCTGGGTGAGCACTGCACTGACGGGGAGAGGGCAGGGCTGAGTTCTGGGTGCTCGAGGTGTGGTGGCTGATCCTGTGTTCCCTCAGGCTACGTCCAGGGTATGAGTGACCTCCTGTCCCCGATCCTCTTCGTTGTTCAGAACGAAGTAGATGCATTCTGGTGTTTCTGTGGCTTCATGGAACTCGTGGTGAGGCGCGGGACGGGAGAGTGGGAGTGGTCAGGGACAGCCACTGAGTATGCAGTCCGCGCTCTGCCCTCTCGCTTACCTCCTGCTCTCTCCAGCACGGGAACTTTGAGGAGAGTCAGGAGACGATGAAGCGGCAGCTTGGGCAGCTCTTGCTGCTTCTGCGGGTGCTGGATCAGCCGCTCTGTGATTTCCTGGGTAGGTCCTGTGTGCCACCCTCTGAATGAGAAAAACATCCCAAGAAAAACATGGCATTCAAAGCCTAGGGCATGGGGAGCCTGCCCACCTTGGGCCAGGGGAGTTCCCTCTAGACCCTCAGCTAGGGCCACAGCATTTTAGCTAAGTTCTCGTGTTTAATACGAGAGATGCTCTAGGGGCTGTGCCTCACTTGGTAGGGGGTGAATGGTGGACCCTGCATATAGCAGGAGAATTTGTGTGTGTAGTCATGCCCATCCATCTGCCTGTCCCACTGCTCAGCATTGTGGTACACTGGGATCTGGGCTGGCTCCATCACTGGCTGTGGGCAAGGTCGACTGCCTGTGCTCCTCTTCTAGATTCTCAGGACTCAGGCTCGCTGTGCTTCTGTTTCCGGTGGCTGCTCATCTGGTTCAAGAGGGAGTTCCCCTTTCCTGATGTCCTTCGGCTGTGGGAGGTGGGCAGCCAGTTGGGGTGAGAGGGCTAGTAGAAGGGCTGGGAGGTTGAAGGTAGGATGGGCAGGTCAGGATGGGGCTTCAGGGGTTCCTTTTGACACCCCAGGTGCTGTGGACTGGGCTTCCTGGCCCCAATCTGCACCTGCTGGTGGCCTGTGCTATCTTGGACATGGAACGGGACACCCTGATGCTGTCTGGCTTTGGCTCTAATGAGATCCTTAAGGTGAGGGCACTTCCCACCCTCTGCTCTGACTTAGAGGTGGAGTCCACCTGCAATGTGTGGTGCTAGCCTTGGGATTGACTGTTGATCACTTTGGGTGGGGTTGGAACTGTCTGTTTCCCCACCTACCAGGTTACTAGATTGTACCTATAGAGCAGTGGAGTAGAGGCGCCTGCCCCTCCCCAGTGAGGGCTCTTCCTTTTGTGCTCCAGCATCCACGTGTGCTAGCGGGGAATGTTATGGAAGATTGTGGCAGGCCAGCGACTCCTGAAACTGGGCACTGTGGCCCAGCCCCAGTCTGCTTCTGTCCATCACCAGAGTGCATGGACCTGACCTTCCCTTTCCCACAGCACATCAATGAACTGACCATGAAGCTGAGCGTGGAGGATGTGCTGACACGGGCAGAGGCTCTGTACAGGCAGCTGACAGCCTGCCCAGTGAGTCTTCAGTTCTTGCCCGATAAACCCCATGGCTCTCCAGCCAGGCTCTCCTCCTCCCCCCACACCTGCTGACTCTACCCTCACCCATCAACTAGCCTCTTAGACCACTCCTCCCCCCACAGGAGCTGCCACACAACGTGCAGGAGATCCTGGGGCTGGCGCAGCCAGAAGAGCCTAGTAGCCCATCTCCTCCGGTATCTCCAATGCCCTTGTCACCCACTCGGGCCCCGTTGCCCCCACCGCCGCCTGAGGAAGTGGTCCCGCAGCCTGACAGCAGTCTTGAGATTCTACCTGAGGACGAGGATGGCGCCTGACTCCTAGCCTGGAGCATCTGACCGGGTTCCCGCAGATTGACAGGTCCTGAGCTCCATGTCCATGGAGGTGGCCTAGAGCGAAGCGAGACCCTGAGCCGACCAGTGAAATGGAGGACGGTCCTCCTGACGGTCCGCGATTCCCGAGTGCCCGCCCACCAGCTGCTGCCAGTGTGAGGCAATAAACCGTTCCTGGTTGACTGCTCTGGCATCAGAATGCTTTGCTTTTCGGATCTCGCTCATAGCCCAGGCTGGCCTCAAGGCTGCTGGCTCTTTGTCCCAGTCAGGGTCTGTCAGCACCCCAGCCTCCAGTGGCTTCAGATCTCTTGACCACAGTGTAGTGTTTGTTCACTCAAGTGTCGCCCCACTCAGGGCAACTATATTCAGGAAACCAGAGCAGTGGGGAGAGAAGTGAGCCTCTGGTTTAACAAAAATAACTTTATTGTGGGCTATTACTGTAGGTAGTCTGCCTGCCCTGAAGAGGGCTGGGCTGGGAGCTCGGTGCTCACTTCCCTTTTGCAATTAAGAGTGGTCCCGCCTCTCTGTGCATTTGCTGCGGGGTGCCAGATCACACATGCCCACGCCCTTGTAATTCCGGGATGACTTCCCCATGCACATGGACGTGCCCCTTTTCCTGGGGGATAGTCTCCACAAATACGTGTTGCTGCTCCTCGGGGCTTGTTTCCACCAAAAAGGGCCTCTGCAAGGGCTCCTGTCCCTCGGGGCTTACTTCCTGCGCCTGCTGTTCCTCCGGCCTCTCCCCTTCCAGATACTGGTCCAGGAAGCTGGCCGTTGCAGAGCTGGCCTCTGCTTGTGCATGCTCCATTATCTCGGGGTCGCCCACCCCCTGCCCATAGTTATTATTGATCCTCACCGCGGCCCGCAACCCGGACTTGACAGCGGTCTCTACCCAGCCGTGCGGGAGAGCTGTGTGCTCGCCCGCGAAGTAAATGCGGCCGTAAGGGGCTGACCAGTCATAGTCCTCGGCCCCTTGCCCAAACGATGGCGGCTGCACCACGAAGCCTCCCTGGCTATGCGGGTCCTCCGCCCAGCGCTTGACCACACCCCTGCCATCCCACAGCCGGAACACCACAGGCCCGTGCAGGGCCGCCACGTCCTTGAGTGCCAAACGCAGGGTCTCATCAGTGCTCAGTCCAGCGAAGGGGGCTGCAGCGTCTGACCACGTGTAGGAGGCCAGAAGCAGTGAGCCCTCGCCCTGCGCCGGATAGAATATGAGGTGCGATGGGCGGTCAGTGTTGGAGTGGCCGCCCTCGATGTGCTCCTCGTGCCAGAAAGGCCGACGGAAACTCAGAAAAACCTTGCTGGCTGCCACGTAGTGAAGCGCACGTAGTGCCTCCTGCCTCTTGCGAGTCAGGGGCGGCGAGAAGGTAATGCGCTGCAGCGCCGGCCCACTGACAGTCAGCAGCACCACGTCGGCCGTCAGCACCTTCAAGTTCTGAGACTGTAGTGAGGTGGCGATGCGGAAGCGCACGCGCACATCGTGCCTCCCCTGATTGATCGACACCACAGGCGCGTTCAGCAGCAACGACCCGGACTGCGAGCTCAGCAGCGCTCGAGGAAGCAGGTCCCAGCCACCCATGATGCGGCTGTACCTACAGGGTGGGGCAAAGAAGGGCGGGCACGCTAACCCCAGTCGAAGCACAGCTCTTAAGGTTCTGTCCCCTCTGGCCCTGCCTCTCCCAGGATGCCCCGCCTTGTGGCTTGCCCTATCCGTTGTGCCCTCACCTGAGTCGATCACTCAGGCAGGCGTGCGCGCGTAATGCCTCTGCAAAGCTGAGGTAGAAGAAGCCCTCCTGGGACATCACATCTCCCAGGAGCTGCACAGCTGGCCGGGACAGGTTGCCCTCCTGGAGGAGGTATTCCTGTGCAGTGGGCAGGGGCATTAATCAGACCCTTCTTTCCTGCTGAGCCCTGTATCACAACTATCTCTTGTGACTGGAGGGAAACCACCTTGCCTCACTCACCAGGAGAGTATGCTTGTTGAACTTATTCATGGCTTCCTTGCAGCCCAAGGCCTTGAGGTCTTTGAAGGCCTGTGGGGACAATTAGAGGACCCTGGCTACAGCAGGAACAGCAATTCACCTCACTTCAAGTCCCAGGCATTATCTCATGATGAGTGCACCTCCTCTGAAGCTGGGAGTCCTCCAAATACTGGATTTCCCCATCTGCCCACCCAGTCAGCAGTAGCGTGTGTTTTTGTGCGGGCCAGTGAGTGTGAGCCAATAGAGATCACTGTGTCTAGACCACTGTGGGCATAGGCAGGTGAGGGCCTCTCACAACCCAAGAGGGCAATGCTACTAGCAAAGCCTATTCAGCGATGTCCCCCTTCACCCACAGCTTTCCTTAGCTCCCCAGCCCCAGGAGGAAGCACTAGACCCCCACCCCTACTGGCCCCCAAGGACCAGCGGCCTCCATCACCCTTTCTTGCAGAAGGCAGTTGTAGTTCTAAAGCCACCTCCCCCACTGCATGCAGGCTTTCCTGCCTGGCATTTAGTGATCTTTGAGCTTCTTCCAAACATGGCCTCCAGCCTCTTTACCCAGACCTCCTTGTCATGCATAAGGCAGAAGGTAGACACACTGAGGATACAGACTTAAGGGTGATGGATGAGGAAGGTGAGGTTCCAGGAGCAGAGGAGGGTATGCCCGGATCACCAGGTGGACTAAAGGAAGGGAAAGCTATGTGGCAGGTCTGGCCCACGGGCCTGAGAGGCACTGGGGAGCTACATGGAGTTGTGGGCAGGGTGATGTCTGACAACAGCATTGTCTGAGGCAACCAGATGGGGACTCGGAGTAGCAATGCTGACGGAGGGTCCTGGGAGTGAGTGCCAGAGGCTACAGTAGTGGGTGAGCTGGAGGGATGTAGAAAACACCAGCTAGCCATCAGCACTCATGTGGAATAGACCTTAACAGGACAGTAGTAGACACAAGACTCTTGGGGGTAGGGCTGAGCTCAGCAGGAAAGCCGGTGGCCACCTTGTTGAGTGCCATCTGGTAGATGTCCTCTGGGGAATGGCCCCTTTCCCTGTGGGTCAGGTTGTAGCCCAACTTTTCTGGCATCTTCTCCACCACATAGTTTCGCAGCTTCACATCATTCACCTCTGTCCACGTGTTCTCATCATACTGTATGAACTGAGTCAGGTTGAGGCCCAGGCTCCTGCAAAGCTTGTGCAAGATCCTGGAAGTGGGAGACTGCTTGAGGGAGGCCTGGCCTGGCACCATAGGAGGAGTCTCCGGAGATGGGCATCAGACTACTTAGTAGGGACCTTAGAGGGGCTCAGGAGCTGGGGGTGGGAATAGGGATAGAATGCTAGGGCACTGATCAGGAGGTGATCACCCCAGCTCTCCTGAAGGCAGTACTGAAGGATGTGAGTGGGAGTGAGGTCTAGACCCAACTTTTGACTGGGTGGGAATATGGGTGACACTGGAGATGAGCTGGAGGCGTAGCTTGAAGCCCAAGGTCCCATAAGCAGCACCTCAAAACAAAGATACTGGTGCCTGGACTGGGGATAGAGCTTGCTGCTGGTTGAGCCCAGACCAAGAATGAGGCTGAGATTGGCTGAGCCTGAATCTGGGATGGGAGTTGGTAGAAGATGGGAGTGGGTATGGAACTGGGCTCTGCTGCCTGGGTAGGTGGGACCTCACCTGTGGGAGCTGGGCATTCGCATGGCCCCAAGCTCCCCTATCCAGCCTGTCTTCTCATCCCGGAAAGTGAAAATACGACCCCCAATCCTGTTAGCTGCCTCCAGGATGGTGACCTAAAGATGAGGGGCAAACAGGGACCTCAGCTCCCTCACTACATTCACACTAGCCCCTGCCTGTCTTACTCCCCATAGCAAGGCACACCTAGACTAGAAGGGCCTTTCTTCCGGATAGAAGGGGCTGCTAGGATAACACAAAGTAAGGTTTCACGACTGTAGCAGGAAGACTACCAGATGGACTGTAGAGGGACTTCCCAGCTTAAGGTAGAAGGAAGGAGATTCCTAGCTTGTACAGAAGACTTGGGGCTGGCCCATTCTCATTCCCGGGGTTAGGAGAGGGGATACTTCCCCTTGAGGATTTCTCAGCCCCCTCACCCCCAAATCCCCATCTTGATTCTTGACAATTACATTAAGAGGAGGGGGTAGTCTTCCCTGCAGGATGGGTAGGTGGAGTGCAGAGGGTCAGTGAGAAAGAGTAGCTTCTCCACCTCGTGCTAGCCAGGCCGCCCCACCGGCAGCAGGAAAGGCGCCCTGCAGACTGCAGGCAGCACTTCTCACCTTGTGTCCTGCAGCACTGAGCACCTTGGCTGCTACGAGCCCGGCCACGCCCGCACCAACCACTACCACCTTCTGGGGCTTCGAAGTCCGATTGAGGCCCAAGGTTACCACCTTGAGCAGCTGCTCATAATCATGGTCCTCCATACACTTCTCGATAGGGTTCAGACTGGAGGCTGCCTTCCGGTCCAGAGAGACTGCCAGAACAAGGAGAATGGCCGCCAGGACAAGACGCAGGGCTGGCAAAAGGACAGGGTCAGCGCACAGGCACCCCGAGTGCAGGAATCAGCTGTAATCCCAGCACCCCCTCCTCCTCCTGGTTGCTCACTTACCCAGCCCAGCCATGGCTCAAGAGGCAGCTGCTGTCTGAGTGAAGAAGTGGGGGAGTCAATGTGGTGGGGCCAGGGATCCCCGGCCTGTCTCCCTCCTTCCTCTTGGGCGTGTTTCCCCAGACCTAATCTTGATCCTTCAGAGCTCCTGAGACCATTGTTCCAACCTGTGGCCTGGCCCCCTCCCCTCCTGCTTTCAGCCCTGGGTTCTGGGATCCAGTCACTGCCCCCACCCTCCATGGAGCTCTACCTCCAGCTCTCTTGGACAGGACAGCAGAGCACAGCCTCTGCAATCTCCCCTTAAAAGCAGCCAGCCCCGCCCACTCACCTCCCTGGGGAATTAAAAGTGCTTTCCTGAGCAAGGGTCAGATGCTGGGGGAGGTGGTCGGAAGAGGGTCACAGGAGGAAGTAACTCAGTCTAGTTTTCTTCCTCCTGCTCCAAATAGCTTTGGGGAAGCCGGGGGTGGGGACTGCCCATCCAGGTGGCAGTGATGATGATGGACCCTGTGCTCTAGGCTTCTTAAACTTTTGTCTTGGGTCTGCCCATCCCTGGGTCAGGCCTCCCCTCCCCATCTCTCCATGCATGTCTCCAACTGTATGACATGGGCACACACAAGCCTAGGGCCTCAGCTCTGGGGACAGGGCCTTCCACATTCGAAGCCCATATAGGCCTACTAATGTCACATGGTCCAGTGCGAACGGAGTGAGGTCAGGGCCTGCATATAGATAGCACCTGGCCTTCCAGCTTTGTCTTCAGAACTGCTGGATAGCAGACTGGACTGACACTTCAGAGAAATGACCCTAGAAGCCTCTTCCTCTGGCCTGCAGAAGGCCATGAGCAAATGACACCAGGGATCCCGAAAACTGGTGAGGTGAAGCAACAGGATGCAAGGGGCTTTCCTTGGTTGGGGAGAAGATGGGTTAGGAGAATAGCCAGGGCGGGAAATCACAGAGAGCAGACTGGGGAACTCCAGAGCCTACTAAGGGGATGGTGGTTGGTGTATATGTGTGCTCTGTGGCTTGGGCCAAACAGTGGCCAGAAGTGCAAAGCCATGCAGGCTGGAGACCCCAGGTCAAGCAGAACTCTGGCACAGCAGTACCTGGTCTCAATCTTACAGAGGAACTAACAGGCTAGGAATTTAGTTTGGTTTTTCAAGACACGGTTTCTGTGTATCCCTAGCTCTCCTGGTACTCAGAGATCCGCCTGCCTCTGCCTCCAGAGTGCGGGGACTAAAGGTGTGTGCTATTAGGTTTCAGCTTATTTATTTAGAGACAGGGTTTCTTTCTGTATACCAGGCTGGCCTCAGACTCCCTGTGATCCTGCTACCTTGGTACCCTGAACACAAGAATGCCAGCATCTGTTGCCAGTGCTCCTCCTCAGCTTCTGAATTCCATTCTGCACCAGTGAGAGAGCCTTAAGTTGCCATGGTAAGAGTAAAGGTAGAGCCTGGCATACAGGGACTATAGCTTTGAATTTTAAAAAATTTCACTTATGTGGTTGAGTTTTTTACCTTCATGAATGTCTGTGTACCATGTGTGTCTGTCTGTTGCCCAAAGAGAGGCCAGAGGAGGATATTGGCTCTGCTGGCATGGAAGTGACCAAGTGTTGTGAGCCCCTAGGAAGGTCTTGGGAATTAAACCCCAGTTCTCTGGAAGAAGAGCCAGTGTTCCTAACCTGTGAAGCACGTCTAGCCTCTTGAGAACAGCTTTTGGGTCCCTGGTCAGGAGACTGGAGCTACTCCTGTTCCCCTAGGGAGCTCTGAGGAACAAACAGGTTTAGGTATCATTGCCAAATCCCAAACTAGTGATTCGGTGTTGTGATATGTATGACCTCACGTGTTTGTCACCCCAGTCTATCCCTATCATCATGAGTTCAAGGGTAACTTGGGCTACAATAAGACCCTATCTCAAAAATATAAATATTTAAAACTCCCAAATGCCATGTTAGTGCCAACAGTATTATTGAACCTAAGTTAGGAATGCTGAGGGTTGGGGCACCAATGGGATAGACTGCCCTTCCCTGGCTATGCTGAGGAACAGGGCAGAGCATGTTGGATGGAATCAGAAGCTAGGAGCAAGCAAGGCTAAGTGTCCTGCAGCAGAGGCAGGACGCCAGACACTAGGGTATATATTTGTGACACACCCGCCAGCTGCTGCTAGCTTTGGAAAACCCAGATTCATTATGGGCCTTTTAGGTGGAAATGGTCTTTGGGGATCCCCTGCCCACTGTGGCTTGCATCCGATCCACAGGAATAGTGCTATGAGGTCTGGGCTACATTCCAGCAGGCAGTGCTTCCCAGGAATCCTAGGGACAGGGATGGTGGGAGGGGCCCTAGGACCTAACTACATAGCTTTCAGTCTGAAGTCTAGTAAGTTGAATTCACTTGTCATCAGAGGAGGGGGTAGGGTGACCCATGCCTAGACAGGAACAGAACAGCTGTGGCTTCCACCCTGCCTCCCCACCCCAGAAAGGGGACACTCACTGCATGCTGATCTTTGGGGGGCTCTCCTGGCGCCCATGGCCTTTCTGGTCAGCCTGGAACTGAAGTCATCCTCTAGCGCAGGCAGGCAGAATCAGGATGAATAATGATAGCTTTCTCCTACTGCCTTGTTAGGCCAGAGAAGCCAGGTCCTGATAGGAAGAGCAGTTGGTAGGCTGTGACAGAATTTTCTAGAGAATGCCTATTTTTGTTTGTCCTTTTTGTTTTTTGAGACAGGGTCTCACTCTGTAGTCTAGGCTGTCCTCAAAATTGAGGCCATTCTTCTGCCCTTGCCTCTTAAAACTATGGCTAACAGGTATGCCACCATGCATGCCCCTTGCTTACCCTGTCTACTCTGACATGGAACTATTTTGAATCACATTCAAGACACCATTTTTGTAGGATGTTTTTCTGGATGTTTCCTTAATGACAGGAATGGTTAAACTTTCCCTGTGAATAATTGAGGATTTATAGCCCAGCCAGCAGCCTGTTTTACAATGTATGAGGATATGGCTGTGTTCCAAAAAAGGTAAGGCCACAGGTAAGGCCAAGTTCTACCCTCCAAGATAGGAACTACTCAGAATTTGGGAGGCAGACAAGCAGATCTCTGAGTTCAAAGCTAGCCTGATCTAGAGTTCCAGGCCAGTCAGAGCTATATACTATGTCTCAAAAACTATGGGGGGGGGGGGGGAAGGAAAGGCATGCATCACATAGATGACTTACAGGCTAGGGATAATTAGCAGTGTTTGCCTAGCATGCACAAATGTGGGTTCCATTCCTAGCATCACATAAACCAGCTGTGGTGCGCAGTGCTATGATGCCAGCACTCGGCTAGAAACCTCATTCCAAAACAAAAGGTATTTACAATGAAATTTTACTGATGACTACTTGAGCCACCACGTGGTTGCTGGGATTTGAACTCAGGACCTCTGGAAGAGCAGCCTGTGCTCTTAACCGCTGAGCCGTCTCACTAGGCCCCCTGATGAGCATTTGAAATGCGTCCTTCTGTGGGACTTTTTCTGGGAGTGCCTCTCCTTCAGAAGCTGAATTTTTGTCAGACCCTTTAATCAAATCAGTAACTACCCTGAGACCTTTTAAAGCTATGTCCTCAGCCTCTTCAAATTTAACTGGTCCTTAAAGATAAAAAGTAACCAACCTTACTATGTAGACTTGCTCTTCCCACCCAATCAGTTGTTACTTAAGAAAATATTCTCTTTAAGGCTTTGGGACCCAGAGTTCGATTCTGGTTCAAAACAACCTTAAAGCATCCCATAAATGCTTGAAACAGCTTGTGCATAGATTGGTCACATCTATGTAAAACCAACTTCTCATTGGCCAGGTGGTGGTGGCAGTGGCCGTGGCACTTGCCGCACTCAGCACTCAGGAAGCGGAGGTAGGTGGATCTCTGGTCTATATAGACCATGTCTCAAAAAACAAGACACATCACTCATCCCTTCCCCACACCATGTTCTCTGTCCTGCTCCTTTGCTAGGCAGGCAACAGGGAAAGACAGTGGAGAGTCTGAACTTGAGCTCCTCTTGGCCTTTTCACAACTTCCTACTTATTTGACATTTTACACTTTGTTCCCCCCCTTTTCTTGAGTTTCACACTAGGCCAGGCTAGTTCCACCATGGTGGGTCACAGGCTGGCCCTTGGCTATCCAGGGAGAGGTGTGGAATAGGCTCCCCATGCAGTCACCTTTGCTGTCTTCATGGTGATTTAATGATGAGACCGGTCAGCAAGGCCTGTGTTCTTCCTGGAGAAGGAAACTGCAATTGTAAGTGTAACCTGGGCAACGGTGCCCAACAGGGTGCCTGGCATTGCCATCCTGAGCACCCCTCCCCAATTCCCCAGCACAGAGATCTAGTCTGTTTTCTTCAAAGTGGAGCAGATATCAGGGCATAATTTCATTGTTTTCAAACTGCAAGGCTGCTATGATGTAGTAGTGCAGGGGCGGAGTGTGCACTTAGCATGCAGGCCCTACCTCCAAATGGAAGAACTCAGCTTTATGTCCAATATACAATCCTGAATGAGCACACACATCAAAATGCACACTGACCATCTTTATTGTTTGAGCCCATAAATGACAGCCATGTGTGTAAGACACATCTTTAGAGAAATTGAGGCCTAAGCATAATTAATTGGGAGTCAAGTCATGGAGCGCAGGGCTGGGCTGTGTCTGGTCCATAGTCTTAGTGCTTGGGTGGCTAAGGCAGGAAGTTCACACAAACTCAAGAACTTGGGCTTGAGTGGGGGACACTATCTTAAACCAATGAAATGTCACATATCGCAGGAAGGCCACTGGGGTCCTCAGGACTTGTGCCCTCCCAGTTCACTGGCCCTGCCTCTATATGGTTATGTAGCAATGTAGCTGAAGATGATCTGGAACTCCATCCAGAGTGCTGGGGTTACAATGTTCTCAATGCCAAGCATTTTTTTACTCTTTGAGATATTATGACTGTCTACAAACAAGTGTATCTCTGTACTAAGTGCAGACAGTGCCCAAGAAGCCCAGAAGAGGGCACCAGATAATCTGGGACTGGAATTACAGGGTGGTTGTAAGCTACCAGAAGAGTAGTGCTCTTCTCTTAGCCACTGAGCTACTTCTTCCTCTCTATCTAGCCCCTCACCCCACCCCCAGCTTTGTCTTGTGCCAACATGACTCAAGAAAATAACTTGTGGCTCCACTGCTGGTCCAGGGTCTCCCAGTCCTGTAGCCAAGTGCTGGGCCTAAGTGAGCCCAGCATCTGGAAGTCACCTCTTAGTGTTTCCCATTTCCCACTGCTGATGACATCACAGTGACACCTGCACCCATTAGGGTAATGGATGACTTACCACTTATGCACACTGGTAGACCGGACTCTCTTCTTGCACCTGCAGCCTGCCCACCCCATGAAGGTAGAGACTGGGCCCTGTGACTCACTCAGCCAGTGCTTCCAACCAGGGTGGCACAGGAGTATCATGTGCACCCTGCCCTTCCCGCCAAATCTTGGACCCACATTCACAGCAAGTCTGGTTTCACAATTTTTTTTTTTATTTAGAAAAGCAACATTTCGATCAGGGACCACAGAGGCTACAGTAGAGTGCAGAAATAAAATAGACCAGTATTGACTGCCGGCCTTCAACACTGGATCTAAGATAGGTTTGACACTGGGATATTCAGAAGCAAATCTGCAGCCACTTTGGCCTCAAAGACATATCAGTCAGTTCCTGCCACAGAAGCTCACAAGATAGGGGTGAGAGGTAGCCAGTGTAAAAGTGCCCTTAAGCTCAGTGTGCTTTGGTGACTCTGCTTTGTGTGGCAGAGGCTCTGGAGGACATAGGTTAGATGGGAGTTAGAGAAGCACAGAAGCCATGTCTCCCTCCCAGGTGAGTTTCTTGGCCAGCATCTCCTCTGGAACACTGTCACAGTCATCCTGGAGTGGCTGAAGGATGAGTTCGGCCAACAGGAGAGCAGAAGCTGCAAGGGAGCACTGGATTCACCACTTAACCTTGTTCTTTAAATGCTGGCCTAGAGTTCAGTGACCTTGACACCCGTCTCCAGAGCACACAGGTTATATCCACGAACATCATGCCTTTGCAAAAACACTTCTGGTAAACTAAAGAGCATTTTTCTCAACAACACAACCACCCAAAAGCCAGAAGTCCTGCAACCCAAGGAGCCCCTATCCCCACTCATGTGTGGCTAGTCAAAGGCAATGCGCAGGCTGCGCTCCTGTTCCTTGCGCCGGCCCTCACACACACGGCTGGCCTCCTCCACCCTCCTCTGCAGCAGGGCAGAGCTCTGGTCCACCCACTGAAGAGAGTCCATGTGTGCATTGAGGATCTTGCAGATCTGTTGCAGTGGGTCACTGGTGTCTGCAGGGCCACCAGCCATGTTCAGGTGCTCAATAATGTCCTTGAGGTCCTGCGCCATGCGCTTGAGCTGAGCATCGATGTTCTCAGCCAGCTTATAGGTCTTCTCACGCTCCTCATCAGCGTGCTGAAGGTAGATGGTGCCACTTTGCTCCTTCACTGACTCCTCCAATGGGCTCAGGAGGTCTTCCAGTTCCTTCTGCTGCGACAGGATGAAGTCCAGCTCCTGGTCCAGGCGCTTCTGATCCAGCTTCACCTTTTCCACCTCTCGGTGCAGGCTGGTGATCTTCTCCCCATTCTCAATCAGTGTGCGGTCCCAGGCATTGACCTGTGTGGCCTGCTGCAGGAAGTGCCGCTCCTGGTCTTCCAGCTCCAGACTCCACTTGTTGATCAGGCTTTCCAGCTGTGCATAGGTCATCGCTGGACCTGTGGTAGTCCCAGCCGCTGTGCTGGAGGCAGGCAGAGCAGTAGCTGCTACACTGCTGGAGCCAGCGGGCACCAGGGGTTTCAGGCTTAAGGCAAAGCCAGTGGTCGTGGCAGAGGAAGAGGCGGCAGCAGTGGTGGTAGTGGTGGTGGTGCTGGTGGTGGAGGCGCCAGGAGCTGCTCCAGGGGCCTTGAGGCTGAAGCCCAAAGTCCCAGCACTAGGGGTGGCTGCAGTTGTCACCGGGGCTGAGAGGGAGAGCACTGTAGCACTGGTTGAGGCAGGAGCAGCAGCTATGGAAGCAAAGAGTGTAGGTCCTGCACTGGTGGTGGCAGCAGCGGGTGCGGTAGCAGCAGCGGGTGCGGTAGCAGCTGGCTGTGTCGCTCCTGCTGTAGTGGCCACCAGAGTAGCTGGAGTGAAGGGAGAGCCAGACAGTGCTGTGGGCTGGGCCGAGCTACCCACAGAGCCAATGCTGAAGCCAGAAGCTCCAGGCTGGGATGCACTGCCACCGGTGAAGGAGAACCCAGTAGAGCTGGTGGTTGGAGCAGCGGTGGTAGAAGAGCCAAAGACAAAGCCAGTGGGGGCTGTCCCCTGGCTGGAGGTGCTGGCACTTGAGATGGCATTGGTGAGGGTGCTGCTGCCAAGCCCAAAGCTGCCAGTGTTGGCTGTGGCTGGTGTGGCAGCTGTGCTACCCAGGCTGAGCTTTGGGGTGCAGATCCCCAGGGAGAAGCCTGTTCCTCCAGAAGCAGGTGTCGTTCCAAAGTTGAATCCTGGGGTCTGTGTGGTTGGGGTCTGTGTGGTGAGAGAGAAGAGGCTGGTGGAAGGGGTGGTCGCAGCTGGCTGGGAGGGAGTCCCAAAATTAAACCCTCCAGTGCCGGTGCCAGAAGCAGAGAAGGAGAAGCCCGTGGCAGGCGTGGTGGTCGCAGTCTTTGCAGTTCCAAATGTAAAGCCGCCAGCAGGAGCCCCAGTGCCTCCAAAGTTAAACCCACTCATGGCTGTAGAATCTCCAGGTGGCAGCTACTTCGACTCTGGGGCAAATCCGTCAGCGTCTGCAACCTTGGGGAGGTTTCTAGAGCAGAGGAAGTGACATGGTCAGATGGCAGTTTGGGACAGGCAAGCTCAGTGGTGTGGAGGGTAGTGGAGGGATGCAGAGCTGGCAGCAGTCTGCTTCTTCCTTTGCTAACCTGACCAACTCCAGAAAACCAACGGGAGTGGAGTGGAGCACGCCTGGGCACGCACAGCTCTGAGGCAACTCACAGAAGGCACTCTAGTGAGTTGGAACCAAGACACAAGGTTGGGCATGAGAGCCCAGTGCGTAGGGATAAGTGGAGACCCAGGTCAGCTAATCAGATGTTACTTGGGGTTTTCCTCTAGGTGAAAACCGCTAGTGGTTGGGAGGGACAAGGGGAAGAGACCAGGCACTCTGTAAGCCAAGAGCAGCCAGAGTCCATCCCATGTAAGAGCACTAGACTTGTAGAAGTTTTGACTGGAGCAGCTCCGGGGAGAGCCATTCGGGTACTTTCCCTAAAGCTTATATGGTGAGGTAGGTGACAGGGAGCACTGCATCATCTTCCCAGGGTCACAAGCTAGCAAGTGGTGAGACAGGAGTAAGTTCAGTGGACTTTCAGTGGACACTTCCATTATACTGGTGTAGAACAGTGAGACCAAGATGCAAAGTTGAATAGCCCACACAGTACCATGTGGAATGAGAATGTATCAGAATGTACCCTACAGAGCAGTATGACCTCTACAGGTGAGGGGGTGGGATGGTGCATCCCAGATTCTGTGGGCTGCACTGCTGAAAGCTTCATTCCATAGTGAAGAAGCAATACTGGTGGGCTTCCCCACTGTTTGTATACCTGTGTGTGTGTGTGTGCGCGCGCGCGCGCGCGCAGGTAGTCCTTGTGTCTTTTTCAGTTATTATCTACATTATCTTTTGAGATGGACTCATTCACTGGGACCTGTAACTAACAACTAAGCTAGACAGGCTGGCTGACCAGAAAGTCCCAGTTCTACCTACTACACCTCTCCTGCATCAAGATCACGGCACTGGCCACTATGTCCAGCTTTTTCATGTGAGTGCTGGGGACTTCATGCTTGTGTGGTAAGCACTTTATTGACTAAGTCATCTTCCCAGCTACTGACATTTTGTTCTTTGGTACAGGGTCTCAGTATAGGTTCATGCCGGCTTCAACCTTGCAATCTCTTTTTTTTTTTTTGAGACAGGGTTTCTCTGTATAGCCCTGGCTGTCCTGGAACTCACTCTGTAGACCAGGCTGGCCTCGAACTCAGAAATCCACCTGCCTCTGCCTCCCAAGTGCTGGGATTAAAGGCGTGCGCCACCACCGCCCGGCGCAATCTCTTTTTTTGTACCAATCTTTCAAATGTAGATATCACAGGCACAGGTTGTCACACCCTCTCATGTCTGCTGTTCTGAGGCCCTAAGTTTGTGACAACCAGAGGAAATGAACACAGATGTGTAATGTAACGGAGTGATCCTGCCTTCCTTCAATATTTACAACAACGTTTAACCTGAGCTTAGCCCCAGCAAAGGGTGTTTGCTGACATGAGGACATGATTGGGGTACTCTTTGTCCCTTTGGCATTTTCAGGGTAAGAAGGTGATTTGCAGGGTAATGCCAATACTCAGCTGTGAATTTCCTAAGAAGACCAGGGTGTGGCTAACCTTGGGTTTACTATGAATTTAGCGAGTCATCAGACTGTGACAAGAGCCACGTAGTCCTGAGGCTGGTGGGCAGCAGACTCTGTTCCACTGTGGGAACAGAGCACCATGTCCTGGCCCCAGATACCCTGGGAAAGATGAGTCTGTGGACAATACACAGAAGGGTGATGGGTATTAGGAGGGAGCAAAGTCAGATTCCATTTTCCTTCGCTGAAGGCAGCTAAGGCTTGCTCTGACCTCTGGCCTTGCCTTTCTTGTATGGGTCTGGAAGCTCACAGCACCTGTTTCCCAATGTCCTCTATGAAGAATCAACAAGGTCCCACCTGAGAAGCCAAGTACCCGGTGTCCTCCCTCTCCCCATACTGTGCCTGCCTCTTCAGACCTGTTTTCTCTGGCCACCTCCTTCCTGTGATCTAGCAATGTCAAGCTTACAGGAACTTCAGGGGAAAGTTATTTCAATCTCAAAAGGTCACAGTAGGTCTACTGGGGCCCTGTTCAGCACTCAGACAACTCTGGCATGACGGAGACTTCCTCACTAGTGAGCACCTGAACTGGATGAGCTATAGCTGCTCAATCATCCAATCAGCTACACTTCAAACCTTATTCTTAGTACTCAGTGGAAAACTTTTTGCTATTAATAAATCATAGCTGAGAATTCTAAAACTTAGTAAAATAATATGTCAAGCTTCCATGGTACCAAGAGATGTTATGAAAGAGATGTTGAGCTGTTGAAAGTCACCAGCTTGCCGGGCAGTGGTGGGGCACGCCTTTAATCCCAGCACTTGGGAGGCAGAGGCAGGAAGATTTCTGAGTTCTAGGCCAGCCTGGTCTACAAAGTGAGTTCCAGGATAGCCAAGGCTATACAGAGAAACCCTGTCTCGGAAAAAAAAAAAACAAAAAACAAAACAAAACCCAAAAAAACCCCACAAAAAACAAAAAAGTCACCAGCTCAAGATGACAGTGCCAGGACCTGTGGCAGTGCAGCTATAGGATGTGGAACTATCCAGTCACCTAGAGCTGGGGAGGGAGAGTCTGGAGATAATAAGAGTCTTGCCAAACACTGAGTAACTATGGTCTTAGTTACTGGCAACAGTGCTGGCATAGCCACAAATACCATGCCAACAACTCAGACTTAGCGGACCATCTGCCGGTTCTCTGCCTCTCCAATGGACCACTACACTCTGGTGGCTCAGACTCTTTGCTGAAGCAGCAACAGAGGACTGACAAGTAGGGGCTAAATGCAGAGGAAGCTGGAAGCAAGGGGGCTGGGACAGAGATAACCACAAGGCAGGGTCTGACCCAGTAAATGATGACTCCCTAAGCCCAAGAGTTCTTCAGCTGCAGATTACCTTAGCTCTAGTCCTTCTATCTTCACCACAGGGGAGCCCCATGGGTTGAGAAAGCAGACAGGAACAGGCTTGCAATATGACTGAGGCCACAAGAGTCACCCAGGTTGCTGTGTTCTCTCCACAAAGTCCTTCCATTCATCTCTTGGTTAGTTTTCTGAGCCAGGCTGGCCACCTTGCTCCTGCCTCCTGGGATTTCTGATGTGAGAGCCTAGAGAGTAGTAGTGGAAGGTTCTTCCTATTTCCTGACCATCCATGTGTCCTGGTCACAGCCAGCCCTCCACTACAGCACTCTGCCACCACTGGTCAATTTTTCACATTGAACACTACCCCGAGCTAGAGATGACTACCAGGTAGAGAATCACCAAGTGGCAGAGTGCAAACAAATTCCACCTGGACATTCATCCACATAAAAGTTGAGCACTTGCTGTGGTAGCACTGCTGTGCTCAATAAAGCAACAGATATAACCAGCATAATTTAGGAGACTGGGGAAAAACAAAGGTAGGGTGTGCTTTATGTGGCTAAGGGGCTTGACAGACATAAAATGGACTCAAGATGGAGCTGGCTCTGGATGACCCACTTGAACCCAAGGCCATTACATAGGTCCCTTAGTGGAGTGAGGATGCAGGAGAGATCACAAGCCAGAAAGTTGGGTTACATTGGTGCCAACCTATCCATACTAGTTGAAAACTCTCATTTGTGGTGGCCAATGAGCAACTAAAGGGAACTGGGCAGAGGCCATGTGCAGAACAGAGCTCATTTATCAAGAGGTTGGGCGGTCTAATGTAGTCAAGAAGGGCTGGAGACAGGATGTATGTGTGACCAACGTGCAAGAGTAAGGTGCGTATGCTGCGCCACCTGGGCCATATGTGAAGAGCACAGTAAACACTATCCACCAAGAGATGCCAGCAGCAACAAGTCACCTGTGTCAGTTTGCCCATGGATGGAATCTGTCTGTTTTGTTCTGGGCACTATTTAAGTGTTCATGGCTCGTCTGAACAAGACTGGTTACTACCATATTACAACACAGCACCAGACAGCGCCACTACTCAGCCAGCCCTGGAGCCTTCCTGAATGGAAAACACTATCAAAGAGGGGATGTAACTCCCCTCCCTCCTTTAAGGCAACACAGCAGAGGCCTGCCCAAGCCTGATGGAGATGAAGCACAATAGCATCCTTACTCCAGGCCCTTACTGACCCTTCTTTTTTACAGTGCTCAACCTATCACTGAGGCCCAAAAGGAGAACACAAAAACTTTCCTGTTTGTTGCCTGGCACAGCACAGCATAGCATAAGGACAAGGAGCAGACCCCACAGTCTATCTCAAACCCGGCACTCCTAGTCCTGATATCTGTGAGTCTTACACCTGGAGTTCTCCGTCTGAATTAAATAATGGATGGAAATCAGACCCCTGACAGGTGCTAGCTGGGAATACAATCTATTAGGTTTTGTCTCTGGTATACAGCCGGCCACCAGGTGGTGCTGTGACAATGCAAAACCAGGGAAGGACTGGGTATCAGTCACCTCTGAGGGAACCTTCTGGTTAGAGGTAGTTAATAGTTTTTAAGAATTCCAACAAGATGAACATGGTGGCACATGCTTAAAACTGCAGCACTTAGAAGGTGGAACAGGAGGTTCAAGGACTGTCAGCTACACAATGAACTTGAGACCAGCCTGACTACACAATGAACTTGAGACCAGCCTGACTATATGATCTGTCTTAAACAAAACAAAAACAGGGTACTTGCTCTTCTGCTTTTGTGAGTGGGCTTCCAACCACTGAGACAAATGAAAATCTGTAGAAAAGGGGCCACAGTAGGATGGAAGAGCACTGGAGAGGCCAGAGGAAGAGAAGGCAGGGCAAGAAAGGAGGGAACCTGAATCCTGGGAAGCGCAGTCACAAAGTGCCACATCGGCTTCTATCCTGGAAGAAACCCCTCTAGCTCTCCGGGAACAAATCAGCTCCACACTTCCTCCAATGCAAAGCAAACAAGGTTGGTTTGATTTCTGGAAGTGAGGAAGGAGAGCCATCATGCCCTAGCAGCAGGCACATAGTTGTCACCATATTTCTTTCTCCCATGTGTCAAAGGAAAGAAAAAAGCTAAGAAAATCCAAAAGTCAATTGTAGTATTAAATTAAATAAATTCTGGCAGCACGTTCCTCCCTACCCACTGCAATGTTCTGGGCTCCCGAATGAAACACACACACAGCCTTTATATTTTGATATGCCTTAATCAGCTCAATGGGGGGGGGGGCCCACTTACTTCCTAACTTCCGTGTGGCTAATCCACCTGCTCCCCTGCCCCCATGCTGATAACCCAGTCAATGACTTGTCTCAAGTAAAACAATAAGAGGAAGACACTGAAGCAGGCATAGTCTTTCCCTGGGTAGAGGAAGGGCATGAGGCTTTCAAAGACACCAACTAAATCCTGTCCGTGTGTGTCTGATGACTGTACCTGCAGGTCCTCAGCCTTCTCCCTCCTTCCTCCAGTGGAAAACATTCTTTACCCCAGTAATCAGTCCACAGCTAATGAGCAATTACATCCTTTCTTACTCCCTAGGGCCTCCACCAGCTCAGGTGACAGATATACATGCAAAACCCTAACCAGCTCATCTTCAACCGGGAGCCTACAGCAAAGAGGGTTAAAGGACAGGTTTTTGAGGTAGAGTCCTGCAGTGGGCTAGGATGATGAACTTGGTACATCCATCTAGCTTTCAAGTAGGGTTCTTAGATGTACCTTTTTGTTTGAGACAGAATATTGCTACATGACACATAGTGGCTCAAGCTAAAGTCACAAATATTATATCCCCTCCAACAGAGTTGGGAAGCCAGTTGTTTCCAGGTGCATTTGGAGGAAGCTACTGACAGGTTATACAGCACCCAAGGACTAGCAACTGCACTCTTCTGCTTTAGTTATCAGGGTCTCAGACACAGACACACACAGACACACCCGCCAGAGGAGGCACCAGAATGTCCACACCCACCATACCAAAACAACATTAATAAACACAAGCTGCCATTCAGCAACCACCTCAGTAAGGAGAACATACCCATGTGGCCAACAAAAACAGCAAGGCACAAGCTCAGCCTGCAACACCCAGTGTTAAGCATGATAAAGGAAGGCATCGATCCACCAAGTCTACGTCTCCTGCAACCCAAGTACTTCAGACCTCAGATGCCACCCAGTAGGCAAGGTTTTCCCAAGCAAAATAAATCAATTCCTCCAGCTAACTACCTGTTCTTTAGTGCCAACAGAGGCAGACACAAGTGAATTATACAGGACAATACACTAGACAACATCAAGCTCTGCTTATGATAGTACCAGAAGTCCCAGGAAGTAGTGTCAGGCTTCCCCAAGAGATTGTTAGGGAAGGGTCCAGGGAAGCTAGTAGAAGGGCCCATTGTTAAGGACATATGGAGAAGCCACTACTCAGAATGGGAAGGGGTGGTGGCCTCAGACCACAGTATCATTTTAAGAAAGGACTGCTGCTCGAGGAGGCTCATCACCACCAGCCCCCTGAAAATCCAAGTTGGACCACAAGAGGCTGAGGTTCATTACACAACCATTAGGGCAGCCAGAGAAAAGAGGAGCTGGTGTTGTAGGGTGTGGCAGCCACTTTGCAAACCTGGAAGTGCCTTGACGGCTGTTTCTTTCAGTGAAGTACCCACACCTTAATACCACAACACAAACTTGCCTGGCACATGTACCCCACCCCAGAACTGTAACACCGGCCCAAATAGGGTAAAAACAGCCAAACCAATGACCATCAGTTCATTAAAACCAATGAAGGGCCAAACAAACTTGACACATCAATTCATGGACTGTAAGGCAGCCTCAAAAAGATAAGGAAGCCTTTCTTAGTGATACACACATGTAATTCCAGCACTTAGGCTGAGGCAGGAGGATTGATAAAAGTCTGAGGCCAGCTTAAGTTATACAGCAAGACTCTGTTTCAAAATAAGTAAGTGGGGCAGGAGAGGTAGCTCAGAGGTTAAGAGCACTGACTGCCCTTCCAGAGGTCCTGAGTTCAATTCCCAGCAACCATATGGTGTCTCATAACTATCTATAATATGATCTGGTGCCCTCGTCTGGCCTTCAGACTTATATGCAGGGAGAACACTATACAAGATAAACAAACCTAAAAAAAAAAACCCAGTTCTGTACAAGTACCAAGAACAAAAAACAAAAAGATCATTGCTGGGCAGGCCAGGCTAGGCTCTTCAGATCGAATACCAGGGGCAGTGTGTCCAGAGGATTCCTGTCACTGTGCACTTTCTGGCCGTTCTCTTAGCATTGAGGGAGGGCAAGGCTCACGCACGCTGTATGGAATGGTTTCTCTGGGGACCAGAGGTGATAGCAGGCTGTGTCCTCCCTCCCTGCGGTTCTGGGAGAACCGGTGCCTTGTACACCAAGAGGACCCTATCACTGAACTAAGCCATACTCTCAGCCCCTTTAAAATTTTTATTTTTGACCCAGAGTTTCAAAGTTGTCAGGGCCTCTAAGTCACTCCAGCTGACAGTGAACTTCCAATGCCTGTCTCCATCTCCAAATGCCAGGGTTACAAGCCTGTGCCACTAGGCTAGGCACCTTATCTGCTTGATTATCTCGCAGCAAATGAGGTGGAAACTCGCTATCGTTCCACTGAAGCCAAGACAACTTCAGTAGCTGCTGCTGCACCTCTCTTACAAGGCACTCTCCCCCTTTCCACTCCACTCACCAGAAGACACCTCTAGTCTCACAATCCTAGTCTCAGATGACATTCCACATCACTTCCATGCCCTGCTTAGGCGTCACTCTCAAATACAACTTAGCAGGAACAGTGAGCATCTCCTGCTCCCAACTGCTGTGGGTGGAGTCCTGTTGAGGTGCAGTTAGAGAATACAGACTCCAAACCACCCACGTTAAAGCTCCAAGGGGCTGAACACAAATTGTTGGGTGTATGAGAATTTTGGTTTCCTTAAAAAACACAGAAATACTATAAAAATGTTTTCACCTTAATTCCGGGTGTAGGATATGGGGCTGCTTCAGACTGTCCCCAGCAGCTCTGATTTGCCCTCATGCTCTAGCAGGGGCTTGATTCTGACAGCTGCAGATAGCTTCTGATTGCATGTTTAGCATTTTGGGGACTTTTCAGAGGGTACATAAATGCTAGGGCTCCTAGAGGTGTGTTGTTGGTCTCAGTTTGTTAAGTAGTTATGCATAAAGAAGAAACAAGAAGTACTCATTCATAGTTCAAACTTGAACCTCAGACAAAATCTAGACTTCGCCTTCCCAGTCAGCAGCTGCCCAGCCCAATCTGCAATCCCTTTTAGGTGTGTTTGGGGTGCTTAGCAAGCCCTCCTGTCCCTTTGTAACAGCTTAGTCCTGGTACCCAGGCCCTTTCACCACTAACCCTCCACTACTTTCCCTGTATCCAGGCTAACAGCACATATCTCCTAGAGGACACAGAATTAGAGAAACATGTGGAGGGTTAAATAATGGCCACCCAGATTCATCTACATCAGTACTCATGGCCTGTGAACATTATCCCATGGCAAAGCATTCAGTGTAAAGTCACATGAAGGGTCCTTCAAGACTCAATTATCTTGTATTATCTGGGAGAGCCCAATGCTCAAGCACAGGGCTTCTGTAAGGAAAGGAGGAAGCTCAAAGGAAGGAGATGCTTCAAGTTAGATGGAGGCAGAGAAGGCCAGGGGACACAAGGAACCTCAAAATGAGGCAGCCTCTAGATACTATGGCTAGGAACCCAGTGCCTTGGGAACTCCAGAATTCTAATAAGGTGGCAAGTGTGTGTTGTCTGAATCTTTTCATCTGTCCTAACTGCAAGAGGGAGTGAACCAGTACAGGTGACACCCAAAACATGAGACCAACTCTGTGCTAAGTTACAACAGTGACTTCTAAAGGGGAGGTGTTGTAAGGGAAGGGCAGGGGCTCTAGAGAACTCTGAGCATCTGGCCACGTGGCACTGCCCTTTCCCCAGCCAAACTGGCCTTGGCCTTCCTGCCCTTGTTTGCCAGGACACCCACACCTCCAACCCTGTCCCCCTGGCCTTAGTGACCCAGTTTTACTTGCTCCCTAGCACTGTGTGGAGATTACGGTATCAAGTTTTCTGTTCTTACACAAGCAACTGATTCAGAAGTGTGCTGCTGCCCAAGGGGCAGAGTGGGGGTAGCACAGTGCTGGAGGCTATGATCCTGGGAAAGAACAAAGTCCCGACCATGTCCTCTAAGTGCTGGAGTAGACAGTCACAGGCACAGATTATCTGTCTGTTAGGCAGATCAGGATGCACAAGTATAGCAGGAAGAGAAGTATACCGGATTCTGAGCTCCTAGAAGAGCTTGGCTACACCCTTAGTATTACGCGGCGATGATAAAGACTCATCCTTCCCTGTACCAGGAGGGTCCTTTTACTTAGGAAAATGATAGAAACACTCACATTGGGAAGACAACTAGCAGGTTGGTGACCAACCCACCAAAATTTAAGTAGGCAGACCAACTCTTGCCCACAAACAGAACCCATAAAGCCCAATCCTTTTCCGTTACATCGAGCTGTTCTCTCAACGGGGAAACCAGGGCTTCCCGCAAACAGTACAGGTGATGAGAAGCAACTGGGTGGACAAGAATAAAGATATATATGAAGTGTCACAAAACCTCTTTGCATACTAACCAAAACAATTGAACAGCAACAACAAAACCTAGGTAATAGTCCAGGTTTTAAGACAGGGTGGGGAGCTCAGCTCTATCAAAGACAACTGTGACCATGCACAATTCTTCTTACCCTCTCCAGGCCTCAGTCTGTCTTTCACAGCAAGCTAGGGGCCTTTGGAATGCTAGGCCCCTTCTTAGCACAAAGCCCCAGATTTTCTGTGTTCTGCCCAGGGGGCTCCTATCCAGGTCTTTGCTACCTAGGAGCTGTTGCCAGGTGCTCTGTGGTCCCCAGAGAATTCCCTTACCCTTCCTAACCATCAGAGCCACGGCTGATGCAACTGCCTGCAACCAGCCGCCTCACTCCCCAGCTCAGGCCCCTCCGCACTGGAAAAGAGTTCCAAGCAGCTCCACCCTTGCTTCTGGCTCCCCACAGGATTTGTTTGTTTTTTTGAGAGGAAAGACACTAGGCTGCCATTTGAGACTGGGTAAGGGTTAGGGAGAGAGAATAACACACATGATGGATACAACACAGGTCTGGGTGCTGGCCAAGGCTCAGGGTGGCAGGCCTCCATGGATGATCACCACAGCTACCATAAAGTGATGGCTGTACACACGCTGGGAAGGGCATAGCAGCTAAATGTGAAAGCCAGCATTCACTCAGCACAACTGAGTCAAGGTGGATTTGAGAGCAGGGGAGGCATCTCGGTAGGACCCCAGGACAGAAAAAGGATGTGCAGACCTTTTGGCTGTGACAGAAGCACCATGGGGAAGACTATGAACTGATACCCATTCTGCACTGTCTTTGAAACCTTTCTGATTATTCAAAAAATTTACTTTAAAATACCAAATTTGAGGAAAGGAGCACCACGGGCACTACAACATGGCATACTGTTTCAAATAAAAACCAGCACCTGGGGACCAGGGATGCAGTGCAGGTGGTAGAATGTCCATCTAGCATGCAATGCATGAAGCCCTGGGTCCATTCCATTTATTAGTAGCAGCCTTTATGGTCAGTGTCCAGCTTAAGCAGACTCCACACAGACTTAATGAAGCCCATAGCTGGGAAGCGAGGGCTGGAGTCTGAACACATCAAATTATGCTTGTGCTCAAACACTGGGAACAGATAAGAATGCCCATTCAGAGCTGGAGAGATGGCTCAGTGGTTAAGAACACTGACTGCTCTTCCAGAGGTCCTGAGTTCAATTCCCAGCAACCACATGGTGGCTCACAACCATCTGTAATGGAATCTGATGCCCTTCTTTTGGTGTGTCTGAAGAGAGCAACTGGGTACTTACATATATAAATAAATCTTTAAAAAAAAGTGCCGGGCGGTGGTGGCGCACGCCTTTAATCCCAGCACTTGGGAGGCAGAGGCAGGAGGATTTCTGAGTTCGAGGCCAGCCTGGTCTACAAAGTGAGTTCCAGGACAGCCAAGGCTACACAGAGAAACCCTGTCTCGAAAAAACCAAAAAAAAAAAAAAAAAAGTGCCTATTCCAAGAGAAAAAAAAAAATCACAAGGACCTCCTGCTTATAACTTTCAAAATCAGTTTTCCCCACCCACTCTGAATCTTTTTCTTTTATAACATCAGGGATAGAAACCAGAGCCTGGAAAGCAGCATTCTGGCCAACACTCTGCCACCAACCTCCAACCCCAGCCCATTATAACTTATTTTTTTTTAAAGTCAAGATCTTTGTAAGTTCCCTAGATGGTCAAGAACTCACTTTCTAGTCCAGGCAAACTTTGATTTTTTTTTTTTTAAATACACTCTTAATCAGCATGCAGACCTGTCACCACACGTGGTGGAGGTCAGAGGACAACTGTCTATAGAATTGCTTTTGTCCTTCTACCACATGGGTCTTGGGGATGGAAGTCAAGAAGTTTGGGTTTAGAGATTACCAGCTGAGCCATCTCAAAGCAGCTGCAGTCCTGACCTTCACTTCCAATACTCCTTACCCTCCTAAGTAGGGAAGATACTAAGCCTGGCCTCTCAACTTTTCTTTTTAAAAACACATTGAGGCCAGTCAGTATGACCTTGAACTCAGGATTCCTTTTCTTCCATCTCCCAAATGCTGGGAATACAGGTAAGAGCCAAGCCCAGTCCACGTGGTGCTAGGCCAGAACCTATGGTTCTTGTGTGAAACAGGCAAGCATTCTACTGCGTTCCATCTCCACACATTCAGTCTCTCCAACTGCTACAAGTATGACAGGCTGCCTGACTTCCACGTGGAATGCCACTATCCATGAACATGGGGTGGGAAACAAGGTTCGTGTATCATCCCAGGGAAGGATTCTTAAATGGAATATAAATGTCCTAATTTAGACAGGATCAAGAAACAATTATCTAGTGGGGTCAGCAAGAGAGCAAGGTCTGCAAGGAAGCCAGAGCAAGGGGCAAAACCGAAGAGGTCGGCAAGGATGAGCACCAGCATGTAGAACGAGGGATGGCTGGAAACAGCAACCTTGGAGGTGGGACTTACAGAATGATAATATGGATGGCTAAGAATCTGGGGTGGGGGATTGAGAGTGGTGAAATCAGGCCCCCAGGGTTTTCTTCTAAAGTACAATGACTTTAAGTAGATAAAATGACTCAGGGGGTAAAGGGTTCCAAACAATATGACCTGAGTTCCATCCCT
The DNA here is from genome assembly GCA_036184795.1 of Tokudaia tokunoshimensis. Taxonomy (NCBI): domain Eukaryota; kingdom Metazoa; phylum Chordata; class Mammalia; order Rodentia; family Muridae; genus Tokudaia; species Tokudaia tokunoshimensis. Next base: position 20,412,776 of record BTHU01000001.1, on the reverse strand, counting down.
GGGACCGACATGGTAGAACTAACTCCTGCTAGCTCTCCTCTGACCACCGCACACATACACAATAAATGTTAAAACAATAAAAAAGGTTCAAGAGCCCCGTGGTTAGGACTTCGCGGCCTACTTTTTTCCATAGCTGGTGCACTTGTGCGTGTATACAGCGATCTAATAAATACTTGGGAGGCGTTATCTCGCCGTTGCTGCCTTGAACTCGTCTATGAAGCCTAAGCTAGCTTGCGCCATTCCGCGATGAGCTTAACCCACGAGGCCTCTCGGGGCGACATCGGTTGGGGACTGGTGGCAAATTCGTGAAGCGGGGAGAGATAACGAGATGAGCTGGTTGCGGGTGTGAAAGAGAGATCGAATAGGATCCGACCGATTCAGGAGACGGAAGCCGGGTCCTCAGCCTGAAGCAGTGAGTGGAAGGTCAGGGCGACATGGCGGGCCCGGGGTCGCCACCGCCCCATCGGGGCCGCTCGAGGGCGGGGCGCGGAGGGATCCAGACAGCCCGCGCTGCGCCGCCCCCGGTATATTTGTCCCCAGGCCCCGGGGCCGCCTCATTTTCAACCCTCTCAGCACAGTCTCCCTTAACGCTCCCGCCACGCCGCCTCCGCCCGAGCAATGGCTCTGTAGCCGCGACCCTGTCGTGTCCCCCGCCACGTTCCCGCGCTCACCGCGCCCTCACTCTCCGCTCACACCGTCTCTTCAGCCGAGGCCGCCGCAGCCGTTGCCTCCTCTCCTTTTCGCAGCCATGGAGTGAGTAACCGCTCGCCCCTCCCTCTCCAACCGCCTTTCCCGCCCTTTCCCAGAGCTCGCGGGGCTTCACGAGTCAGCCTCGTTGGGGGGGGAGGGGGGGAGACGAAGTGAGGAACTACGGTCGCGCAGGCGCAGAAGAGGGAAGCTGATGGCCGGCGCATCCGCTGAGCAAGCGCACTAGGCTCGAGCCGTAGGGGAGGGTGTGCTTCCGGAGAGTTTGGGGGCTTTTAAGGTGCGCGTGCGCCGTAGTGTCTGCGCGCTAATTCACAGACCCGTTTCCCCTTTCCCCTCAGAGGATACGACCCCACACCCTGTTGCGCATGCGCATTATCTTCCCCTTCCCCCCTCCCCGTCCGAACTAAGGAGGGCGGCCGGCAATTGACTAAACACGCGCACTGGTCCCCAGGACCGTAGTGGCGTAACAATGGATCGAGTCCGGGTTCTGAACTTGCGCCTTGTCTCTAGGCGAGCAATCAGCGAGGAAGGGTGGGGTTGCTCGAGGCCCAACTTCCCTCCAATCAGGCACCTGCTCGGGCGGGGACTGGCTTAAATTGACAGGGAAGAATTAAGAACACTTTTAAGAAGGAGTTGGAGCTAGAACCACAGGGGCGGGGCCTCTAGGGACTTGCTAGTTGGGGGCGGGAACTGACTGTGACAGACAGGAGAGTGGGCGGGGCTTCCCCTAGGATCTTTAGAAGTTACCTAAAATTTTAAGGAAAGAGTGGGATTTGTGTGTGTGACACTGATGAAGGGTCCAGGCCTGGCAGGATTGATTCTAAAGGGGGTGTAGTCTAAAGAAAATATCGATGCGGACGGGGCACGGCTAGAACAAATTCCCTTGGGATTGAAATTTTTATGAAGAGGAATAAGATGAGGTGGGTAGGAGGGACTAAGAGGTAATTCCCCTGGGAAAACGCTAGGTTTCGGTGTTGAGGGAGGAGATGGGGCTGGGGAGTTTCCAAAAATTGCCTTGGGAATGTGTGGAGCGGTGGAATTTGCGGAAAAAAGGAAAAGTTGCGTAGCCTGTGGGTCAAGCAGCTTTGACTCACCCCCACCCCGCCCCCTTGTCTTCCTCCCAGGTCCTCCACCTTCGCCTTGGTGCCTGTCTTCACCCAGCTGAACAATCTTCCACGCTGCCTCCCAATCGTCGGCGCAGCCTCCATCGCCGTCGCTGCCCTGCGCCTGTGCCTCAGCCATGTCACTCCTGGCGACCCTGGGATTGGAGCTGGACAGGGCCCTGCTCCCAGCTAGCGGGCTGGGCTGGGTCGTAGACTATGGGAAACTCCCCCTGGCCCCTGCCCCCCTGGGCCCCTATGAGGTCCTTGGGGGTGCCCTGGAGGGCGGGCTTCCAGGGGGGGGAGAGCCCCTGGCAGGTAAGAACAGGTAAAACTCAACCTGGGTTGAGCTGGAGGCTGGGTGGACAGAAAAGGAGGAATTTAGTCATTCACGAGATCAGTACTGAGGGCCTGCAGTGTGCCCAGCACTGTTCTAGGTTTGCAGGGTTCAGAGCAAGGGAGCCGTAAGCTAGTGGGCGCATCAGACAGAGGTGGGACACCAAAGCTTAGCTGGAAGTGAGAAGTCAGCCTTCTCCAAGTAGACAGCATCTGAACGGAGGGCTCAGGGATGGGGACAAGGAGCCAAGATAAGGCCTGAGGGGGGTTTCATCTCAGAGACTCTGGGGCAGACAGTCTCTTTTGACTGTGTAACAGATGGTTGTCCCAGACTGCGCCTGGTGGCATATGCCCATAGCCCCTCTTCAAGGGACTTCTCATCCTCTTGAGCCCAGGCCAGCATAGTAAGAACATCATTCTCAAACATCTAAAATAGTTGACTATCAAACATCTCAAAAATAGGAGTATAAATAAAGATGGAGTGAATCTCTCTCTCTCTCTCTCTCTCTCTCTCTCTCTCTCTCTCACACACACACACACACACACAGGGGAAAGGGAAGAGAGAGAGAGTTGTGCATAATCCTAGCACTCTGGGAGAGTCAGATGTTTAAGGTTGTCCTCAGCCACAGCCTACAAAGCAGGTCCAAGGCCAACCTAGTCTACACAAGCCTCTATCGCCAATAAATAAGTAAACAAGGGAGGAAAGGAGAGAAGACCTAGGTGTGGGGTGCTGTCAGCCAGCCAAGGAGAGGGATTGCAGAAATGGGAGCTGACCTTTATTGGGTGGCTCATTGGCTTTATTGGGTTGGGTGAATGCTTCTCTGAGTGGTTGGCTGATTAGTTGGTAGATTAATTGGTTGGTTGACTGATTTGAATCATTGATTGGCTTGTTGACTGATTGGTTAGTGAGTTGATTAGTTCAACATCAACCTGGTGAATTGATTGGATGATTGGCTGGTTGGCTGGTTCATTGGTTAGATGGTGGTTTAGCTGACTGTTAGCTGGTGAACTCTTTGGTTCGCTGGTTCATTACTTACCTTATGGGTTACTTGGTGGGCTACTGAACTGTATGGTTGGCTGATTGGTTGGTTGACTCATTCATCGTTAGTGGGTCAGTGTGTTGATTGTAAACTACGGTTGGCTGATTGACTGGCTGGCTTGTTCATTGATTAATGAATTTGTTGGTTGGTTGGCTGGTGAACGGTATGATTGCCTGGTTGGTTGGTTGGCTAGTAAATTCTATGGCTGGATGACTGGTTGGTTGGTTGGTTGGTTAGTTCATTGGTTAGTAGCTTGGAGGGTAAACTAGCTAGCTGGTTGGTTGGTTGATTGATTGGTTTTTTCCCTGACTTACTGGTCTGCTGATGGGCCTATAGATTTGATGGCTGGCTGGCTGGTCACTTGTCACATTGAGAGAATGGGACATGAGTAAGTGAACACCAAGTGGATAAAGCACAGACCTCAGGGACTTTTATGTGCCCCTCCATCCTCAGGTGACGGCTTCTCTGATTGGATGACCGAGCGGGTGGACTTCACAGCTCTCCTTCCTCTGGAGGCCCCTCTGCCCCCAGGCACTCTCCCCCCACCTTCCCCGGCCCCCCCTGACCTGGAAGCCATGGCATCCTTACTCAAGAAGGAGCTAGAACAGATGGAAGACTTCTTCCTTGATGCCCCACTCCTCCCACCGCCCTCACCACCACCACCACCACCTCCCCCTCCACCAGCACCCTCTCTGCCCCTGCCCTTACCCTTGCCCACCTTTGACCTCCCTCAGCCTCCTACCCTGGATACCCTGGACCTGCTGGCTGTTTACTGCCGCAGTGAGACTGGGCCAGGGGATTCAGGCTTGGCAACCCTACCTGTCCCCCAGCAGCCTCCTCCTCTGGCCCCTCTGCCTTCCCCCTCCCGCCCAGCCCCCTATCCTAGTCCTGCCAGCACCCGAGGGGACCGCAAGCAAAAGAAGAGAGACCAGAATAAGTCAGCTGCTCTCAGGTACCGCCAGAGGAAGCGGGCAGAGGGCGAGGCCCTGGAGGGCGAGTGCCAGGGGCTGGAGGCACGGAACCGGGAGCTGAGGGAGAGGGCGGAGTCAGTGGAGCGGGAGATCCAGTACGTGAAGGACCTGCTAATTGAGGTGTACAAAGCCCGGAGCCAGAGGACCCGCAGCACCTAGGGGAGGTGCACGCAGGTCCAGGCTGGAGGAGGGAGGTCTGTTGGACCTCTGCCTCCAGCTCCACACTGTCTCTCCATTTCACTTTCCTATCCACCCACGTCTAGGTTTCCCCTCTGCCTACCCCACCATGGGTTATTTGGCATAGTCAGTTTCTGTCCCCCTTCAGTGCAACTGAGAAACCAAGGCCCTCAGGAATTGGCGGAGCTAGCCTGATGTCTGGTGTCGGGAGTCTTAAAACAAGTGTGTTTTTGCAGGTAGTCCTAGTTGGGTGTAGGGGGAGGCTGCCAGGTCTGGTATGGACGTACGGCAGGAAGCCACTCTGGGTGACTGGGCAGACGAGAGCCTAGTCAGGGAGGGAGGGTTTTAAGGAGGAGACTTGGAACACAAGTGAGAAGCCAGCCAAGGAAAGGGAGCCAGGTCCTCAGAATAGAAGGATATACTGGCCTAGGGACAGGAAGGGGTGACTGTAGTTGGTAACTAGGGGGTCATTGTAGCTCTGTGAGAGAATCAGTGTTCTGTGAAGGTGTGGGGAAGGCTTGTATCTAGTAGGGCTGACCCTCCAGGGGTTGTGGGCATAAATAAAATGCAGACTTTCCTGTGGCCTCTGTGTCTTCTTGTTGTTGTTTTGTTTTTTCGAAACCAGAACATTTATTTTATGATTGACTGAAATCCTCAAGATGAACTGGCTGCAGCAGCAGCTGCCCTCCTGGGTTTAGGTATTGTTCCTTCACGGAATCCATGCCTCATGTGGCCCAGCTGACTTCAGGCTTGCTGTGTCGCTGAGGATGATCTGAACTTCTAATCCTTTTGACTCCAGCCCTGCCTTTGTGTGATGCTGGGTATGTGTACTGGTTATGTTTCTGTTAAATACCCCGACCAAACCCAACTTCAGGAAGAAAGGGCCCTTTCCTTTCTACGGGTCACACACAGGCCATCATAGAGAAGCCAGGGCAGGAACCCAAACATGGGTGTGGGGATGGAGGATTACTGTTTTCTGGCCTGCTCTCCTCGGTTTCTTTTTCTTTTTCTTTTTTTTTTTTTGAGACAGGGTTTCTCTGTATAGCCTTGGCTGTCCTGGAACTCACTTTGTAGACCAGGCTAGCCTCGAACTCAGAAATCCTCCTGTCTCTGCCTCCCAAGTGCTGGGATTAAAGGCGTGCGCCACCACCGCCCGGCTCTCCTCGGTTTCTTGTACCATTGAGGACTACCTACCTAAGGGTGACGCTGCGCATGGTGGGCTGCCAAGCCCCCAGCATCAGCCTTTAAGTGACACCCACACCCACTCCAAGACATGTCCTCTCGCCAGTGTGATGGAGGCAGTTCCTCAATTGAGGTATTTCTTCCCAGGCGACTCTAGTTTGTATGAAGTTGTCAAAAACTAACCAGCACACCAGTTTTCTTCATTCTTACACAGTTCCTGGCCCAGCCTAGAGAACGCTGCTGCCCAATGTGGGATTGGTCTTCCCATAGCAATTAAAATTCAAGACTCTCCCCTACACACACACCACACACACACACACACACACACACACACCACAAAGACAGTCCCACAGGCTAACCTGATCTATAGAGTTCCTCATTTAGATTCTTTTCTCAGGTTGTGTCAAGTTGACAGGTAAAACTCATCATCACAAATGAAATCTAGGGCCCTGCCTGTGCATACCAAGCAGGAGCTCTACCACTGAGCCATACATCCCCAGTTCTCTCATTGAGGGATCCTAAGCTGGGCCCTACAGTTGAGCCATGCTCCCAGTCCAAGGTGTGTATGTGCGAGTGCGCACCCATGTGTGCACATGTGAGATGGGTGTACAAATGCATACTGCCATATACACGCAAGACTGTTGCTTTCCACTGTAGTCCCTTGAGACAGGGTCTTTCATTGAGCCTGAAGTTCACCTTTTCGTCCAGTCTTTGGATATGCCTTCTCCCCACAGCCCCACCACTCGAGGTGTCACGCACATGAAGCCATACTTGGAGTTTTATGTGGGTGCTGGGGATTCAAACTCTGATCCTGCGCTTGCAGAGTAAGCTCTCTTATCCACTGGGCCATCTTCCCCTGTGTTTTGGCTCCTTTCTCTTTAAAGTTTTATTTAGACTTCTAAATGTTATAAGTGTTTTGACTGCATGTAGTGTATATGCATTATGTGCATGTCCAGTGCCTGCAAAGGCCAGGTGGCATTGCATGCCCTGGAACTGGAGTTCACAGATGCTGGTGCTCTTAACTACTGGGTCATCCCTCCATCCATCACCTGCCTTGTGCTCCCCTCGCCCCACATTTTGCTGATGAGTTTCCTTTCCTTCCTTCCTTTTTTTTCAATAATTTAGTTTTTCATTCACTTTATATCTCAATTGCAGTCCTTCCTCCTCCCTCCTCTCCCCCTAGTCCTGCCCTTATAAATCTCTCCTCCCATTACCTTCCCCCTATTCCTCTGAGAAGGGGAAGCCCTGCTTGGGTACCTATGTCCTGACCTAGCTTCAGTTTCCCCTCCCTCCTTTCCTCCCAGCACCAGCCCCCATCCACTTCTCCGTTTCTCTTCAGAAAAGGGCAGGTCTCCCATGCATATCAACTGGCCCTGGCATATCAAATTGCATTAAGACTAGGCACTTCCTTTTCTATTAAGGCTGCAAGAGGCAATCAGGTAGGAGGAAAGGGCTCCAAAAACAGTCAACAGAGTCAGAGACAGCCCCTGCTCCCACTGTTAGGAGTCCCACAAGAACACCAAGCTATATAATATGTGCAGAGGCCCTAGGTCCATCCCATGCTGGCTCCAGGCCCATAGTTCACCTGGCTCAATCTTTGGGTACGAGCCCTGGGCCTGTTGAAGTGAGAAGTCTCACAGCAATGCCCCAGAGTCCCTGTGCCCAGTTGGACATAGTGGCACATGCCAACCAACCCCAGCACTCGGGAGGCAGAAGTCAACAGGACAGACAGGACTGTACAACGAGACCCTGTGGTGACTCCTGCCAGCTCCCTCTTGCTGTCACATGCACAGCTCACCTCCCCGAAGTTCCCAGCGGCTGTCTAGGCAGCTGGGACCATGCCTCTGAAGGTCTCTGGCTTCCACAGCCTTGATGGCAAGGACTCCACTAAGTTTGTGAATAATCTTGGTGTGGAGGAAGACCACAAAGAAGAAGTGTCCTTTCACCTCGATCACCTGGTCAAGCAGAATGCTGGAAGGAGGTCACCATGTGCAGTCCACCCTTAAGGACTGGTGTCAAAGGATGCTTCCGTCTTCCCCCCTTACAGGGAATACTGGGGGTGGGGTATTCATGTGTATGCAGGTGTATATGCACATGTATGCACACGGAGGCCAGAGGACCACTTTGGGTATCGTCCTCAGGTACAGCACACCTTGTTGTTTGAGACAGGATCTCTCACTCGTCTGGGACATGCTGATTAGACTGGCAAGTGTGCAAGTGTGAGCACTACAACCCGCCATTGCCCTACCATCCTCCCTCCCTCCCTCTCTCCCTTCTTTCCTTCCTGCCTTCCTTCTTTTCAGAATATAGACTGAATGGGATAAGTGTGTCAGTGTGCCCTTAACAGGGGAGACCCTGATGGTGACTGCTGTCATTCATCTCGTGACCATCTCCACACAGCATTTCTGCCACCAGGGAAGCCAGCAGTGGACACTGACAATGACCGGTCACTATGGCCCTCTGGGGCTCTGTTGTCTGTCTATGTCTCTCTGGATCTTGGTCTCTGTCATTTCTCTCTCTCTCTCTCTCTCTCTCTCTCTCTCTCTCTCTCTCTCTCTTTCTCCCTCTGTCTCTGTCTCTGTCTCTGTCTCTCTCTCTCTCTCTCATCTCTCTCCCTCCTCCACTGTGGGCATTTCCTTTATTTGTTCTTCTAAATACACAAGCTTACTGTGTTTATCTGGTTGGGACCCAACAGAGTTAGGATGGTCCTTGCCTCCAGCTTCCCACTATCCTGACTCTCAAGTGAGGGCCTCTCCGGCAGCCTGTGTCTCCAAACAGCAGACCTCATTCTGGAAGAAGCACCTCAGATTCTAAATAATTCCTGGGAGGAAAGGAAAGAGTGGTTCAGGCTTAATTCAGGCCTGTAATCCTGGCCCTCAGCAGGTAGAAGCAGATGGATCAACGTCACTATCTCTTTGGTGACATAGTGAGATCCCGGCTAGCCTGGGATATAAGACCTAAGACCCTACCTTAAAAAAAAAAAGGTGGTCTTTCTTTGGCTTTTCCTGGGCTTTCTCTGGACATGTCTTGAGTTTTTTTAGAACCCTTGTGGTAGGGAAAGAAGGAGCTCTCCCTACTCCCCCAACCCCCAGTGCTAAAAGGAAGAAACATAGGAAACAGGACATGGTCCTCCTCTGCACAACATCTTCTTGTGTCTCGATGACTGCTGGGGTGGTGGCAAGGAACACGGGCCAGCTGGACATCTAGTCTTTACAGTGTGTCTCTGTCCTCAGAGAGTGACGATCACTTACCACTGTACTCCTGGAGCAGGTGACACAGGTAGGCAGGAGATAGTAAGAAGGGGCTCCAGAGACAACAGGGGAGGTGTCCTTCTCCATGATGTCACACACCTGGCCCTTCCCTTGGGAAACAGAACATGGAGGCCCTGGCTCTCAGTCTTCATGTGTACATGCGTCTGTATGTATGGGGTTGTGCATGGGTAATGAAGTCAACATCAGGGTTGTAGTTGGACCTCTCTCTATTTTTGACACATTGTCTGTCAAGGGCCTGGGACTCAGCAATTAGGTCATGCTGGCCAGCCAGTGAGGCCCCCGGATATCCTCCTGTCTCCACCTTCCCAGTGCAGGGATTACAGGTGTGCACAGCACACATTTTTTTCCCTGTGGGTTCTCGGAATGGGACTCAGGTCCTCATGTTGCAAGGCAAACCAAATGAGCCAGCTCCCCAGATACTTGTTCTTTAAGACAGGGTCTCAAGTAGCCAAGGCTGGCCTCACACTTACATAGCTGATCTTTGAGTTCTGATCCTCCTGCCTCTGTATCCCCAGTGCTGGGATTATCGATCAGCAAATGTGGCAGTGCTTGGGGTTGAATGAAGGACTCCCTAAGCTCCAGCTCCAGTCCGTCTATTATTCAGATCTCTTTATCTTATTTAGTGTCCTATCAACCACTATAAACATATTTGGTACCCTCATCCCTGCTTAGACCCATGGAGAGCTCTGTGCTCTCAGCCTGCAGTCCCCAGTGATATCCAGCCCTGGTAAGTGCTCTGTCTCTGCAGATGGACTTTCCCCTCATGTTCTGACTTCATCCATTTGGCTCCTCTCACTGAGCTCATGGAGCCAGGGTCAGCCCTATAATGCTGCAGCTCAGGCCTCCATTCCTCTTCATAGCAGAGTATTGTTCCATCCAGTTCTGGAGATCTAAACCCAGGTCCTCATGCTCATGAGACCAGCACTTCACTGACTGAGCCCCCTCTGGAGCCCACCTGAGATTCTATGGTTCTGTGCATGCCGGTGTGTGGGATCCGAGGACAGCCAGGCTTAGGCTCCGGCTCACCTTCCACTTTCTGACAGTCTCTTGCTTACTGCTGTCTACACAGGCTAGCTGACCTATAAGTTTCTGGGAGTCTCCTGCCTCAATACAGGAGATCTGGGAGTGCAGATGTGTGCTGCCTCAGCAGGCTTTACATGGGCTCTGAAAATCTGAGCCCAAGGTCTGTGGTGCTTGGGTGGCAAATGCATTACTCAATGAGTTGTCTCCCTGACCCACCACGCCTCAAGACCTTGACATCACTGTCACTTGTGGTCATCATTCACACACACACACACACACACACCGGCAGTGGGGTATTGTTTGTGTTAGTACCCCATCCTAGTTTCCAGGTTATTGTTGATAGACACACACAGTAGTGTCTCAGATAATGCCTGCAGCTGGTCTGTACTACATTTTTATTCTTTGAGGTCCAGTTTCCCTATGTATATATCCCAGCACTCAGTAAGTGTAGGGAGGAGGATCGGGAGTTCAAGGTCACCCTTAGCTACACAGTGAATTTGAGCTAGCCTAGACTAAAAGAAACCCTGTTTCAAAGCAAACACCTATGTAGGCATATATTTTTTCCAACATATTTTAATAAGGGTTCAACCTCTTCCCTAGTCCACCACCCACCAGAGGTAGTGGAAGAAAAAACGTTATTAGGACATAGGGGAAGTAGACCCATTTAGAAATATTTCTTTGTGGGCGAGTCCAATCTTTGTTGTCAGGATATCAGCGGTTTGGTCCCATAGCAAACACCAAATATGAACCAGCAGCTGCAGTCCAGTCCTCTCGGCAGGCAGACACCAAACACAATCCTGCAGCTGCAGTTCAATCCTGAAGAAACCACATGGCTCACCAACTGGCCTGAGTCCGAGAAAGCTGCAAGAAGCCACAGAAACCTCACAAACGGTTCTTTGGTGAGTTTCTCTCTATGGTGTCCTTTCCACAAGTGGAGTTCAGCAACGCAACGTAAGGTAAACCAATACACACATGTTCTTAGCAAAGAAGCGCGAGGCAGAGCAAAGCGAACCAATGCTTGAGCGTCACTGTCTGTGGGGTCAGATTTATACTCCTCCATCACGTGTCCTTTCACCTGTTTGCTTTAGCAAAATATTCTTTCACCTGGGTTCCCTAGCAAAACATTAAAGTGGAAACTTCTAGTTTCTTTGGAAAGTCAGTGGTATCTGACGGCGTTTTGCTAAAGCAGACGTGTGAAGGAGTGTTTTGCTGAAGCAGATATAAGTGAAAGGATGCTTTGCTAAAACAAGCATGTGAAAGGATGCGTGATGAGGAATTCTTTGCTAACGACTCGCATGTATTGGTTTGCTTTACCTTTCATTGTTCAGCTCCATTTGTTGTGACTTCCATAGAAAGAACCACTCCAAAAACTTCTCATGAGGTTCTTGCAGCTTCTTGCTGCTTCTGCGGACTCAGGCCGATTGGCAGAGTGATGTCAGCTGAGACAGACTCACAGGCTGAGGCCAGACATGGTGAGGAAACCCACTGAGGACATGTGATGTTTGGAGGGAGAGACAGTGATGGAGGCTGGCTTGCTTATAGAGCTAACTGTGCAAACTTCTTGGTCTTGTGTTTTCACGTGGTTGAGAGAGGCACAGAACTCCTGGTGTCCCTGCTGGTCTTGGTCACTCCTACTGACTCATTCAGATTCCGCGGAGGCCTGGCTGTTTCTCCTAGGTCGGGCCACTGCTGCTGATTCGTGTCTGCTGTCCCGACTCTACTGGACTGGACTGCTGGCGTATTTATGCCACCGCTGAATCCTGGGAACTGAACTGCTGATGTCCTAACAACACAGATGGGAGTTGCTCCAAAGAACAATTTCTAAACAGGCCCACTTCCCCCTTATCCTAATAACCTTTCTTTTCTATGATCTATGGTGCGTACTGGGCTAGAGGGGAGGGTTGAACAGTTATTAAAATAGGCTGTGAAAAAATAATGCCTACAAAACATCATTTGATATAGCTGACTTTCCAAAGAAACCAGAAGTGGAAACCCCAACTTGCTACCTGGGGATCTCAGGGCGAGTCAGTAATTGGAGGAACTATTATTTGGTTTTAGGACACCTGCTTATACTAACCCCACTAGAGAGAGGGATGGAGGGAAGGAGGAGGGTGGAGGGAGGGATGGAGGAAGGGAGGGAGAAAGAGAGAGCGCCAATAAGCTCAGAAGTGTTGAAAATGGAATTTTTTTCCTTTGGTTTTTCTAGAGAGGGTTTCTCTGTGTAGCTCTGGCTGTCCTGGAACTCACTCTGTAGACCAGGCTGGCCTCGAACTCAGAAATCCACCTGCCTCTGCCTCCCAAGTGCTGGGATTAAAGGCGTGCGCCACCACTGCCCGGCGAAAACTGAATTTCAAATACTTGGAAGATGATATAGGGTTTCAGAGTTTCACACAGGAGAGAAATGTGAGGAGGACCAGTGCCTTGGGTGAGTCGGGAACAGATGCTCATGCACACACAATAGAGGGAGCACACACATGTGGCAGGTCCACTCAGTGGAACCTAACACACTTGACAAGACAGCCACGTGTTGATAATGTGGTATGTGCAGTTGACCCTTGGCAGCCTAGTGCTGAACAAGGCATCATGATACCTCACGTACACAATCAGGGGACCACCAACAGCAATACCCCGGCCAGGCCAATGTCCGAGACAAGGGTCAGGGCTGGGGTCGGGGAGGAGTGGCTTGTTCAGGGAGTGTTCTCCTGTGGTGATGGTAGTTGGGTATGTACACGGGGACACTGGATCGTAGCGTAAGCAGAATAAATGGGGCTGTTGTGTGGGGAGTCCCTCCTCCAAAGGAAGGTGAGCACAAGAGGGACATGCTCAGACCCAGGCCAGCTCGCCGTCCCTCTGATCGTGCTTCTTCATCTCTGCCTCTGTCTTTGTTTCATCCCCACCCCAAACTTGATCCTAGAATTGCACGGGGAAAACCCCCGTCTGGAAGTCCAGCACGGCCAGTTCCTGTCTCCTCCACGCTAGTCAGCTCCCCACCACACTGAGCTGTGTCCTAGAGGACAGAGTCCTCTCAGTCTGGCCCTACGGGCTCTAGAACCCTGGGCCAGGAGCTGTGTTGTACCTTGCTACCAACTAAGGTTGTAGCCTCCCCCGTCCAAACAGCTCTCCTGAGCTTGGCACAAAATGGAGGATCCCTTTTCTTAGCAGGGCTTCCTCTTCTCTGGCCTGATCTGGGAAGGCCGACCTCCAATCTTGTACCTGAGGCATGTCACATAGTCCTTGGCAAACTTACAGGTTCAACTTCGTCTCTTCAGGCAAGAACCGGCTCAGCTAGCACCTGGGATTCCTGGAGTGCCTCTCCATGAAAATGAGGTATTCCCAGGACCTTATACTCCAGGCAAATGTCATCCTAAGAACCTTTCCCCACTCTCCAAAGTTCATATAGAACCTTTGATTCACCCCCAACAAAGTGTGTGTGTGCACAAGCTGTTTCATTGAATACCGTCTAAAAGAGCTACAACACTAAAATCCTCAGAGAAGCGCCCCGCACCACCCCCTGCCCCAGTCCCCAGCATTAACTGCCAGACCAGGGTCCTGCTGACCCAACTGCTCAGGATACCCGGATACCCCAAGAGAAGAAGCCAAGCCTGGACTTCGTACGGAACTGTTGCAGGTGACAGCTGGGGACATCTGCCAAGCGGAGCCCGGGCTGGGGCTGGGCTTCCTAAATAGCACCGGGGATCTCGCTGTGCTGTGTGAGTGTGACCTGAAAGGGGACCTGGTTTGGGGAGAACATGGTGGTGGGGGTGGTGAAACAGCACCGAATCTAACAGCTGCAAATAGACCTAGAGCTCCAAGCTTCCACTGCCTCACTTACAACAGTCAGACCATTGTGCAGCCTGTGGTGGGGACCCAGTGAGTGGTGCACCAGTCGGACATAACCCTGTGGCCATCAGTCATGTGTGGCCACGCCCCAGGCCCCTAGTGTTCTGGCTGGACTCCACCCCCACAGTCGCCTGGCTACAGCCAGGTTTGTCCCGCCCCACAGTTACCTGGCAATAGCCAGGTAGCCTGGTCCACTATAAAAGGGGCTGCGTGGCCCCTTCTCGCTCTCTTACACATGCTCTCTTGTCCTCTTTTCTTCTCTTACTCTCTTGCCCGCCCCTGCTCCCCCTGTCTCCCCATTCTCTTTCCATGTGGCCATGGCCGGCTCTCACCTCTCTATCTCTTCTTTCTCTCTTTTCCTTTTTATCTCTTTTCTTTCCTCCTACTTTTCTATAATAAAGCTTTAAAATCATGGGCTGTGTCCTCTTATCTAATCCGGCAGTGTTGGCACAGGCCTCTCAGCGCTTCCAGCCGCCAGACTGGACCAAGGACTCGCACCTCCATCTGCCCCCTTCCCTGGCCGGGTCTCCCTCAACAGGTATATGGGCCAGTATCAGAATGGGCCCGCGTGCACCCACTTATCCACCCACATCTTCCATCTCTGGGAGGGATGCTTTGCCCAGGGAGAAGGCCCTGGCCTGTCAGGAGTCAGTTCCCTGTCTTCATTGCAGATCCCCCACAGGACCTGAGAGTGACTGTTTCCCAAGCAAACAGGACAGGTAGAAAGGATGGGCAGAGGAAGCTAGGCATCTGGGTGGGGGATGGGAGGCATCCCTGTTGATGGGCCACCTGGCCACTCTGCCTTGTCCTTCCCCAGTGTTGGAAATCCTCAGCAATGGCACCTCCCTCCCAGTCCTGGAGGGCCAAAGCCTGTGCTTAGTCTGTGTCACCTATAGCAACCCCCCAGCCAATGTGAGCTGGGCTTGGGTGACACAGACCCGGATCCTGATCCAGTCTTCAGAGCCCGGGCTGCTGGAGCTGCCTCTGGTCCAGAGAGAACATGAAGGAGAGTTCACCTGTGCTGCACAGAGCCCACTGGGTGCCCAGCACATCTCTCTGAACCTCTCTGTGCACTGTGAGTGGGGAAAGGACACCGGGGAATCAGTGATGAGGGCCCAACTGCTGACCGCACTCCTCCTTCTCCACAGACCCGCCCCAGATGTCCAGACCCTCCTGCTCCTGGGAGGCCGAGGGTCTGCACTGCAGCCGCTCCTCCAGAGCCTGGCCCGTCCCCTCCCTGCACTGGCGGCTGGGGGAGGGGCTGCTGGAGGGGAACAGCAGCAATGCCTCCTTCACAGTTATGTCCAGCTCACATGGACCCTGGGTCTGCAGCCCCCTGAACATCCTCAGATGGCTCAGTGCGGGCCTCAGGCTCAGCTGCAAGGCCCAGAGGTCCATGGGAGCCAAAGTGCCTCTGTTTGCTGCTCCCAGGTCAGGGGCCTATGGGGCTCCACCGTCTAGAGCAGTAGGTCTCATCCTGTGGGCCAACGCCTTTGCGGGTGACCTGCTCACAGGAGCCCCAAATCAGCTATCTTGCATATCAGATATTTACGTGATGATTCATAACAGTAGCAAAATTACAGTTATGAAGTGGTAACAAAAATAATTTTATGATTGTGGGGGGTCACCACATGAGGTATTAAAGGGTCACAGCAGTAGGAAGGTCTGAAGGAGGAAGGAGGAAGTGAGGAAGGAAGGGGCGGGGGCTGGGGACATGGGCTGGAGCATGGCAGGAAGGGTGGCCAGTGATCCTGACTTTCGGCTCTGTGAGGACTGAAGCTACAGCAATGGTGGATGCTGTATCCTGAGAATGTCACCCACACCCTGATGCTCTGCAGAGGAGTCCCCAGCTCTGGGAACCTCCCCACTGGCTGACAGGACAGTGGTCTCTTGGCTGTCACTCTTTGCCTACCTCATCTTCCTCAGATGAGTTTAGTTTCTGTCCCCAGAACCCCAAACAGCCCAGGGGAGGGCTGGCCAACGCTGAGTCTGAGGAGAGAGCGTCTGAGTGCAGGTCTGTGCTTGCTCAAGATTCCAGGCAGCACGAAGGTCCCTGTGTCAACTCTCACCCAGATGAACACATCCTGCACCTCCCCAGCCTCATTTGTCCCTCTTGTCTCTTTTAAGTGAGGGTGACAGTGACTCCCTCCTCCATACACATACACATGAGATAGTCTCCCTGTAACATTAGTAACAGCTCAAAATGGCTTGCTAGACAGTTAAGTTTCTCAGGTCTTAACATTCTTTTTTTTTTTTTTGGTTTTTCGAGACAGGGTTTCTCTGTGTAGCCCTGGCTGGCCTGGAACTCACTCTGTAGACCAGGCTGGCCTCGAACTCAGAAATCCTCCTGTCTCTGCCTCCCAAGTGCTGGGATTAAAGGCGTGCGCCACCACCGCCCGGCAGGTCTTAACATTCTTTTTTTTTTTTTTGGTTTTTCGAGACAGGGTTTCTCTGTATAGCCCTGGCTTTCCTGGAACTCACTTTGTAGACCAGGCTGGCCTCGAACTCAGAAATCCACCTGCCTCTGCCTCCCAAGTGCTGGGATTAAAGGCGTGCGCCACCACTGCCCGGCAGGTCTTAACATTCTTAAACAGCGTCTTGTCCAGGATTTACTTCATAGTTTCAGTCACGTCACCCAACTCTGACAGTGTACACCTCCAACCTCATGCTGTCTTTATGTCAATGAAATAGTCACTAGTGAACAGTCAACACCAACATTCTAAGTGCTTGCTTGTTTTTTTTAAGACATGCTCTCACTACGTAGCCTGGACTGTTCTGAAACTTGATATTGATATAGTCTGACATAACTGTAGTCATTCTGTTCATAGTCTCCATGTTGCTCATAAGGTATAATTAAGTTCATCCATTTTTTAGGAGTCATTGCTTTAACTGACACTAAAGAATGTTATTAGTAAGCCAAAAAGTTATGGTTGTACTACTTACTGTTTGTTTTATTTTTTATTAGATATTTTCCTTATTTGCATTTCAAATGTTATTCCCTTTCCTTGTTTTCCCCTCTGAAAACCCCCTATCCCATCCCCCCTCCCCCTCTTCACTAACCCACCCACTCCTGCTTCCCTGTCCTGGCATTCCCCTACACTGGGGCATCAAGCCTTCACAGGACCAAGGGCCTCTCCTCTCATTGATGTCCGATAAGGCCATCCTCTGCTACATATGTGGCTGGAGCCATGGGTCCTTCCATGTGTACTCCTTAGTTGGTGGTTCAGTCCCTGGGAGCTCTGGGAGGTCTGGCTGTACTACTTATGCTCTGTTCTCTCAATGTTCTGAAATTTCCCTGTTCACCACTTGTCCACCTCCACCCCACCCCTACTTCATTTAGAACCAATCACCTTAAGGGTTAGCTGTAGGAGTGGTTCTGATGCTAAGGTCCTGTTCCCCAATTGGTTCTTGATCTGTCAGTAAAGAAACTATGAACCAATTGCTAGGTTGAAGGAATAGGTGGGACTATTGGGTTGCTGGAGGAAAGCAGAGAGATGCAAGGAGAGGAGAACAGTGTTTGCTATGCTTGAGAGAGAGAGAGAGAGAGAGAGAGAGAGAGAGAGAGAGAGAGAGAGAGGAGGGGGAGGGAGGGAGGGAGAGAGAGAGAGAGAGAGAGAGAGAGAGAGAGAGAGAGAGAGAGAGAGAGAGAAGCCAAACTGCCATGTGAGATCTTGGGAGGAACAGTGGCCTGTGGCTGCTCCTACAGGCTGGTGGTCAGGGATGTTTAGCAGGGACTGGGTGGAACTTAGTAAATAAAGTTTAGGGCAGGTGGAGAGGTGCGGAGTTAAGAATATTGATTAGCGCATGCATCTCCAGACAGGAGATAGTAGTGCCCAGCAATTGTGTCAGAAGGCAAGTTGAAAATGAGCAACCTGTGTGTTTGTCTTTTATCCATGGATTCAAGGGAAGCTGGGAGGGGTCTGGTAGTGTGGACTGTGCCTGGAGCTTAGGCTGGGTAGCGAAAAGCTACACACACAGATGATAATGGTTTGTCTAGTTAGCCATGTTGTTACTACTTCTCTGCTTCCCTTTTACACTTTTGAACCTGTTCCTATAAAAGCCTGGGAACAGACTGGTACCACAAAATTAGGCTCCTGGGTTCTTTTCTGTGGTCCTGATTGATCAGTCTGAATCCATGTTCGATACATTTTTCATCATATCTGAGACTGGTGTCTGAGTGGTCAGTGCATGATTAATCCCAGACCCCAACATTTGATGCACTGGCTGGAAAAGTCCCCTACCCTCAAGACTGCTCTTGGATATTATTGAAAGCTAGAAAGGCCGCCAGCTCCCTCCTCCCTCTGTGAGGGGGTTAAGTGTGTCCTGTACCTGCTCAGATATGTTTCTGGTTTTCTAGTTTTGGTTTAGACCTCTGGAAAGGCTCATAAGAGACAGTGGACATGGTTTTTGCTCTTTGAGCCTAAGGGGTACTGGAGGATGCTCCAAGTCCTCTCTAGGCGAAGGGGATGAGTTATCATCTATTCCTTTGAATTCCAGGCTCTCACTTGACCCTGACACACAGCACTACATCTGCCTTCTGTTTTTGGAAATCTGTTCTGCGAGTGTCTGTCGTTTGCTGGCACTGTTACTCTCTACATAATTTTCATTTCTATCATGGGGCAATCCTCTTCTACTCTTTACACTTCTCTTGAGGCGGTTTTGCACTATTTCCAGGATTTTCAGAGAGCAGCCAACCTGTCCTTTGACACAGGTTAGCCCCTTGAGGGGTCCTTAGAGATTCCTGATCTCCTTCCCATTCAGGATATTGTTCATCATCTGGTGCATTCCTATCAGATTCTCTATGTCATTGCCTGGTGGTATCTGTTAGCAGACCCTCCCTGTTGGCTGAAACCCCCTTGCCTGCCACAACTATGGCAGAGGAAGCAGCTATTATCCCAAGCACGCTCGCCCTTTTACCTATGCCTTCTAAGCCCTCCACTTGTCGCCCACCTCCTGTTCTCTCTCAACCTGAGAGAAATGATGTGCCACCTCCTTGATGTCACAGCAAGCCACAACGCCAGGAGTTCCGAAGGCTGCAGCTCCCGCAGCTCCTTCCTCACCCGTCTTCCTCTTTTTCCTACTCTTCAAGTACCTCTATCAGTCATAACCCCATACCTGGCCAGGAGTCCGCTTCAGATCCTCCACAGTCTTTTCCTTTGCTATTTCTCCCCCAACTCCAGAGGCAGAGATGCCTTTTCTGGTCTATAAGCCTTTCTCCACTAGCAATATCTACAACTGGAAAGCTCAGAATCCGCCTTTCTCTGACAAGCCTCAGGCTACAACGAAGTGAAAACTTAAGGGTTCTTTGGAAAGTCAGTTGGATAATGTTTTGCTGGGGTTAACACATGAAGGAATATTTTGTTAAAGTGGACACGGGTGTGAAAGGCTAAGGCAGACTCATGAAGGAACATTTTGCTGAAGCAGACACAGGAGAGAGGATGTTCTGCTAAAGCAAGCATATGAAAGGACACGTGATGAAGGAGTCTTCGCTAATGACACGCATGTATTGATTTGCCTTACATTGTGTAGTTGAGCTGCATTTGTCGGGAAGCCATAGAGAAACATGCACCAAATACTTGTGGTGGTGTGCTGCAGGTTTGTTGCCACTTCCAAGGCTGATTAGATACACGTGCTAAGGCAATACCTGTGCTGAAGCCAGACCTGTGCTGAGACAAGAGCCAAGCCGAGGCAAATCATGTGGAGGCCGTGATGTTTGGAGGGTAGAAATAGGACTCTATGGACTGATGAAGAGAGAACTTGGCTTGCTGGTACAGCCAGCTGTGCAACACTTGTGGGGCTTGTGTCTTTACGGATCTTCACTTCCCGGAGAGAGGTGCAGCAGAGAACTTCTGGTGTCCCTTCTGGTCTCTCTTGCTAACTAGAACTGAGGCCGAGGCCTGGCTGTCTCTGCTAGGTCATGCCACTGCTGTTGCTAACTGGACTCTACCGAATTAGACAGCTGGTGTGTCTGTGAGATGTTTGCGATTGGACTGAGCTGCTGCTACCTGCTAACCTGTGAACTAAAGTACTGATTTCCAGACAACACTGACAGGAGTTGCTCCAAATAACCTGTCTAAACAGGTCCACTGCCCCCACCCCTTATCTTTTCTTTTCCACTATCTCTGGTGGGTGGTGGGTGACCAGAAAGGTTAAAACCTTTAAGGACCATCATTAAAAATAAGATTTTAAAAAGTTAAAATTATACTCTAATATCTCTCTTACAGACTATTTTTCATATGTACCAGCCTACCTGTGTTGTGGTTTGGTCTAATGCTTGTATTATATTAATGGGTCCCCAAAATTACACGAGAGTCTGCACATCTGCACATAAGACACTGAGGGTCTCTGTCCTCAGTTGGTTTTGACTGGTAAATAAAATTGTCGGCAGTCAATGGCTGGGCAGGGAGACAGAGGTGGGATTTTTAGGATTCCTGGGCAAGGGACTGGGGAGGGGGAAGGAGAGAGCCGCCATGCCGGGGGGGGGGGGGGGGGGAGGAAGAAGGAGACACCAGGTCTGAGAGGTGTAGAAGAGAGAGCACAGCCATCATGGAAGAGTCAGGGATCGTGGCCTAAGAGGACTGCAGGGCTGGGTCTGGGGCAGTAAAGATGGAATATAGATTTTAGCAAGTAATAACGCAAGAATATTGGAGGGGAGCATGTTAGCCACAAGTGGAGGTTAAGAAGTGGCTCAGTCATTGAGCTGTTAAAGGCATATTAAAATACAAGGCTGCGTGTGTGTGTGTGTGTGTGTGTGTGTGTGTGTGTGTATGTGTGTGTGTGTGTGTGTGTTTGTTTCATTTGGGAACCCAGAACATCAGGCAGGTATTAGGGAATGTGTCACTGCCAGTGGGGCCAATTTAAATAATGATTATTGGGTTTAGCAACACATCTGGGTCAGTATTCATCAACCCCTCCAGACCCTCTTCATCACAGAGGAATGGAACCGCACTGGGTGGGAAGCCTGTAAACTTGTTCTTGGGGACAAGGGCAGATTTACAGAGGATCGGGCAATCATTGATGCTGCTTTCCCTGAGTCAGCCCCAATTAGAATCCTAATACAAATGAAGGTAAGGAGGCACTTCAGAGTTACTGCCAGATTCTTACAGGGGAGGGGGTCTCCAGGCGGCTGCTAGACGCCTCACAAATTTATCTAGGGTGAGTAAGGTAGTACAGGGTCCCATGGAATCCCTGGCTGCCTTCCTGACTGCCTACCTACCACACCAGACCTCGACTGATCCGGAGGCATGGGAGAACCAGCGAGCTAGTAATGTGGCCTTGTGGGTCACTCAGCCCCTGATATGCAGAAGAAGATTCAGAAAATTAAAGGCTTCGAAGGTAAGAATTTTTCTGAATTAATGCAGATTGTCAAAAAAAATTAGTTATAGGGAAATCCAAGAAGATAGACAAACTAAGAAACTGGCAAAAATTCTTATTGCAACTCAGAAACCTCAAGTCGGTTATACAAGGGGTAGTGGTTCTAGAAGACCCCTACATAACAAGGACAAGGTAATGAATTTGAGCAGTCTCAACCCCATGCAAGGCTTCAGAAAAATCAAGGTGCCTGCTGTAAGGAAATGGGCCACTGGAAAAACGAATGCTCCCAGAAAGTAAGAGAAAATGGAGCCTACGGCTGTCATGGAACTGCCAGACTGAGGTTATCAGGGCTCGAAGTCCCCTCAGATAACTTTAACAGTGGGGGACATCTGGTCAACTCTCTTGTTGGCATTGGGGCACATCACTTGGTTCTCCAGAAACCCTCGGGACTGATGACAAATCAAACAACTTTGGTCCAAGGTGCCACAGGCACTAAACCTTACCTGTGGACCCCTAAGCGATGTGTGGACTTGGATAAAAAGGCTTCCACTCACTCTCTTGGTGATTCCTGAATGTCCTTACCCCTTATTGGGGAGGGACCGCCTGACAAAAATGGCAGCTCACATTTATTTCTCTCCAAAAGGCTGCACATCTGTCCAGGGAGATTCACCCCTGGTCTGTGTCTTCCCGCTAGAAGATGAATACTGCCCAACTCCAGAGGAGCAAAGAACAAATCCCCATCGCCATTCCTAAAAGAACTCATAAACCTGATAGTCCAGGTATGGGCTGAAAATAACCCTCCAGGTTTGGCCTCTCAGTTGCCTCCTGCTGTGTTAGGTCTGAAAGCTACTGCTAACCCTATTAGGCTGAGGCAATATTTCTTGTCACCTAAGGCCCTCCGGGCTATCAGGCCCCATATCAATCGCCTTTGAGATCATGGGATCCTGGTTACCTGTCATTCTCCCTAGAGCACTCCTCTGCTGCTGGTTAAAAAGCCTGGAGGACAAGATTATAGACCAGTGCAAGATCCAGGAGAGGTAAACAAAAGAGTGGACAATATGCACCCAACAATTCCCAGCCTGTATATGCTCTTGAGTTTCCCACCACCAGACAGACACATTTACAAAGTCTTGGATTTGAAAGATGCCTTCTTTAGCATTCCCCTAGATGAGAACAGTCAGCCACTTTCTGACTTTGAATGGCAAGACCCGGAGAATGGATTCAGCAGACTGCTGACCTGGACAAGACTGACACAGGGATTTAAAAACTCATTTTTGATGAGGCTCTCCACCAGGACCTCGTGAGTACAGGCAGACCCTGTCACATGTTTCTTTGCTTCAGTACGTGGATGATTTTATTTTGACTGCCACTGATGTTGACTCTTGGATGGAAGCAACCAGGTCTCTTCTAGAGACTTCAACGACTGGGATATAGGAATCTCGGCCAAGAGATTCAGATCTGTGCTTCTGATTTACTAGAGTTTCCGGCTCAAGGGGGGGTGGGGTCAAAGAGCTCTCTCTCTCTCAAGCCCATAAGGAGACCATCTTAGGCATCTGGATACCTAAGACCAGGTGCCAAGTACGGAAATTTCTAGGGTTGGCTGCGTTTTGTAGGTTTTGGTTTTGCTGAAATAGCTAAACCACTTTATGAGGCCACTAGGGGGCAGGAGGAAACTTTCGTATGGACAAAAGAAAAAACAAAAAACAAGAAAGCTTTCTAGGGGGACTTCCGGGTTGGACGGAGGAAGAGAGGAAGCAGGTTAAGCTACAAAACAATGTATCATATCAGATGGCAGACATACATCATTTAAAGGAGCAACTGGCTGAGCTTTGTCAGAAGTTTCTTCAACAAGATCAGCTTCAAGACTACAGGAAAAATAACACAAACCTTGTAAACGGTTAGAATATGAGAGTTTTCAGTGTGGACAGCAGATCAAGGAGTTAAGAGCACAACATGAAGAAAATATTAAAAAATTAGCAGACCAGTTTTTGCAGGAACAAAAGGGGACCTATTAGATTCAATCGAATGATGAAAAGAATTGGGTAGAAATGATCATGTAGCACCTAAAAATATTCCAAATGTGTTAGGATTCTATCTAAGCTCCACCCCATCATTACCTGGCAACAGCCAGGTATGCCCCGCCCCACAGTTACCTGGCAACAGCCAGGTAGGCCAAGCCCACTATAAAAGGGACTGCTCAGCCCCTCCTCTCTCTCTTACTGCTCCTGCTCTTGCTCCTCTCAGCCTCTCTCTGCCCCTCTTGGGTTTTCCTCCCCTCCCCCCTCTCTCCACGTGGTCATGGCCGGCCTCTACTTCTCTACCCTCTACTCTCTCTGCCTTTCTCTGCCTCCACTACCCCATTAACTCCCATCCTCTGCCCTGAATAAACTCTATTCTATACCATGTCTGTGTGTGTCTGGTCCCTCGGGAGAAGAGATGCCTTAGTATGGGCCCACTGGGGAACCCCCTTCCCCCACCCCACTGTATACCAGTCTCTCTAATCCTCCTTCTCTTTTTATGATCATAACAAAATGTGCCTGAAAATGATGCAAATAAGAATGAGGACCCCTCAAGCAATCATCTTTCACATGGGCAAGAACAAGTCAAACAAGTTGGTGATGCAGGGATGCCTGGAGTAGAAGAGAAAGATCTAGCAAAAGTAGATGAGCTCCCTGCTGCTTTAAAGAAGACCCCTGTGTTAGCTTCTCAACATGAAAGTCATCAGACAATCTCCCATCTTCCAACTGGACAGCCTCTCTCACCAAACATGGCTCCAGGTTCACATCTAAAGCAGAATGAAAATTCCACTACTTCAAAACAGTACCCTTTCTTCAGCACATAATTCCAGGCCCAAACCTGGAGCAGGAACCCAGAATTCAGACAGACACACTAAAGCAGGCCACCAGGGACAGAGCCCCTGATTTCCACAAGTTGAAGCAAAATGATGAAGAACGAGAGCTCCAGATGGATCCTGCAGACTATGGCAAGCAGCGCTTCAGTGATGTCCTTTAAGTCCAAGGGGTTCCCGAAACCCACAGCGCTGTGCAGCACATCATCTCTACCTGTCAAGGTCAGTTGTATCAGTTGTAAAGATACACTGAGATAGGTTTAAGGAAACTTTAATGAAGGAATGTACCAATGTCCATATGTGAACTTTTTCATATTACATTATCAAAGCGGATACTTTTTTTGGTTACGACACAGCTGGGCCAAAAACCGGTTAATCTTTGCATTTTAAAGCAAACTAATGTAAATTTCACACTTTATTGAGCCTAATTTTTTTCCACAAAGAGACAAACAGGAACAAACGGTTGTACAGGTTATATGATGCACATAATATAACCATAATGAGAAGTTATTCAGCTGAAAAGTTGAATCTACACTAATACATTTTTGTTTAACACTCTTGAATATTAGTTACACAGAAGTGGGGAGACTGGATGCCAAACAATGGGCGAGTGCACAGAATGGTCTCCTACTCCTTTTATCTTCCTTGGGCGCTGGTGTGATTGGGCTGAGGGCTGATGAAAGCCTAGGTCCTCATTACCATATTTATCAGTTGTTCCTTACTTGGTTCTTGAAGTTGTGGAATGCATGGTTGACAATGTATTTTTATTTTATTTTTCAAGTAATACCAGAACTGTTTAACTCCGGTCAGCACTGGCTAAAATTTTTTATATTTTCGGAGTTCAAGTTGGTGAATATATTCACCAGTTAAGTGTCAGATCCTGAGAGAGACTAAATCCACCTTGAAATGAGTCTATAATCAGTACAGCAAAGCTTTTTCTGGTAGTTTTAATGATTGTATTTGATTAGACTTTTCCAGAACTACTAAGTAAGGGATTTTAACAGGTTTTTATTAACAAACAGATGACTAGAAGTGCCGTGAAGTCCACAGCTATTTTACTGAAATAGCTGAAAACTTTGTAATAAAAATGAGTATTTGTAATTAATGTTAGTTAAGAACTCACCAAGCTCATTTGCTAGATCTTAAAGAATTATTTTCAGTGCATTGTGTCTTTTGACATTATTCATTAGGATATATAAGCTAGCTAATCCTTGTTTACTGATTTCAAGCACTTTTAATTTTTTGTATCCCCTAAAAATTAAAGGTGTTGATAAGAGAAAAATGTAAGGCTGCTAATCCCAAGGCTATTATTCCCATTTTTTTAAAAAGGGCTGCTATTAATTAACATAAACATGAAATACTGGAGAGTGACTGTAGCTCATAAGTGTGAGGCTTGGGTTTGATTCCAACACTGAAAAACAGCAAACAAGTAAGTAGACATGAAAAGTCCCCACACTAAGGCTCTAATGGAAATACTAACAGAAGTATTGTTCACCTGCTGAGATCTGAAGCTCTTACAGTTCAGTCCAAAGTTATTTAATGGCCAGAAAAAGATGAAATAGTTTATTAAAATTTGTTTTTCTACTATATTAAATTATAAACCATTGGTAAATCACTGGATGTGTATCACATCTGCAATCCTAGTGTTGAGGAAACAGAAACAGGTGTGTCCTGGAGGCTCACTGAATAGCCATCCTGGCTTAATTAGCAAGTTCCAGGTCCCAATAAGGGACAATTGTTCCTGAGGAACACTCCCCATACACACACACACACACACACACACACACACACAAGGAAATAAACAGTTCATGCTTTTATTATCAGTAAAGTTAGGCCTCTGCAGTAAAAGGTATGATTGACATTAAAATGCCGTCAAAGGGGAGTAATACACAACCACGGGCATTAGCAAGGCGAGCTGAACCTACAAACACCAAGTGACACTCCGTACTTGATACTGTAGAACTGTACAGACAAAATTATAAAGATGCTTGCGGGTTCCATTGTCATAGAAACTTGATTTTATGGTACCTATCTACATATGACGAAAACTTCAGTTAGCAGCCTAGACATTTTATAAACTGAGGAATCTTGGACCAATTGATACTATTTCTGACTGTATTAACATTTTAGTGCTATAAAATACTATGTGGGTCTCTTTAAATTGTGACATTATACAGTCTGTATTAGACATGCTATTTTGTTCTGTTTACAGTGTTTTACTTCTGCCTTAAGATTTAGGGATTTTTTTTCATTTTATTTTATTTTAATATATTTTTGTCCTGAATTAAGTGTTAATTTGATGGGAACTCTGCTTTTTTAAAAAAACCATCTAATAAATTAAAAGTTAAACTTGTTTCACAGTTTTGATTATATATAAAATTACATGAATATAAACATTTACATCTTGACATTGAAAAAAATTAAAAAAATGAAAAAAAAAAGAGAAAGCTTTCTAAGATTTGAAATTGGCACTGCTATCTGCCTCAGGCCTGGCTCTGCCTTTCTGTTTGTGGACAAAAGCCAAGGCGTTCCCAAAGGGGTGCAACACAAATCTGGGCCTCTGGTGATGACCAGTAACCTATCTACTTAAGAAACTGGATCCAATGGTGGCAGGATGGCCAAATTCCTTGAGGATTATTGTGGCTACTGCCCTGCTGACTAAAGATGCAGACAAATTAACTTTGTGACAGCCTCTGATTGTAACTACGCCTCATGCTCTAGAGGGAGTTCTCAAGTCCTTCCCCTGCCCTCCACGTCTGCTGCATCTCAAATGCCTGGCTAACTTACTATCGGTCTCTGTTGCTTGACCATCTCTGAGTGTCCTTTGTCCCTAACACCTCACTGAACCCTGCCACCCTGCTACTTAATCCAGACTTGGAAAACCCACTGATACGTGGCTGCTTGGCAACCCTGCAACCTGTACACGGGGCCTGTCCAGACCTGACTGACCTGCCCTGGCCCAGTGCAATCTCAGCATGTGCACTGATGGAAGTAGCTATGTAGAAGGCGACACCAGGCACTCAGGGGCGGCGGTGGTGGGTTTGGACAAGACAGTACAGGCATCTCCCTTCCTGAGCAGAACATCGGCCCAAAGGGCAGAGTTAATAACCCTCACTGAGGTGCTCAAATTGGGCAAGGACAAAGTGGTTAATATCTACACTGATAGTCAATACACATTTGCCACTGCACATGTTCACAGGGCAATATATTGTGAAATGGGACTACTGACTGCAGAAAGGATGATTAAAAACAAACAGAAGATCCTAGACCTCCTAGCTGCTCTATGGCTCCCAAAGAAATTGGCCATCAAGCATTGTCCTGGGTACCAACAGGGACAGACCCCAGAGGCTATCGGTAATTGTAAGGCAGACCTGATGGCTAGGGAGGCCGCCAAACAGCCTCTCCTACATTTGCTGGTGACCCTCCCAGACCTGATCCTACCTGAACATCTAATTTGTTCCAAAGAAGATGACCAGGCTTATCACCTCCTGCCTAATCCCTACACAAAGGATGGATGCCGATATACAACTCAGATCAGCTTGTGATCTCCATGCCAGTGCATCTGGGAATAAATAAGATGAAAGAATTCATAACTACAAAGTTTTTTTTTTATTCCAGGACTAACGAAGGAATTGCTGGACAATGTTACTAAATGTCATTCTTGTCAAATGACAAGCCCAGCTCCAAAAACAGTGGATGCTAAAAGAGAAAGAGGAACCTCACCAGGAGTGTACTGGGAAACAGACTTCACTGAGGTAAAACCAGGAAGATCTGGTTACAAATATCTTTTAGTGTTTATAGTTACCCTCTCAGGATTCCCAAGCAAGAAGGAAACTGTTCAAACTGTAAGAAACCCATCAAGGAGATAACACTTCCGTTTGGAACTCCTACCGCTTTGGGACCTGACAACAGAGAGGCTTTCACCTCTCAGGTTAGTCAAACTTTAACAAAAACACTGGGGGCAAATTGGAAACTTTTGTGTGCATATCACCCCCAAAGTTCAGGCCAGGTAAAGGGGATGACCTTAACTAAATAAACATTAACTAAATTCACCTTAGAAACTGGCGATGACTGGGTGTCTCTCCTTCCCTTCATCCTCCTCAGGGTCAGGAGCACTCCTTATGTAGATGGAATAACCCCTTATGAGATGTTTGGGAAGCCCTTCCCACCCTTCCATGTGCCAAGGCAGATTTGTTAGCTGAGATTTCTGATTATGACATCCTTAAGTCAACCCAAGCACTCTAGAGGATCCAGACTGGTCTACATGTCTATGTTTGACACCTACATGAACTAGGCTCAGCGATCAACCCCCATTGGCTCCAGTTTGGAGATTTAGTGTTGGTTACGAGACACCAAACCCTGGCCCCTATATACTGTGATCCTGACGACCCCACAACAGTCAAGGTTGATGGAATCCAGACCTGGATCCACCATTCCCATTTGAAGCCTGCTCCTTAGAAACAACAGGACTCAGCCCAACGATGGCCTGTCCAGTCTCATCCACAGGACTCCCTGAAGCTAAGGATAGCAGCTGAGAGAGAGTGTCAACATACAGGATGAGCCACAGAGGGCCTTGTTGCAGTGTTATACTTAGTGTTCCCCTGCTCAACCCTGGGACTGGTGAGACCTAAGAACTAAGAGCCAAAGACTTATGGAAGCTGTCTGATACTAAACCAAGCAGTCATATCTGATCTATTCTTGACTGTTCTCAGCCCCCAAAATCAGCTTTCGCCTTACGCTGTCATGGCTGGGCCACACATGCCTGGAAATAAGGGGCCTCTTTTTTTTTCCTTCCTTTTTTGAGAGTGGGTCTGTGTAGCCCTGGCTGTCCTAGAACTTACTCTGTAGACCAGGCTGTGCTCAGATTCAGAGATCCCCGTCTCTACCTCTCAAGTGCTAGGATTCAAGGTGTGTACCACCTCTGGACTAGGAGAGGCTTTTTAGACACTGGGACCTGCACTAATTTGCACCTGTACTGGGGTAACTTTTTTTTTTTACTTAAACATTTTGTGAAGTGTGTCTCAGTATTTTCCATTGTTAATTCTATACCAAACTCAGACAACCTGTCTCTGCCTCCCAAGTGCTGGGATTAAAGGCCACTTTTGGCCAGGAGCCAAAAGAAATTCTTCCTTTCGGTTGTTTGCGTCAGTGTTTTGGCCATAATGACGGAAATCTGATTAAACACCATGTGGTTCTCCCCACAACAGTGAGGGGCTGGGACCAAGCTCAGTGGCAGAGTTCTGCCAAGAATCCTCCACTGAGGAGAAAGTGTTGGGGACTGAAGAGGTGGCTCAGAAGTTAGTTGATAGTGTTTACTGATCCCGAGGACCCAAGTTTGGTTCCTAGCAACCACGCTGGGCTCCTCACAACCACCAGCGCCAGCTCCGGGGGATCCGACGGCTACTCCACTTGTATCCAGACTCATGCATATATGGCTATGGAAGGATGGATGAAGGAAGTACTAGGTGTTTGATTTCGGACCTGGGACAAGAGTCTGAGGTGCATCTTTTACACACCAAAGCAGACCTGGTCTCCATGTTCTCCCAGCATCCCTCAGTCCCTACCTGGCACACCCTGCCCCCAACCCTGAACTTTCCAGCCCAGGAGTTGGGCTGCCTTTCCTCCAGCCCTCCCTATATAATCCAGACATTTTGGTCTCTCCCTCTCTCTTCTCTGTGCTTGTCCCTTTCTCTCTCCCTCTTCTACCACCCCCTTCCTCATGGTGACTTCCCTGGCCTTGGTCCTTGGGGTCCAGTAAAGTCGCCTGAGAGCAGCTTCCCAATAAATCTGCCTTTAATCTAATATAATCTGTCTTAAATTGGCTCATCCCACCGGCAGTGGAGAAATAACCTATCACTAGGCAGCTGAAGGATGGATGGATGGATGGATGGATGGATGGATGGATGGATGGATGATGGGTGGGTAGATGGGTAGAAGGCTGAAGAGTGTGGAGATGGCCAGATGGAGAAGTGTAATACTGGCTGGGTGAGTGGCTGACTTCATGAAAGCAGGAATAAACAAGTTGGAAGCTTTTGTTTGATTGACATTTTCTTGGGGTGTTAAGGCTGGAATCAGCCCCTTTGGCTGGGTGTTCCTCCTGCCTTAGCATCCCCAGCAGGGAGGGTTGCATGTGCACACATCACTCTGGCCAGCTGAAATTATTAAGTAAAAGACCAAGTGGCTGGGTAAACAGGAGGAAGATTCTGCACTCTCTAGGCTCTGATTAAAAACAGTTTATTATGCCATCACAGGAATGTCCATGGCAGGAGGGTCCTAGGGAGTGATTGCTGCCACCAGCATCCACTCACCTCCATCCACAACTGCAGGGGCTGGGGACAGGGAGGAGTTTCACATTCTGGGACAGAACTCAGGTTCCCCAACACAAGTGCTGACTGCTATGTCCTACGGGAGTGGCGAGAATGCACATTCATGGGATTCTTTTAGGAGCTATGAGTTCAAACAGGGCTCGAGTCACACTACTTCATGTTCTACTTCAAGCTGCAGGTCAGAAGCTCTGTAAAACAATAAACATAGCTGTAAGGAGCAGGTTTTTGGCCCTTCCCTCCTGCCACATTTCTGAGAGGTGTGGAGATGTACCAACAACTCGGGGGACAAGCGTCTTGAGGTCTGAGAAAGCAGCCACTCAGAGCCAGTCATCCTGTTGATGGGAGGCAAGGCCAGGCAGGGTGCAGGTGACATGAGGTGAATGTGGCTGGCATCAAGGAATGCCAGGATGGTGAAGGAGGCCCTGGCAATCCCAGCACTCTGGAGGTAGGGGCAGGGGGATCAGAACCAAGGTCAGTCTCAGCTACAGGGTTTGAACATTGCCTGAGTTTCATGGGCCCTGGTCTCAAACACACAAACAGGAAAAGAGGGGCAGTGCCCCGGGTCCTGAGATTAGCAGAAGCAAAGGTCCAAGGGGGCTGTGGAAGAGACATGTGGCCAGTGCCTGGTGGACTCTGGGAAGAGGAAGATGCTGTACAAGAAGACAGCCTGCTACCAAGTGCCACCATGACACACTCACCAGACACTAGTGGTGACTGGTAAAGATGACTCTGTCAGGGTAGAGGTGGGGCTGGATGTGCCCTGCAGAATGTTTAGTTAGCCTCCTCATCTCTGCTGCTCCATGCCATGGGACATTCCTGTGTCAGCCAAAATGTCTCCAAATGCAGTTTCCCATTCCTACATGTTCATGTGTGTGCATGCATGTGTGTGTGTGTGTCTGTGTCTGCACATGCGTGCTATACAAGCTTTGACTGCAGTGGTGTGTGTGTGTGCGTGTGTGTGTCTGTGTCTGCACATGCGTGCTATACAAGCTTTGACTGCAGTGGTGTGTGTGTGTGCGTGTGTGTGTCTGCACATGCATGCTATACAAGCTTTGACTGCAGTGGTGTGTGTGTGTGTGTGTGCGTGT
This sequence comes from Tokudaia tokunoshimensis, assembly GCA_036184795.1. NCBI lineage: Eukaryota > Metazoa > Chordata > Mammalia > Rodentia > Muridae > Tokudaia > Tokudaia tokunoshimensis. Next base: position 20,381,551 of record BTHU01000001.1, on the reverse strand, counting down.
GTGTGTCTGTGTCTGCACATGCGTGCTATACAAGCTTTGACTGCAGCCAGTCACAATGAAAGAAACAAATGATCTGGGAGAGAGCATGGCCTTGGGGAACTTCTATTTGGGGACACAACCTTACTATGGGACATTCTCTAGAGCTTATGACAGATTGAGATAGGGTGTCATGTAGCCCAGTCTGGCCTAGCTCCTGTGTGCTAGATTGCATCTGTGTCCCACCATGCCCAGTTTATGGGGTGTGAGGGATGAAGCCCAGGACTCCAGCATGCCAGGCCAGCACTCCTCCAACCCTAGCTCCAACCCCATTGGTTTGTTTTGTTTTGGCTTTTTAAAAACACTGCCCTAAGGTTAGCATTGAACGTCTGATCCTCCTGCCTCCACCTCAGAGCTGGGATAACAGGTATGTACCATCACACCTGGGTGACTTCAAAATTTTCAAGTTACACAGATCATCCAGCTAAATTCCAGCTCTCTGGATTCCTCTTGAATTGACTTCAGGAGCCCATGAGAAAACCAAGGGTATACACCAGAGGCTGGGGTACCCAGTCCCTCACAGGCTTGAGCAGGGTGAGGGGCTAAGTCAACAACCTTCTCACCTGGATTCCATCTAAGGCACCATCTGGAGATCTAGGGGGTCATAGGATGACACCCGCATATCCTGCAGCAGACCTTCTAGATTGTTCCTCAGCGTGGCGTAGGGCGGCTTCTCCTCATAATCGAGGGCCATCACCACCTTCAGGTACTCCCGCAGAATCTCTGTGGTCAAGACACCCAAAAGCACGCGTGAGGCCCGAGAGGTTGGGCTTGCAGCCCCCTGTGCTCAGCAACACTGGGGTCCTTGTATCTGCTGTCCATGTGGGAAGCATCGGGGGGAGCAGCAGGGGAACGGTAACCAGAGTGCTCACCAGCCAGCCAATACCAACCCTCACGCTTCTCATCCTCTAATACTTCCCAACAGGTTCCTGAGCGGAAAACCTATGTGCATCTCTAACACGGGGCCTGCAGGTTCCAGCAGAGGCAGGAATGGAATGTGAGCACTGCAACAGGAGGAGCCACCGAGCAGAGGGAAGCAGTGGGCATCGAGGTGACCGGCATGAGCGGCTGGCAAGCCCCATGTGCAATTAAGTGTTCTTTCAGCATCTCTCTCTCTCTCTCTCTCCTTCCTAAAAATAATTTATCTTTATTTTATGAACGTTGGTGTTTTGCCTACAAGTATGTCTGTATAACAGGATCCTGGATTTACAGACAGTTGTAAGCTACCATGTGGACGCTGGGAACTGAACCCAGGTCCTCCCTCATGAAGGGGAGCCAGTGCTCTTAACTGCCAAGCCGTCTCTCCGGCCCTTAAAACAATTTTCATCTACTGGAAAACACAAAACAGTATTAAGTTCACGGCAGCACAAGAACAGGTGTGCCACACTGCAGGAAACCATGGAGTTGGCCTGGTCTCGCCGCCTTGAGAGACATGTGACATGTTTTTCAGACTCATAAGTTTTTAAGATTCCATGGCTCCTAGGGCCCAAGGTGCCTTCCAGTTCCTGAGAGACTAATGCACGCCTACAGGCAATGAAGTATCCAGGCCTTTGTGTTTCTCTGTATGTTCCCTTAGAAGTCCAGGAAGCGTGGAATCCTGACGGGACAATTGATCTCAGACATTAATCCTGTGTACCCTGCATAGCCTGCAAATGTCATTGTATCCTGGCAAATGCCACTCTATTCGGTTTCTTATAAGGGTATAAAAGTGTGATTACACTCAATAAAGTTGTCACAGAGTCTGGATTAAGTTCTTGTCGGTTATATCAAGTAATTTTGGCCCTCTAAATAAGGGTAGAGGGCCACACAGGTTAGAAGAAAAGAGCTCTTTTTAAATTTAATGGGGAGGGGTGGGGAGTCTATAAAGACCCTCACTTTGGCTAGGCATGATGTCACGCGTCTTTAATCCCAGTAGTTGGGAGGCAGAGGTGGTGGATCTCTGAGTTTCAGGACAGTCGGGACTACACAGAGAAACCCTGTCTCAAACCAAAACCAAACCCCAAAACAAACAAAAAGTTTCACTTCGTAGCACAGGCTGGTCTTGAATTCCTGACAATTCTACTGCCTTAGTCTCTCCAATGCTGGGAAACATGCCAATACCACAATGGTACCATTTTGTTGTTTTTTTTCTGAGACAGTCTCTATATGGCCCTGGCTGACTGAGAACTCACAGAGATCCACCAGTCTCTGCCTTTCAAACGCTGGGGTGGGAGGTGTGAACCACCACACCTGCCATGATGGCACCTGTCAAAGATACATTGACTGTTATGTGTGTCTGTGTCTGCATGACAGTGTCATGTGTAGAGCGCCCTCAGAGAACAGGAGAAGTGTACTGGAGTCGCACAGTGTAGGTGTGAGGGCTAGACTCAGATCTCTGCCCGAGAAGAGCAGCAAGCACTCTAACTGATGAACTCTCTCTCCATAACAATGGTCCTTCCCCTAACGTTTATTTAGAGAGAGAGAGTGTGTGTGAGTGTGTGTGAGTGTGTGTGTGTGTGTGTGTGTGTGTGTGTGTGTGTGTGTGTAGTCAGAGCTCAACTTGTAGTAATTCTTTCCTCACACCGCGTGGCTCTTGGGGGTTGAAGCCCAGTTGTCAGGCTTGGCGGCACCTTGCCTTTACCTTCGGAGCCACGTCAGCAGCCCCACGTGCAGCAGCCGTGTAAGTGCACACGGCTGTGCAGGCTTTTCACATGGGTGCCGGGACCCAAACTCATAATACGCTGGGTAAGCACGGGAGCAGGCTATAGCTGCAGTGAGCAAGGCCAGCACGACAGTGCTCTCCGCACTGAAGCCCAGCAGAAGAGCCACATCACACCCAAGCCAAGCCAGAGAAATGGACCAGAAGTTAAGCAGACAGGATGTGGGTGAAATTCCTAGCACCCACATGCTGGCTCACCACCATCTCTAACTCCTATTCCAGGAGACCTAACACCTCGTCTGGCCTATACGGGCACTGCACACCCCTGGTGCACAGACACCCATGCAGACAATAAAGTCATACACATGAAGTAAAAAACAAAGCTTTATAAAAAAATCTGTTCTTGTCCCTGTTCCAGTAATAACTGCAGTATACGTCCTCTCCATGCCAGCATCAACAAAGGCTACCGTGGAAAGCAGGGCCTCGGGGAGGGGCGTGCATATGTGTGTGTGTGTGTGTGTGTGTGTGTGTGTGTGTGGACTTTTACTGCTTATACTACACGATTTAGGTGATAAATTTTGGAGGAGTGCTACTGGGACCTCACACTTGCTTTTCAAGCACCAGTTCTCATTGTACTTTGAAAAATATTAATGATTCATTTAGAGGTATGTTTATACGCAACCTGTGAGTGCACTGCCCATAGAGTACAGAGAGGGCATTAGATCCCCTGAACTGGAGCTACAAATGGCTGCTGCCATCTGAGTTCTGAGAATAGCACCTAAGTTCTCTGGAAAATCAGTGAGTTTCGTTCTCTCTCTCTCTCTCTCTTGTTTTTGGTTTTTTTTTTTTGTTTTTGTTTTTTTTTTTGAGACAAGGTTTCTTGGTGTAGCCCTGGCTGTCCTAGAACTAACTCTGTAGACCAAGCTAGTCTCAAACTCACTAAGATCCACCTCCCTCTGCCTCCTGAGTGCTAGAACTAAAGGCGTGCGCCACACTGCCCAGCTGCAGAAAGTATTCTTAACCACTGAGCCATCTCTCTAGCCAACTCCCAAGTTTTTTTTTAAATTTCTAGAGTTGATTCACTAAATTAATTCATGACCACAAAACCACCACCCCAGTTTTTTTGAAAAATCTGTGTACATGCATGTAAGCATGTTCATGTACACACAGGTGCATGTGCATGCATGTAGAGGTCAGATATCGATAACCCTGGGTGTTGGTCCTCCCCTCCCACCGGTTTGAAGTAGGGTCTCTTGGTTTGCTGCTGTGGGCACAACTCCAGGATTCTCTTCCTGCCTCCCGTCTTGTGTGGAGCACTGGGCTTATAGAAGTGTGTGCTGCACCCAGCTTCACGTAGGCTCAGGGGGTCTGAGCTCAGGCACTCGCACTGAGCATCCCTTCCCAGCTGAGCCACCTTCCTATACCATCTGTAATTCAGGGTTAAACACAAAGGTATTATGTTCTTCCTAATTACAAAAAACCCTGACCAAAGCCTACAAATGGCGGGAGGTAGTGGCTGGCAGACGCCTTTGGGCTCAGCATTCAAGGAAGGTGGATTTCTGTGAGCTTCAGGCCACCAGGGCTACAAAGCAAGACCTTGTCTCAAACAACATCTTACGAGTATTAATGTAAGAAATCACCACAATCTGTCTCAAACAAGGACAAACAGGAACATAAACTGGCCAGTATTATTCTATTAAAAAATAACAGCCAACGTTATGGCTCAGGGGTAAAGGCACTTGCATCAAGATTGATGTGCTGAGTTGGATCCCAGAACCCACAAGATCCCCAGGAAAGAGCACTGAAGTTGTCTTCTTTCCTTCATACTCACCCGGGGACACACACATATACAAAATAAAAATAAATCCAAGTAAAAATAAGTAAGTAAATAAAAGCTAAAAAACGAAGTATGCATGTATAGGCATGGTGCTTGCCTGTGACCCTGGCACTCATGGGGGTACAACCTGGATCCCCAGGCCAGCCTGCGGAGCACAGCAAGTGTGAGGCCAGTCTAGGTGGTTATAGGAGACCCTGGATCAAATCACATAAATACAATGTATAAAGTTCAATTAGAATAAATGAAGAACAAACTTATATGCAAAGGCAGGGGAAACGGCTCAGTGGTGAGCGCTTGCCTGGCATGCATCAGCCCTGGATTCCATTTCCCGCTCCAAACAACTCAAGAATTGTGTATATGGTGTTGACTATTACTATTGGGAGACACTGAATATTTTTACGTTTGCTTGTGTCCTACAGGAAGCACATATAGCACACATGCAACTGGGCAAAGGTGAAGACAAGCATGGTAAAGGAAGGCCTTCAAGCCACAAGGCTTGCTGCCACCTCCCGCTTTAGGACATACCTGAGGCCCTGTTCCAGCGGCCACACAGTCCCACGAGGGGCTCGGGGCTGTGCAGATACCTTCAGGGGAGAAACATATGGGACAGGAGAGTGATGTGTTAAGATGAAGAGTCCTCTAAACACAAACACACACACACACACACACACACCACTTAGGAAAGATAGACACTACTTCAGGCTCCTCCCCCAAGGCCCCTCCCCTCTGGCTCTCTAGTCTAGACTGGCTGGCTCCTATCACTCATCTGAGCTCTCCTGCAACCAGCCAAACTTTCTCAAGCCCCACCCTCCTGCTTCTTAGTCCCTCCTATGTTCCTGTCCAGGCAATGGATCTACTTCAGGCTTCCTGCTTCTAAGATTCCGTAAGGGCCCGATAGCGTTCTCTGACCAAGTCCAGTCCTGTCCCCCCAAGCTCACAACCTGCTGTGGCTCCCCGGTGGCCTGGTCTCCATCATGTCCTCCCTGTTCCATGCTCCTAGACCCACAGGCCTCACAGTCCCTTGCACTTCCCATTCTACTGTGATGCCTGGTGCACTGTCTGCTTGTATGTCTACTTGACACAAGCTAGAGTCACCAGAGAGGACGGAGCCTCAGTTGAGGAAATGCCTCCGTGAGATCCAGCTGTGGGGCATTTTCTCAATTAGTGATCAAGGGGGAAGGGCTCATTGTGGGTGGAGCCATCCCTGGGCTCTGTAAGAAAGCAAGGTGAGCATGCTGTGTGAAGGAAGCAGTAAGCAGCACCCTCTGCACCAGCTCCTGCCTCCAGGCTCCAGTATGACGTGGAAGTGTAAGCCAAGTCAACCCTTTGCTTCCAGGCTTGCTTTTTGGACCTGGTGTTTTGTTGCAGCAATAGAAGCCCTAAGACAACACACTTGGTCTGCCAGGCAGTGATGGTGCGTGCCTTTAATCCCAGGCAGAGGCAGGCAGACCTCTGTGAGTTCGAGGCCAGCCTGATTTACAGCTCAAGCTCCACGACAGCCAAGGTTACACAGAGAAACCCTGTCTGGAAAAACACACACACACCTGGTTTGGCCGTCCCCACCCTGACCCCAGTCCCTGGCAGGTGGCTGTCCTCTTAGGACAAAGCTCAGTGGTTGGTAAACTAGGAAGCTCTCCTGGACCGCCCTAAGCAGGTGATGCCAGCCCCTTATGGTGCCCGCATGCTCTACACAGAGGTCTGATGCCCTGGCAACGCTGGTGTGCAGGGAAAGCCAGGTTGGACTCCAGCCCCAGGCCAAGTGCCAGGCCAGGAGTAAGACATAGACCAAAAAGTCTTACTTGGAGGATCTAACCTTCCCTCCACCGCTCCTTATCTCTCTCCGTCCCTCCCTCCCTCCTTCCTTTCTTCTCCCCTCTCATCCTCATTATTTCTCCCTTCGTTTCTCTCTCCCTTCGTTCCTTTCTTCCTACCCCAAGTGAAGTCAAGCACAGTGCTCACACTTGAAATTTCAGAAGCTGAGGCAGGAGGATTCATGCAAGGTTCAGGCCATCCTAGTGGATGGGTCCTGTGAAATGACACTTAAGGTGCTCTCTGGATCCTGCAGTCATGCCGGCATGTACACACACACAACCTTACAGTCCACCCAGTGCAGCATCCTAGAGATATGCTGAGAACTAGGAAATGGGGATGTTTTTAGCATTGCCCCTTGGCAGCCCTTTGGGTTACTGCACCAAACCTCTCCACACGATGGATTTCAATCCAAGTCACCTCTGCCCCAGGATGCCAGCATGTTCTTTCTGCTCTGCACCGCGTGGTGAGCACAGACCCTGTCTGTGAAGCATGGCCCGTTCATCTAAGTCTCAGGAAAGGGAAGGCCACATGGGGTGGGGGTTCTCTCATGGTGTTGCATGGTGATGCTCTCTCAGGAGTTCCAGGGAGTTGGGGGTGGAGGAGAGGGTTAAACCCAGGGGAGCAGTGTGGAGACTGAGGCAGCTTTTCCTGATTCATAGCTGGGTCTGCGTCACACAGACAGGCCCATGGATGCCCTCAGCAAACCCAAACTGACCGGCTGACAAGGTAGATGAATGAATGAATGCAGAAACATCGAACACCTGTCTCTGTCTGCTTAGAGCAGCCGCCTCCCCCAGGCCCACCTGCCCCCATGAAGAAAGGCTTTCTGCAACCTGAGAAGGGGGTGTCTCTGTTCGCTCACTGCCCCAGGCCACTACCCTCACCTGCTCTGGCTGCCTCCTGTTACATGACCCCTGTGTCCACACTCAAGGCCAGGCTGGTCCTGCAGCATTCCTTACTGCTATGGCACCACTATAACTCGGACACAGTTGCCAGGACATATGGGAAGAGAATGTGGACAAAGGAAACTAAGTGTGCGCTGGAGACTCGAGGCTCTGCCCGAGACATAAGCCGGCAGACCTGTTGAAGCTGCAGTGTTTGTGGGCTCCCTGCCTCCCTAATCTAAGAAACAGGAGTGTCTCACTAACCTGTTACTCCTCATCTTTTTGCTTTTGAGCCATCTGTTCACTCCACTGGGGTTCATTTCAAAGGGAAACTATTCTACTGCTGTGGAGACAACACCACATGTTGTGGGTGGAACAGGAGAGTAAGCGGCAGATATGACGACAGGGCACATTCACCAAGCAGGCCAAAGTATCCCACGAACAGGAAGTGTAGCAGCCTAGTGGGTGTTCCCTCAACTGCTCACTCTTTTCTCAGAGATCTCATCTTCGCAGGGTCCAGCTAACAATCCTGGAGACAGTCAGAAGTCTGACCTCAGTTAGAACCTCAGTCTCCTGTGAAGGCCATCCTGGACGATCGATCTGATCAGGGATTCCCCAGGACTGGTGTCTGCTGTCCTTGGTGCAGAAGCACATACCCTAGGGACCCAGCAGATGCCACATTTCCTCACAACAGAGCAGGCCCTAGGACCAACACCTAACCGTCCTTGCTGCTGAAATGCAGGGCATCCTTTCTCCTTTCAAAGCCATTAGTGTGGTGTTTCAGTTTCCAAAGCGGACTTCCTGCCGCTATCCTAGGTGCTGAATGACAGTTCGGAGGCAACGACACGAATGTGTAGCTGTCCTCGGTGCTGAACGCCAGCACACTGCTTCCTTCGATCCTTACCAACCATTTAAAAGTACAACTGTCAGGATCTAAAGGCTCACATGCTGAGTCTTTACCTCCTAATCCTGGAGGTATGGAGGCAGGGTGACTGACTGGAGGTTAGGACCTCAGACCACAGCCTGTGAATAAGCTGTGGTGTGTTGTATGCAATGAGCATGAAACCCTGGACAGCGTAGGCTTACTCCCTAACTGGTCACAGCTTGTGACTCAGGTGCGACTTATGTACAGTGGGAGGACACCAGGGCTCGCATGGCTCACAGAAGTCAATGTACTCACCCAGAACCCAGAATAGTGGGCCAGGAGCCGACCCTGGGCGGCACAGCCCCAGAGCCCAAACTCTCTCCTGCTGGAATGCACGGCAGGGAATTCACTTGAGGCTGCAGAAGGCTGTGGCTCTACGGCTGGCTGCCTACCCATCCCTTCTGCTCCTCACTGGGGTCTAAACTCTTCCCCTACCTGAGGGGTGATGGGCTAGTACCGGGTGCTGCAGAGCCTCACACTCACTTCTGCTTCTGCCTAGTTATCTCTTCGGTGTTGGGAAGGCAGTTTGTCCACGGCAGGGACCCATAAAGCCACTTGAGCATACAGTAGCCCAAGGTCTGGAGATCGCTGCGGCGGGAGGGCCCTGGGGAGAAAGGGGAGAGGTGGTGGCTTAGTCTAGCTGTGCCACTTCTTCATGTGTCCACTCCAGCCGTGAAAACCGTCTTAGCCATCACTGCTCAGTCCCCAGCCTCCTTTATACTCCCGAGACTCTCTGCTGCTGTCACCCACTCTAGTACCCCAGTGCCCCGTCTGTTCATCCTTTGTTAATACTGTTATCCAAGGAGCCCTGGGTGCCTGGGCACCCAGCTTGGCCTCTCACCTCCCGATCAGTTCATTTCCCATATAGTTAAGTGGGGAAAGACTGCAGTGCTGAACTACTTCATCATAGAGGAGAGAGCCCATGCTCCAGCAGCGGATGACCCCCATTTCTGCAACTGCCCTTCCTAGGTGACCCTAAAACTGCACACATCATCTCCTAAGTCTGCCAGACTGGAAATTGAACCCTTGGGAATCTCAGACTCCTGTCCATCTGCTCGCTGTCCTGGGTGCTAGATCCCATACCCTCACTACTCAAAGCCCACCATGCAGCTCTCCTTGGTTCTGAAGAGCGGAACAAATCCCTCTCACGGCCAGGACACTCCTTCATTCCCAGGCCCACCAGGGCACCTTTATGCTCCTCTACTTCTGGTGTCTATTACCCATGATCAAGAATGTGGAGGCCATGGGTGTGAGCGTTAACATGTAGGAGGCATGTCATGGTGGAGCCCCTCTCACCGCATCCCTTGTGCACGTCCATGCTAATGAACTCCAGGTCCCCATCGTGGGGACTCCTGCTGCCTTCTTTGTAGGCCACATGTTTGCCACCTGGGCAGTATCGGTAGGTGAAGCCATAGCCCACCAGGGTCACCTGTGGACAAGGAGGAGGTACACAGACCTGAGGTTAGGCTGCAGACTCCAATGTGGGCACAGATGCCAGTGTCAGTAGCTGCCCCTCTAATGCCAACAGCTGTAAAGGGGGAGACTTGGTGTTGGCTATTGATTGTAGAAGGCTAGGCGTAAATTCAGCGGCATCCCTACTTTGGGCCTCAGGTGAGACTCAATACTATGGTGGACCAAGTATGGAGTGGGGACTGCTCCCATTACAGAGGCTGGGGAGTGGAGAGCAATGGAGGGGAGACAGGGACAAGATACTTCTTTGATAGGCTGGAGAGATGGCTGAGGAGTTAAAAGCACTGGGTGCTCTTCAAGGATCTGAGTTTAATTCCCAGCAACCACATGGCAGCTCACAACAGTTTGCAATGCCAATTCCAGGGAATCCTACACCCTCACAAATATACACATGCAAGTGAAACACCAATGCTCATAAAATTAAATAGATCTTAAAAACACAAAGAGACAGCCTTGAAAGGCATGCTCTTGGGTCCCACTCCTCTGGATTCCCACCACCTTGTAAAGACACCACCACATGACGGATGGCTCCAACAATGGAGAAGTCTAGTGTGGCGTCAGAGCCCTTTGATCAAGGCACACACAAACCCCAACTCTGAACACTAAGCTGGAGACTGAGCCTAGTTCTCCTGACCTTGCTTCAACTCCTAGAACTCCACCTGTCTCAGCTTCTAAAGAACCACCAGCACATGTGCCATTGGAGAGTCATATCCAAATGCCAACACTGTTTTTGGAGACTCATAAAGCCCAGGCTAACCTGAAATTCTCTATGTAGTTGAGGATGACTAAACATTGTTTTGTTTTGTTTGAGACAGGGTCTCTATACAGCCTTGGATATATTGGAACTCACTATGTAGACCAGGCTGGCCTTGAACTCAGAGATAACCTGGCCCCGCCCTCCAAGTGCTGGGATTAAAGGCGTGAGCTATTGCACCTGGTTTAGGGTAACTGAACTCCTGATCCTCCTATCTCCACTCTGAACACTGGAATGATAGGTGTGTGCCGATATGCCAGAGATGGAAACCAGGGTTTTATACGTGTTAGGCAATGGAGCCACATCCTCAAAATTGCCTGAGCACCACAAAAGTGTGTGCGCGTGCATGCGTGCGTGCGTGCGTGCGTGTTGGAGGGGCCTGGCTCTCACCTGGCTCAGATCCTCTGGATTCACAAAGACATTCTCAGCTGTCAGGTTCCCGTGAACATATTCGTTTTCGTGGAGATACTCCAGAGCATCCAGCTGGAGGAAGGAGGAGTAGAGGTGGTATGACAAGAGCAGTGACAAGTGGGAAAGGGGCAAAGCTGTCAACCTGGAGACTCACTGTGAGTGGAGTATCCCACCCAGTTCTAGGGTAGCATTCACTGTGGTGGCAGCCAGTGAAGGATTCAGCGGTCAGTGGTGTTTGGCTTTCCTCTATCTGCTATGCTGACTTAATATCCATGCCCTTGCAGCAATAACCAGCACCCTGCCCTGTCAGAGCTCTGCTCATTTATTTTAAGAGAGAAGGCGAGCGGTTAAACTCCTCACTGGGGAGCTCCAGGGCTGAGCTACACCCCTGCCACGAAGCTTTGGAGTGTTGGGGGATTTGTCTGGGTGTCAGTCACATCCTGCTTATCTCTGCAGACATCTCCTTGACTCTGAGGCTGAGCTGTCCATCAAGTACCACTTGCTCGTCTTCTGGTCCCTCCCTCCCCTGGCCAGGATGCTCTGCAAGTCCCATCTTCCAGCTGAGCCTTCATCTTGCCTCTAGTTTTCTTTTTCCAGCTCAACTCGCCTGGCCTGAGGGTCTTCTGCCTCACCTGCCTAACTTTCTCATGGCTCCTAGTATCCCCTGCTACTTACCTTGTGTGACAGTCGCCATCCAGTATACATCGAGCTAGGTCATTTACCTCACCCAACAAGCACATCACCCCCTTGGTACTTCTATCGCTCCAGCGATGTGATCTGACTCCTCCTCCTTCATTATGCACAGGTCATTTCTAAAAGCCAACTGTTTGTCAGAGCCCTGTTCACCTAACTGTGAGAATGAAGTCATGAAGACAGGATTGGCTGCCCTCTGTTCCACTCCAGCCTGAGAAAGCTTGATATTTGGTGACTATTGAGAGCATGAATGAGTGAATGAATGAACGAATAAGGGAATAAGTGAATGAGTAACAACTTTGTACAAGCTCTGGTGGTTTGAATGAGATGTTCTCCAAATAGTCTTAGGTATTTGAAAACTTGGTCCCTAGTTGGTGCAACTGATTGACGCATTAGGAGATGTGGCCTTATTGGAGGGGGTGTTGCTGGGGTTGGACTCGTGGTTTCAAAAGCCTCCTGCCATTCCCATACACACTCTGCCTGTGCTTTGGAGTGAGTGCTCGCCTGCTCCAGCTGCCTGACGTCTGCCACTTTGCTATCATGGACTCACCTCTAACTGGAAGCTCTTTCTTAAGTGGTCTTTTGTAAGAGGAGGTTCTGATACTAACATCCTGTTCCAAATCAGTTCTTGATTTGTCAGTAAAGAAGGCCGGGGGCCAATTGCTGGGCAGAAGGTACAGGTGGGACTTCTAGGCCCCAGGGAGAAAAGGCAGATTCGAGGAAGGGGAGGGGGCTTTTTCTGCCATGCTTTGGAGGAAGAAGAACACAGCAATCATGTGATGTCTCTGGGAGAGCTTGGGCCTATGGCCTCCACTACAGGCAGGTGGTCAAGGACATTTGGCCAGGGCTAGGTAGGACTAAGCACTAAGAAGACGGGAGGGGCCTGAGCGTGGTCCGGTCCTGGCAAAGGTGGTAATTTTTAAAACTCCACACAACAGTCCTAGGTCTCAGTGTCTTATCACAGTAAGGCAAGAGTAACTAAGACAGCCTTGGCCCAAGTGGTATCCTTGGCCTGGGAAGTTCTCTTCTATACCACCCCCATGCCTGCCCAGCACCTTGCTAGTTCCCACTCGTCCTGAGAGCCCAAGCTCACAAACCATGGCCTGCATGCTCTGTTCCAGGCTGGACCTCCTGGATGAGGAGGTCCATAAGGGGCAGCCTCACCCACCAGGCTAGACCACTGGCGTTCTGTCCTCTGTGCAATCAGCCTGATGGGGAAGTTGGGGTTTAAAGAGGATGTGGGTTGGTTCTGAGGTACGTACCAGCCTGCAGGCCACCTGCAGCACACATCGCTCTGATACCACGTGCTTTGGGTTGTCATCCAGGGCTGACTGCAGGCTCCTCCCCAGGCTGGGGAACACCAGGAACCTAGAAGACAGAGGACCTGGGCAGCTGGAGATGCGGGATGCCAGGCCCTGCAAGATGCTCTAAAGGGACTGGGCAGGGCAAGCGAGGATGTGCATCTCCACAGTGCTAATCTACGGCTGTGTGTTCCTGCCGCTGGGCTCACCGTCCCCTTTCCTGTAAGTTCTCACACTGCAGTTAAGGGGATGGAGGCTCTTCACCCCGTAGCTCTCCCCCAATCCGTAAACCAGTCCATTTCCCTGTCCCAATGCCCATATCCTAGTTCTCGGCAAGTGACGAGCCCTTTAGGTGTCTCTTCACCCTCGCCCCCTGCTGCTTCTCCACTTTGCTCTTTTCCCTTTCCCTCTGCTGCCAGACTGAAAAAAATAAATACAAATTTAAAAAGCACAATTACAGGACAGTGGGACTTTGGTCACCTGCTGCTCTGCAGGTCAAGCTGAATAAAACCCATCATTTGTCCCCCTGACCCACCCTACTCATGGGGCACAGCCCAGGCTGGACCTGCCTTACTCATGGGGCACAGCCCAACCTGAAGGAAGGTAATCCCTGCTTGTCCCCCTGAGAAACGCCCACTCATGCAACAGAAGGACCATCGGGTGGGGCCATGGGAGTGGGCAGCGAGTGAGGAGGCTCACCTGTATTTGTCCTGGTGAATGCCAAAGCCGATACAGGTGGGGATGGCCAGGAGCGGGACCAAGTGCTGCTTCCTCCACTTGTTCACTGCAGGAGGCAGAGACTCAGGGTCAGATCCAGGGTCAATGCCAGTCCCAGAGGAACAGCCTCTGCTTAGGCCAGAAGCACAGAGAACCCAAGCCAGACTCTGGGTCTCTTCACTGGTCCTCACTGCTATGACAGCCTGGTGGCTGTCAGGGAGAAGAGGTGGGGACAGGGGGGCATATCTGTGATTCATGTCTACAGGTGACTTCTGAGCAAGCATGCACAAAGCTGGCATGAGGGGAAGAGGGTAATCACAATGGTGCCGAGCTTCGATGGGCTCAGTTGGCAGAGTGCCTGCCTAGCTTGTACGATAATGTCCTAACCTCAACACTGCATAAAAGCTATCCTGGTGGAGCACACTGGTAATCCTGTTACTCAGGAGTCCAAGGTCACCCTTAGCTACATTTCTAGTTCAAAGAACCCAGAACTATATGAGACCATGTCTCAAAAATGGAAAAGAAGGGAGGGAAGGACAGGGTGATCTCTGAGTTTACATGCAAAGCTGACGAGATTGGTAGAAGTCTAGCCAGCTACATCATCACTGGGCCCCTGCGCTAGTGCAGAGGACTGCATGTGTGATCTGGCCAGGTACAGGTAGGCGGGGAAAGCCATGGGGCTAGCATCTCAGCTACTACCTGTGAGGTAAATCCTTCCCACCAGGTCAGTTTCAGGGCAGCAATACAGCAGGACTGGGTGCGGCTGGAGAGAGGGCCAGAGCACGCAGAGGGGCATTTTCACAGATTGAGACAACCCAGATGGCATGGCTCACAGAACATAGAAAAATGTGAGGAATTTTGTTTTGAATATAACCAATTTGGTTAGAAGTTTCCCTAACAATTAATGATATCACAGCCAGCACACAGTGTTCACGGCAGTCACCACTTGTCTTTTGAGATCTGCTGCAGACCAGGCCCATCTGTCCTCCGAGGTCGAGGCTGAGGGTGATGGGGACTGGCTTGTGCGTGCAGGTGGGATGCACACTCAGGTCTTTGGTCACATAGTGAAATACCTTGAGGACCCTGTCACCCAACCCAAGTCCCCTGCCCAGTCCCTGTGGAATACCTTGCAGAGGCTTGGCTGCTCTCTGAAAGAAGTTCTGCTCATTGAAAAGGCGACCATCCTTGGAGTCCTGGGGGTGAAAGGACAGCAGAGACTGTCACACCGAACTCCCTCAGACAAGGGCCACAGATTCCCAGAAGACCTCACTGCCACCTCAGCAGAGTCAGTCTCTTCCTGTCCTCCACCAGACCAGTCCCGGAGTGCCGTGACTGAGCAGGCTCTGCTGCCACGGCCTAGCTCTCTTTCATCATTTTATGGGAAAATCCCAGATATGTGGCTCTCAGCTGAAATCTTAATTTTCTAGCCTCCTTTTCAAAGAGGCATGGCTTCATGGCCAGAACTTCCAGGGAGTCCCAGATCAACCTAGTCTATGTATTGAAAACCTGTCAAACACACACACACACACACACACACACACACACACACACACACACACACACAATGTATTAGGGGTTGAAGAGACAGCTCAGTGGTTAAGAGCACAGGTTGCTCTTGCAGAGAACCCAGGTTTGGTTCTCAGAACCTATTATCAGGCAGTTCACAACCACTTGTAATCCTAATTCTAGGGGAGCTGGCACCCACTCTTGGCTTCTGTGGGCACCAAACATGTAAGTGGTACAGATATACAGGCAGTAAAATACTCATACACATAAAATAAGATGAATATACATATATTCTTAAAGATTGGGTCTTTCCACATATATCTACACACACATCTATCTATCTGTCTGTCTGCCCATCCATCCATCCATCCATCCATCCATCCATCCATCCACCCACCCACCCACCCATCCATGAATGAATCAATCAAGCCTAATATTTTAGTTATACATAGTACTCTCCCTTGGTTCTTACCACCATAGTGTTAAACACAGCCATGTTTCTGTCCAACACCCTTCTCCCTTTCTCTCTTCTCCTGGTCTCCTTTCCCTTCCCTTCCCTTCCCTTCCCTTCCCTTCCACCTCCACATCCCCTTAATTCTTCTAAGACATGACCTCATGTATCCAAGGCTGGCCTCAAACTGTTGATGTAGCTGAAGGCTGTGAATACTTGGTCCTCCTGCCTCCACATTCTAAGTGTTGGGATGACAGGCACATACCACACCTGGCTTGTGTGGAGCTGGGGATGGAAGCTGGGACTCTGCATGCTGGGCAGGTACTATACCGACTGAACTGCATCTCCAACCTGACTCCTTCTTTCTTTCCCGCCTCTTTCTCCACTCCCCTCTCCATCCCTTTCTTCTCATCTGTTAAGTCTAGAATACAGTAGCTACCTCAAAGGCTAACTGATAGATCCAGGGACAGTGCATGGGACTCACTTAGCTGGGATCTGTCACCCAGGAGCTCTGCAGCAGATGGCACTAGGTCTCGGGGTTCCTGCCCAGACATATTCCACCCCTACATCCTCTTGCTCTCACTCCCACTCTCTCCATTTCCTGGCTGCCACAACTGGAGCTGCTCTTCGCCACATCCTTCCCACATGATTGACAAGTGAACTGCATTGCTTGGCAATGCCTTCCCCATATGACAGACTCATATTTCTGAAATCATGGACCAAATAAATCCTCCCTCCCTTGATGTGCTTTACATTTTGTCACAGTGACAAAAAGGTGATAAATACCGTATGTGACAATCACACTCTATGCATGAAGTGGGCAGCAGAGGGCAGGTAGGTGCAGGAAGCTAGCTGTGCTCATGCAGAAACTTGAAGCTGACAGGGGACAGGATTCTGTGGCCAGGAAACATCAGAGGCGGATGTAGGGACAAGCTTTACCTCTGCTCCCCAGAATGAGGAAGGAATGTGCCCAGCCAGAGGCCCATGGCTATTCACAGACCAGGAGCACCGTTTTCTGGGTGGGCTCCCCAGGCTGCACCGGAGCTCAGAGGTCAATCAGTAGCTTGAAAAGCCCCACACCTGCCTTTCTGATCTGCTTGCTCCTGGACCACTCACCAGTTTGAGTGAGAATCTCCACTTCTGGGTCCTTGATTCACAGGAGACGGCAGAAGAGGACTCAGCTGTGGAATGGCAAGAGAAACATCAGCACCTGAGGGGAGTGTCAGGGCCTGATCCCCACATGTTCAGAATCAAGGAGCAGTTCTCTGGTTCCTGTGGGGAAGTACGTACTTGGCGCTCATCACCCAGCCCTTCATGTTTCCTTCCTCCCTATCATCCTTCCTCTCTTCAAAGTTCCAAGGGTTGAATCTAGAGTCTTGCATTAGCCAAGTGTGATAGATTTGTCAACCTGACACAACCCAGAATTAACTGGGAAGAAAGTCTCAATGAGGGGTTGCCTACATTGGTTTGGCCTGTGAGGGAGTCTTATTTGATGTGGGAGAACTTCGCCCATGTGGGCGGCACCATCCCCTAGGCAGGGGTTTCTGAACTGGGAGAGTGGAGACAAGCTTATCACAAGTGAGCAAACACACATCCAACCTTCTCCTTTGTGCTTTGTGGTTGTGGCCAGCCCCCTTGAGTTCCTGCCCTAATTTTCGGGTTATTATGAGCGGGAACTGTGGGCTAAATGCACCTCCTTCTACCATAAGTGGCTTTCTGGCAGTGTTCTAACACTCCTTCACCTTCACCACACCCCCAGCCCTGATGCCCTATCATGACCATCACTTGACGGGCTTGAGGCGAGGCAAGGCAGGACAAGCACAGTTCTGGGTGGCACTCTGAGGACTTCCAGAGATGGTGAGCTCCTCAGGGCTCTGACCAGAGGATGCAAATACAATGGCATCACTGGGAACTGGGGCTAACCTGGAGCAAGGAGGTGACTGGGGCAAGTCGTTAAATGCCATCCCTTGCCCTGGTCACTCCCTATAATGCTTTCCTCTGGTTCCTGGATACCTGGTCTGAGCTGCTCTGCTCCATACGTCCACCCTCCCGAGCCCCAGCCCATCTTTCCTCCCTGAAGCTGCTGTCCTTGGATATTACACTCCCCTTGTCCTTGTGGTGCTGCACTGCCTGGAGCATGCCTGTGCCCTGGGACAGCGTGTACCTTCATAGAGAATGCCTTGGTCATCCCGTCTCTGCAGGGTCCCCAGTGTCCAGTGCTTCCCATTCTGGTCTGTCAGCTCTGTCCCTGTGGGCAGAGCCTGGAGTGAGGTGGTCACCCGGTTCCGCTTCAGTGTCCGAGGGCTCAGCCTGTTGGAAAGTGGGCTGCCTTTGGGGGTCAGGGGTCTGCTCCAGGTGCCTGCAGGGGGATGACCCGATAAGGAGAAGGGAAGCAGTGCCCAAGACTCTGTTCCTGCTTTTGTTCAGGAGTTCTTCCTGACCCCCCACAGAGCACAATCTTTGTTCCACAATGCTGGAGACTGTCCTGAAGCAGGTCTGGATCCCTCCCAGTGTGGTGAGGATTCTGACCTAGACATAACCTGTCAGACTCGAATCTGAGATGAAACAGTCAAAGCAGATAGTGGAGTCAGAAGAGACGGATGGCTGGAAGAAGTCAGGGGAGGCTTACTGGGGGACAGTATATTAGAGAAGGATTTTACTTGTTATAGACATTCACCCCAAAGTATCCTGAAATAGGTCTTGGCTACGTGCTGAGCTATGCAAAGTGCCCAGTATGTGATCTTGAAGGGCCCCCAGACAGGCTCTCTTGCCCAACACTGTCTGGAAAGATACAAAGGAGTCCTGTATGATCCTTTCCAAGAAGAATATGCAGGCCAGGCCAGGAAAAGAGGCTGCAGGGGCATGAACCATAAGTGATGAGTGGATCAATGAGAGTGTGTCTACCAGAGGCAGCAGAGGCCTCATATAAGGCCACACACTCAGGAAGTGAGCGCTACAACAGATCAGGCCTCTAAATGGTCAGGGTGGGTGAGTATGGCAGACCAGCTGGGGGTAAAGGCAAACTGGTTTGAGGGAAACAATTAACAGAGCTTAGAGGAGAACAGTCCTTCAAGTGGCTTTTCTGTTTACTGGGACATGGCGTCAGAAACAAAGTATGTGTTGCTGCCTTGTTGGAGTAGGTGTGTCACTGTGGGGGTGGGCTTTGAGACCCTCCTCCTAGCTGCCTGGGAGTCAGTCTTCTAGCAGCCTTCAGATGAAGATGTAAAATTCACAGCTCCTCCTACACTATGCCTGCCTCAGGACATGGACTGAACCTCTGAATCTGTAAGCCAGTCCCAATTAAATGTTGTCTTATAAGAGTTGCCTTGGTCATGGTGTCTGTTCACAGCAATGGGAACCCTAACTAAGACAATGTGATTTAAATGTCAGACTAGACATGGCTAGAGAAGGAATTTGTGAACTGGAAGATAGAGATGAAGAAATTACTCAAAAACTGAATGTGATAGCATGTGCCCATAATCCCAGTACTCAGAAGGCTAAAACAGGAGGATTGCTATGAATTCCAGGCCAGCTTAGTCTATATAGTGAGAACCTGCCTCAAACAAACAAACAAAATTGTCTAGAAAGCAAATTATTTGTCTAGAAAATGACAAATGATAGCAGATGGAATAGGTGCTGTTTGTGGAGCGATGAGAGTCAAGGCAGAGACCATGGACTATGGGCCATAGGTCCACTTGGGGGTGTGAAAGGTTTCTGTGGGGATGGACAAGAAGGGGGCACTGGGAAGATGCTGGAATGAGGTTCAAGGCAGGGATGACTGGCTGATGTTTCAGTTGGAATAGCAGTAGTCTTTTCTTAAACATTAATTTTTAGATTTTATTTTTAACTGTATCTATATGAGTTTGTGTGGGGGCTGGGTGTTTTCACAGGAATACAGTGGCTGTGGAGGATAGAGCAGGGC
Organism: Tokudaia tokunoshimensis; assembly: GCA_036184795.1. Taxonomy (NCBI): domain Eukaryota; kingdom Metazoa; phylum Chordata; class Mammalia; order Rodentia; family Muridae; genus Tokudaia; species Tokudaia tokunoshimensis. Next base: position 20,362,194 of record BTHU01000001.1, on the reverse strand, counting down.
ACTGGAGCTCCAGCATCTGGAGCTCCAGGTGGTTGTGAGTTGTCAGACACGGATACCGGAAACTGAACTTGAGTGCAAACACTCTTAACTGCTGAACCATTTCTCCAGCCCCCTGTCTCCCAACCTGCCGATTGACCCGTCTTTGTCTCATCTAGACAAAGACCAGTCCCAGCTCTCACCTGTGGCTCTGTCAGGAGAAGTCAAGGTGTCGTCAGACCCAGAACTGTCACAGTCAGAGGGGAGGGAGAGTGGGAGAGAAGTGACAGTGTGTGACCACTTCACTTTCTTGGGGGAGGTTTCAGAACTGGAGTTCAGGTCTCTCCTGGAGCCTAAAGGTGAACCAAACGCAGATCAGAGTTCTGAGGGAAGGGCCTTCTGTGCACGGCGAAAGCAGAACTCTGTGCTCAGGGTCAGCCATGTTTTCCTCTGATTTTCACAGGACATCCCTGCTGTCTCTGCCGCCTAGTGACCAAGAGTGCCTGTTTCCGGCTGTCTCTCCTCCACTAGCCCAGCCTCTTTTTTTTTTTTTTTTTTTTTTTTAAATTTTTAAACATATTCCATCACTTGTCATTCTGGTGTCTTCTGAGCAACTTTTTTTTTGAAAATTTTAATTTAATTTCTTCACATTATAGTACAATGTAATATACTGTAATACCATGGTATGCTTGTGGAGGCCAGATGGCAACTTTTGGGAACCAGTTATCTCTTTGCACTGTGGCTTACAGGGACTCAACTCAGTTCCTTAGGTTTGAAAAGTAAGTACTTTCATCCTCAGATCTATTTTTCTGGCTCAGCAATTTGGTTTTGTTTGTTTAAGAGAAAGATTTTTAGCTGTACAGTGTGGTGCATACCTTTAATCCCTGCACTTAGAAGGCAGAAGCAGGCAGATCTTTGAGTTCCAGGGTTGCCAGGGTTACACAGAGAAACCCTGTCTCAAAAAAAACAAAACAAAAACAAAAACAAAACAAAACAAAAAAAAACAACCAACCAAACAAAAGGAGAGAGCTAAGGCCTTATTATAAGTCTTAAATTCAAGAAGATTCCAGTTGTCCTTCCTAGGTCTTCTAAGTGCTGGGATTACACATATGCGCCACTGTGTCGTGCTTCTGAATAAATTTTCTAGCTCTATCTTCTACTTGAAGTGGAAACTTCTAGTTTCTTTGGAAAGTTAGTTATGTCAAATGATGTTTTGCTGGGGCATACAGGTGAAAGGATGTCTTGCTAAAGCAAACACATGAGAGACTGTTTTCATAAGGCTGACACAGGTGAAAGGATGTTTTGATATAACAAACACATGAAAGGACCTGTGATGAAGGAGTGTAAATATGAGCCCACAGACAGTGGGAGACGAGCACTGAGCATTGGTTTGGTTTGCTCCACCTTGCCATTCTTCCTTAAAGACATGCATGTATTGGTTTGCCTTATGTTCGCCTTATTGTTGAGCTCAACTTGTGATAATACTGCCATGGAGAGAAACTCACCCAAGAACTGCTCGTGAGGTTCCTGTAGCAGCTTGCTTAGGCTGGTTGGCAAGCCTAGCAGTTTCTTCAGGATTGAACTACAGCTGCCTGGTGTCTGCTTGCTGAAAGGTCTGGACTATATAGCTGCTGGTTCATGCCTGGTGTTTGCCTGCCTAGAGGACTGGTCTGCAGCTGCTGAATCGTATTTGATTTTTGCTATGGGACTGAACTGCTGCTCAAGAAGATCAAGCTCATTCCCAAAGAACAACTACTGAACAGGTCCACTTCCTCCACATCCTAATAACTTTTGTCTTCCACTACCTCTGCTGGGTGGTGGGCAGAGGAAAGGTTGAACCCTTATTAAAAGTAGGTTGCAAGAAATTTTTGCCTACATCTACTTCATGAATTTTCTCTCTAGCTGTGACTAGTCTGCCATTTAAAGCATACACTGTCTATTACATAATTATGTGCATATATATATATATGCTTATATAATATGTACTTAAAGCACTTATTACATTCTGCAAACATATTAAACATGCTTTGCAAATATTTGTATGTTTTAATTCTTTTTGTTTTATTAAGTGCTCTTAACAACTGAGCCATCTCTCCAGCCCCATTTCTGTTTTACACTTGAGACAGAATCTCACTCTGTAAGCCCAGAACTCAGACTCATGGTGATTCTCCTGCCTCAGCTTCCCAAGTGTATACCTGGCTGTAGCTGTTAATTCTGAGTGATTCAGTGATTCCAGACACCTTTAACTTCATTTTAGTCCATGTGTATGCTAAGAGGCACACCCCTGTAGCATGACAGCTGTCAACAGCCAGGATGATCATTGGAAAGCACCATGGAGGCCCTGGATAAAGTGGACATTTCAGACTTCTTTGGAGACTCAGTTGTGTCATGTGACACTTTCCTGAAAACTGTCTTAGGAGAGTATGTTTTGCTAAAGCAAACATGTGGGAGTGTGTTTTGCTGAGAATAGACATGTGGTATTTTTCTGGAAGCTGCCTGGAGAAAGGGCATGCGATATTTTGCTTGAGAGTATGCTTGCAGGAACATGTGATATATGGAAAGGATATAAGTATAACACACAGACAGTGGAGGATGCTGTGGCATTGGTTTGCCTTGCAACTCTTTGCTGGTGGTCGTTGGACTTTGCTAATGCTGGTCTTTGGTGATGATGCTGTGGCTTTGGTTCCCCTTGCCTTCTTCGCTGATCATTGTCATGGTAGAGAGAAACACACCAAAGAACTTCTGGAGGTGTTCCGGAGGCTTGCCGCTGCTTCTGTAGACTCGGGCCAATTGGCAGAGCCTCAAGGTTTCTTCTAGATCAAACAGCTGTTGCTGATTCCTGAATGGTGTTTGCGAGTGAGTCGAGCTACAGCCGCTCACTTGTGTCAACTGAACTGCTGATATCCTGATAATGGAGATTGGAATTGCCTCAAAGAACTATTTCTAAACAAGTTCACATCTTCCTTTGTGCTATTAACTTTTCTTTTCCACTACCTCTGGTGGGTGGTAGCCTAGAAGGGAGGTTAAAGCATTTAAGAACCATTATTAAAGTAGGCTGTGAAAAATGTAAGCCTACACCTGGCAAGATGGCTCAGTGGGTAAAAGGTACTTGCTACTGAGCCTAAGGATGAGAGTTCAACCCTCAGGTCTCACATGGGAGAGAGAACACAAACTCCTATAAGCTGCCTTCTATATGCCACATGCGTGCCCTTGAAGAAATACACACTAAACACTCAGTGTTTAAATATACACCCAACATAGTCCAACTACGGCCTGCGCTATGACTGTGTAACAGTCTGCTGAGGTGCGAGGACTGTGTGGAGACGAGAGGGCTACATTTTACTGAGCTGTGCTCCTGTTCACTTCAGCTGCATCTCCATCCTCTAAGACACGGCTAACACCACAGTCCAGTCAGGACATTTGCTAAAGAAAAGTGTCACCTCCTGACCCTCACAAAAGAAAAAGTGTCCCCATGTCTACCTCTTATAGGCATAAAATTTTTACAACCTACTTTAAAAAACATTCACCCTCTCCTCTTGCCCACCAGTCAGCAGAGGTAGTGGAAAAGTTATTAGAAAGTGAACCTGTTCAGCAATAGGTCTTTGGGGTGACATCAATCTTCTTAGGCAGCAGCTCAGTCCTGTAGCAAACACTAAATATGACTCAGCGGCTGTGGACCAGTCCTCTAGGCAGGCAGACACCACACATGAACCAGCAGCTACAGTCCTGTCCTGAAGAAACCACAAGGGCTGCTGAGGCAGTGAGCTGCCCCAGGAACCTCATAAGCGGTTCTTGGGCGAGTTTCATTTAATGGCAATGTTACCACAGTGGAGCTCAACAATGCTCCACTATATAAGGCAAACCAATACATGCGTGTCGCTAGCAAAGAATAGTGAGGCGAGCAAACCAAACCAATGCTCAGTGCTCATCTCCCACTGTCTGTGGGCTCATATTTATACTCCTTCATCAAGTGTCCCTTCAAAACATCCTTTCATCTGGGTCTTCTTCAGGAAAACATGCTTCCCTGTGTCTGTTTTAGCAAGACATCCTTTTCACATGTTTGCCCCAGCAAAAAAAAAACATCATTTGACACAACTGACTTTCCAAAGAAACTAGAAGTTTCCACTTCAACCTCTGCTTCTGCAGCCATGCTTAACTGTGACAGAAACTTCCCTTCTTGTGGTCATAAGTCCCAGAAAGCACCCTCTGACAGTTATATAGTCAGGGATTTCAACACTGTGACCAAACTACAGAAGCTGTAAGAAACTGCGGGACTGGGTGGACCTTTCTGGCTTCTACCTCGAAAGGATGACGTGAGAGGCGTGATGCTAGTCTGGGTGCTGCCATCCTCCTCGACAGGCAGGGCCTTGCCACAGTAAGGGCAGAACTTGAATGATACCTTGACACTTTTGCCACAGACTGGACAGAAGGAGATCATGCTGTAACACAGAAAGGGAGGGACAGGAATCAGAATGACACCATCAACAGAACGTGAGCTATAACTGCACAGGCAGTGTGCGAGCATCTAGGGACTAGCTGTCACCCCCGGGGACTGCTCCCTAGGCACCACCCACCTTGTTTTGTGAGACAGTTCCTCTCACCGGCCTGTAGCTTGTCAAGTAGAGAAGTCTGTCTGGCCAGTTCAACCTAGGGATCCCCCTGTCTCTGACTCCCCAGGCTAGGATTATAGGTGTGCAGCATCATACCCAGATTTTTCTGTGAGGTCTAAGGTCTTTAAGGTATCTTAGCTTTAATTATCGACTTCACAACTAGACTCAGTAGAGAGGAATGCTTCAGTTGAAGAACTGTTTGGCTCAGATTTGCATGTGGGGGGGGTTGTTTTGACTGGTGTAGGAGGGCCAGCTCACTACAGTCCTATTAGACTATTACTACCACTGCCTATTAGATGGTCCTAGGCTATATAAGACATCCAGATGTGCATGCGCCAGCAGGCAGTAACTCACCATATTTTCCGAGTCAAGTTCATGCTCTGACTCCCTCAACGATGGGAGTGTGCCTGGAAGTGTGAGGTAAAGAAATCCTTCCCTCCCCTAAGTTTCATTTGGTCAGAGTGTTTTATAACAGCAGCAGAAAGGAGCCTGAGTACACTGTGGGTGAGCAATCTCCCAAATGAGCCGCCTTCCTAGCTCCCTTTTATTGCCCTTCCCTTTCCTCTTTCCATATTGGAATTTCAGAATGTTTTGGGCCTGTTCCTTCTTACTGGTGACTTAGAGAATTCCAGAACTTGCCTTTGAAAGGCGCAGCTATCCAGATAAGTAGTTAGAGATGCCTCGGCAGAGAGGGAGGAGAGAGCAGTGTCTTTCTCCAGGATAATGGCAGAGCACAAGCCTTGCTCTGGTTCAAGGTCTCTTTAGCCAAGGGCAACCATGGAGCTGTGTAATGTGCTGTGCTGCAGAGGCTGTTGCTCAGACCCTGCTGCCTACCTCCCAGAGGTGAGCAGGCCCAGCTGGCAGTGCTGGTGACGACATTCCTTCAGACACTTACTGTACTGATTGCTTTTCTGATGGCTGTTACGGAACACCCCACATGGACAACTCAAGCAAGGCAGACTTATTCTGGCTCCCAAGGGCGGCAAGTGCAGTCATTCTCCACCTTCCTGTCACTGCAGCCCTTTACTACAGTTCTCCGTGTTGTGGTGACTTCCAACCATAAACTTATTTTCGATGCTACTTCCTCACTGTAATTTTGCTGTTATGAATCATAATGTGAATATCTGACATGCATGATAGCTGATATACAACCCCTGTGAAAGGGTTGTTCAACCCCAAAGGGGTTGTGACCCGCAGGTTGAGAACCTCCAGCTTAATGGGTTAAAGTTCTTGCTACCAGGGCTAGCAATCTGAGTTTTATCCCTGGGTCCCACACAATGGAGGGAGAGAAGTGGCTCGTTCAAGCTGTTCCCTGATCTCCACATGCACTCCATGTCACCCACACCCACACACTTACGTGTTGTCATGGCTTACTTTCTATTGCTGTGATAAACACCATGACCAAAAGCAAGTTGAGAGGAAGGGGCTTATTTAATCTTACAGTAGTTGATAGGCCACCATGGAGGGAAGTTAGGGCAGAAACTCAAGCAGGAAGAGAAGCAGAGGCCATGGAGGGGTGCTGCTTAGTGGCTTGCTCCCCTTGACTTGTTCAGCCTGCTTTCTTAAAGAACCAAGGTCCACCTGTCTATGACTGGCTCCTACCCACAGTGGGCTGGGCCCTCTATGTGTGGCTCCACCCACAGTGGGCTGAGCCCTCAAACAGCAAGGATTAATCAGGAAAGTGTGAGATCTCAAACTCAGGATAAATGGCTCACTGAGGTACCTGTGTAATATATCAATGTAGTCGCTGGCTGCCAGGTTCTCCCAGCATCTCTTGGTTCCTGTTACAGAATCATCCTAGCAGGCATATGTCAACCTTTACTATGAACATCTCTAGCCCCCGAGCTTCCATGCCCTTCCCCTAGCTGCTCTTCCCTCTAGAATTCAGCCTTTTGGCTACGTAACCTCCTGGTTCTCTTGGTCTCTAGAGGGTCCCAGGTACTCTCTTTGCTCCCTCTCTTGCTCTTTACCCCCACCTCCTCTCATGGCCATGTTTAGCCCTTCTAGACGTCTCTGGCCATTTTCTTCCTCATATCTACAACAAACCTTTTCATCAACACATACCTAGAAGCAGTCATATCACTTTTTTTCCATTCAGAAAGTACCCCATAAGTTTGCCTACAGCCCAGTACGATAGAGGCATTTACTTGAGGGTTCCTCTTCCCAGGTGATTCTAACTTGTGTCAACTTGACAAAAAAAAACAAAACACAAGCAGACAACAGCAAAAAAAACAACAACAACAAAAAAACCCAAACCAGTCTATATGTACACATAAATAAATAAATACAAACAAATCAATATAAAAGTTATTTGGCTCCTAGTTCAGGTCATGAGGGCAGGAGTGCACAGTGGAAGCTTGAGGCTCATGGCTGTGGCACAGGGCACATGTGGCTTTGATTGTTCACCTTACTCTGGACCAGGAAGCAAAGAGCTGCAGCCAGAAGCTCCATTTCTGTGGCCTTACCCTAACAGCCCATGGGTGCCCCCAAAAGAGCGCCACCAGCTGGAGGAGTGTATTCAATCACATGGACCTGTTGGGGACATGTCACATTTGAACTACTACATCAGTTTTGCCAAAGGCGTAAATGCTGGGGAGGTTTGTTTGTTTGTTTATTTATTTATTTTCTGTTAGTGTCCTTTTCTCTTTCTCCCTTCAGGTAGTGACAAAGTTGAAGCTTGGATGGTGACTCTGGAACCACCAAATCAAAACTGGATATGGGCAGCTGTTCAAAGGTGGTACCCGGGAGACTCGGGGCTGTTTCCACGGTGGCACTGGATAGCCTAGACTGGATAATAACAGAGCCCACTTGACTTCTTATATAAAAAGTGGTTTGGAAACCCCTGGAGGCTTTATGTCTGTAAACTGAATTGTACGTGTGTCTTTTGTTTGAGACAGTGTTTTAATTACCTTCTTTGCTGTGATAAAAAATCTGGACAAAAGCAAGTTAAGGTTCACAGTTCAAGGGTACAGTTAGTTCATCACGGTGGAAGCCATGGTAGCCTAGATAATTCCTGCCACAAATGCTCAGAGGCTTGTCTACAAGGCGATCCTATCAGTCAAGTTAACCTTAACCATTCCACCAGGTCTTGCTATATAACCTCAGTCATCTGCTGACTGCTGGGATAACAGGTGTCACCACCACACCTAGTTTTGTTGGTGGACTTTGATAATCGCATGTTAAGCTCATTTTCTTCAGCAGTCACTGGAGAAAAGATGACCTCTTGGAAGGAACAAGTGCCTGACTAGGTGAGCCTTGCCACACCCTGCTGGATCAAAGGGTAGGAAAGTCCCACTAAAGCCATAAGAGAGGAGACAGCAGGGGTGGGTTGTTGATTGGAGATAGGCCGCAGAGGCAATGGTACCTTTGTGAACTCAGGGTCTGGTCCTTGGATTACTGGGTTAGACACTCCATCTTGGCAACAGCCTGGAAATGAACAAAGAGGGAAATACTGATGGAGGACCATTTTGCAAGTAAAAAGTTCTGGCTAACACATACTGGGCACTGGGAAAATAGTCACCAAGTGTTACCCGAGTGCTTATTCATTCATCCTTTCATTTAAAACTCAGTTTTGAGATAGGGTCTCATGTAGCCCAGGCTAGCCTTGTACTTCTGATTCTCCTGTTCTCACTCCCCATACACTGGGATTACCGATATTTTTCCCTCTTGAAGGAAGAAAGTATTTTAGTGGAGCCCACAGTTATGAGACTTTGCATTGTAAAAGGACTTTGAATTTTAAAAGACTTTGGATATTTTAAAGGGATTGAAATTTTAATATGTAAGAATTTGTAAAGACTGGGACTTTTAAAGTTATTTAGATCTTGGGGATGAATAAGAAAATAAGGGTTGAGGCTTACTAGTGATGTTTGGGTGTCAAGTTGACAAGGGGTCAATTGTACTGGCTGGTTTTGTGTGTCAACTTGACACAAGCTGAAGTTATCACAGAGAAAGGAGCCTCCCTTGAGGAAATGCCTCCATGAGATCCAGCTGTAAGGCATTTTCTCAATTAGTGATCAAGGGGAGAGGGCCCATTGTGGGTGGTGCCATCCTTGGGCTGGTAGTCTTGGGTTCTATAAGAGAGCAAGGCAGTAACATCCCTCCATGGCCTCTGCATCAGTTCCTGCTTCCTGATCTGCTTGAGTTCCAGTCCTGACTTCCTTTGGTGATGAACAGCAATGTGGAAGTGTAAGCTGAATAAGCCCATTCCTCCCCAACTTGCTTCCTGGTCATGATGTTTGTGCAGGAATAGAAACCTGACTGAGACACCAGCACAAACTGGTACTGACTTCTACAGACAACATGATGAAGCACATCGGCTTCTTAGCTTCAGGCCAGAAAGTTCTTGCAGGTTCCCACGTGGAAGCGGATGCTCAGCGTGGACCTGAGCCAGGCAACATCAGGCTTTTAACCAGGTAGCCTCTCTCTCTTCCAGCTTATCACCAGCCTAGACTGTCATCTCTCCCTCTTCTATGGCAGTCACATCCTAACTATAATGACCATCAGCCTCTCTGCCTTGTCACCACAGTCTGTTAACAAAACAGTGGGCATAATGATCCATTTAAAGTCAGGTTTGAGGGCAGGCTGGATGTCTCAGGGATTTAGAATGCACTGTTCTTCCAGAGAACCCAGATTCCATCTCCAGCACCCCAGTCTGGTGGATTGCTCACATTGCCTGTAACTCCAGCTCCAGGGGATCTGATTCCCTCTTCTGGTACCTGCAAATACACACCATATACACAAATAGAGCCCATGACTAGTGCAGCACCATCTCTGATGATGATAAAAAACCACAGTCCTGTTGGTGAGCTGTCAGCAAATGAGTACAAGCAGGTAAGCATGGGCTGATTGCAATGTGAATTGCTAGCAGAGAAAGCCTTTCATTTTCTAAGACATTCTGGATGCACACATGTAGGTAAGGCACCATAGAAACATACTGACTTCATTTTCTGTCTGGCATCTCAACCAACATTAAGACGTAAACTAGTTGCGCAGAACATAAAAATATCCATCTTTATGATCTTTAATTTTGTGTATGTGTGTGTTTGCATAGGAGTATGTGTAGAAGGTATTTGCTACTTTGTGAGTTCTTTTTCCCAGCCTTTATCCCCCTTCCCATTCCACCCCCTATCCCTAGATAGGAGAGAAAGAAGGACAGAGGGAGAGAGATAGAGAACTCTGAATCTAATTTCTTCTTTGAGCACAACTACTAACAAACTGCAAACATCCCAAACAACTCTCACTGCCCCCAGTTGAGGCCCTAGCATTTATATACCCTCTGAGAAGCTCCCAGAATTCCAAACGTCACACATTTGTTGAAACTATCTGCAGCAGGCAAAATCAGGATCTGCTAGAGCATGAGTCAAAGCACACTCATCTGACGAGAAGCAGCCCCACAGCCCCATACCTGGGATTCTTATAATTCTGTGTTTTTTAAAGAAATGAATTCCAGAATTTTCACTACAGATATATGCATGTGAATCCGTGTAAAGACCAATGCCTTGATTCCCTAGAACTGGGGTTACAGGCAGTCATGAACTGGGAACCAACTTGAGTCCTCTGGAAGATAGTAAGCACCCAAATATTGAACCAACTCTCCAGTCCTTAGGCAGGGCTTAATTATTTTTAAAGACAGTGTCTCAAATAGCCTAGGCTGACCTTGAACTTTTGATCCTCCAGAATCTGAAGCTCCCAAATTCTGTGCTTACCCAAGTATATCACTACATCAGCTTTAATTAAACCAAAGTGTCTGTTACTCTGTAGTCCACATTCTCCGAAATCCTCCTGACTCGACCTCCCAAGTGCTAGAACATCACTGAGAGTTTAGAGCTACTCCTAGGGGGAGGTGGCAGGTCAGTATATAATACAGTAAGTGTCTGTTGCACAGATCCTTACATACAGTAAGTGCTCGAAACTAAGGGATCTGAGTGCTGAGGTTTCCTGTTCAAGGTTGCACAGCCAGTTCAGGCTATGATACTCAAGTCTGAGTTGTTTATTATTATTAATTATTATTATTTTATTATTATTATTTTATTTATTTTCTTGGTTTTTCGAGACAGGGTTTCTCTGTGTAGCTCTGGCTGTCCTGGAACTCTGTAGACCAGGCTGGCTTCGAACTCAGAAATCCACCTGCCTCTGCCTCCCAAGTGCTGAGATTAAAGGCGGGCGTCACCACTGCCTGGCTAAGTCTGCTTTTATTATGCACGCATTAGTTTACTTCATTTACCCTACTTATGACCGTCAGTTTAGTACCATCGACTATGCTCATGTTCCAAGAACGCAGCACAGCAGAGGACCAAAAGCTTAACGCCTCCACAAGTGCGGGACTAATACTTCCCTATGTAACAGAGACTGGACTTGGGCCCCATAATCCAAAAGAAACCAGCAATGACATACGGGCGGAGGCGGAGAGTCTGCCACTCATCACAGGCTCCGCCCAACGTGGCTGCAGCCCCGCCTCCCGGGCAAAACAGTGCGAGTGGGCGCTCTCCCCCCACCCCCGGCCTCCGCCTTCCTCAGGCGGTGACGTCACAGGCCGCCCGGCCGAGCGGCTCCTCAACGGTGTACTTGAGGAAAAGCTGTGGGCGCCGGAGTTTCTCACGGCGCAGACTCTCGCTCTATCCGGAGCAGAAAGTTGGACTCACCTTTTCAGTTGCCCAGAGGAAACTTCCGGGGAGGGAGGGCGAAGGAGGGGCTGCGCGCGCATCCTCGACCGGCCCTGAGGACTCCGTGCAGACACCGCCCACTTCCTCTAACTCGGCTAGAAGACGCGCTGTGCCCTGCCGGAAACTCCATTTCCCAGAAGCCCGAGCGACACGCCTGATTGGTTCATCCTCCTTATTGCTCACCGTTATTCGGCCTTCTCTGGAGCCTTTACCTCCTACTGCGCATGTGGTAATCTGACACCAATCGTGATGAAATACGTGATAGCCACCAATCAAAGGTCGCGTTGTCATTTCTAAACTCTCCGGGCTTCTGTGCTCTCTCTGTAATCTCAGTTTTGCCTTCAAACTGTATCCATGGCAACCCGCTGTCACCTCCAAATGGAATTTTCGGGTTTTGTAAGGTGAAAATAGTCCAATCACAGGGTTGCGGACTATCCAACCTTGATGTCACTTAGTCCTGAATCTGTTTCCTCTGTGCCCCCTAGAGTGTCCAGTGGGTGGAGACCACAGGTAGTGGGTCCTAGAATTTGGCGGGTGAGATAAATTTGAGGAGATATTCCTGGAACGGGAAATTCCTCTGAGGAATTTCTCCCTGTTCTGGGAGTCGCTCTGAGGGAGCCCTCGTCGTGAGGAGTTGGGTTTTCTTGGGATCCCGGAGAGCATCTGTTCACTCGGCGGCCAGCCACGCCGAGGTGACACGGAGTCGTACGGAGGTACGGAGACTAAGCCCAGGCGCTCGTGGCCTTAGTCCTCCGCGGCCGGGGTGGGAGGCCTTGATGGACACCTGAACCCTTGCTTGCTCACCACAGTCGGGCGTAGGCCCGGCTCTTAAGCAGGGGTTTCCTCTCACGACCAGCTGTGAGGGGAGTTTCATTTGTTTGGTAAAGTTTATTTTATATGTATACAAGTGGGTCTGAAAGTGTGTACACCACCTGTGTAGAGGAACTGTGACGGTTAGAAGAGGGCTTCGGATCCCCTCGGAACTGGACATAGGTGTGAGATGCCACATGGGTGCTGGGAGTCAAATCCCGGTCCTCCTTAGGGCCAGGGATCAGCCGTGGCTCTTAACCCAGAATCCTTGAAAACAAACAAAATACAAAGTATTCTTTAAAGCAAATGAGAAGGGGTAAAGAGCATTTGCTGCTGCTCTTGCAGAGAACCCAGGTTCAAATCCCAATACCCACATGATGACCCAGAGACATCTGTGACTCCAGTTTCAGGGTATTAGAGCCCCTCTTTTGGCCTCTGAAGGCACTAGGTGTGTACACAAAGCACTTTGAAGCAGTCATAAACATAAAAAGAATAATTTCTGTCTATTCCTTGAGCATCTCAAACATGTATACTGTTGTGTTTTATAAAAAAGACAGGGAAGCCAGAGATATGTTTGGTAGGGTGAGGTATTGTGCCAGGAAGCGGGTGCTACTGTGGGCCCATGCTGAGGCATCCCTTCCCCCTCAGGCACCAGCCACACCGGGTATAGGACAGAATAGAGTTTATTTAGGGCATGGGGAGAGGAGTTGAGGGGGTAGTAGAGACAGAAAGGAAGGGGGAGAGAGTAGAGGAGTGAAGGGCATCTATGAACATGTGTAGAGAGGGGGAGGGGAATGGGGAGAGAAGGAAGAGAGTGAGGAGGGGCAAGCAGCCCCCTTTATAGTGAATCAGTCATACCTGGCAATAACTGTGGGGTGGAGCCTAGAAGAAATGCTAACATTTCTCCATTTTGGTTTAATTAAAAAAAGGAAAAATTAGAAAGAGGTGATGGTGAAGCAGGAATGGGGTTGTCGTGATCTTTAGGTGCTTCCTGCTGACTTTGGGGTGACATGTCTCTGGGAAACCTAAGGGGATGGAGATGTTGGCTCAGTCTTAGGAGAGTCAGTTGTTTCCTTGCTGCCTATGGTCTATGGAGCAATCGGTGGATAGATAGGAAACAGCAGGTCCAGTGGAAGTGTCTGTGTCTGTGTCTGTGAGAGAAAATTGGAGTATCTGTGGGTGACTTCTGTGGAACTGTCTTATGGGTAGATTTTGAGTAAATGTTTAGACTTGGCAAGATGCTGAAACACACACACACACACACACACACACACGATAGAGAATAAAGTTAAGTATGTTTGGGAGAAAAATTCTTTTTCTTAGGTGTACATTTGAAACCCTTGGGTCTTCATGGTTCGGGGTGAGAGGAGTCCCAGTCTCAGGAACAGGGGAGGAGAGGAATCTCACCCTTTGGAATAGGTAGCAAGTGGGAACTGAGGCTATTGATTGGCAAGTGTACCTATATGGATGGAGTCTGTTTGGTCCATGAGAAGTAGATCTGAGTGGGTTTCCTGTAGCTTATAAGTTTACAAAAGAGATAAATTTGTTTACAGCATGAACAGTCTTTCAGATGAGCATAGAGAAAACAAAAACTTTTCGTGGAGCAGAAGGAGCAAGAAGGGCTTTTTTCTTCTGTCTAGGAGACGGAATATACATAAATTTAGTAAAATGAGAAACAATTTTCAGTCCATAGTTAAAAGACAACCAAGGAAACAACCAAGTTCAAATATTTGAACTTGTGATTATGAAGTGGATTGTATAGTAGAATATTTTATTAGGGTTAGGATAATTTATAAGAACTCTATTGGTTAATGTTGGGACAATGGCATATCAAGGAGAGGAAATATGCATTTAGTCACTGGAAACTGAGTTTAGATAAGGAAGTAACAGAAGGTTACATCTGTGAAAGGTTACATATGAACCTGCTTATCATTTATCGTGAAGTCTGGGAGCAAGGCAAACCTCTCTGACTTTGATAAGAGATCTGGCAGTCTTAGGTAGTTAACAAATTGACTAATGAGCTAATATAGTTGTGAATTACCTTGGAGTAAGGAGTTAAGTCTGTTTTCTAGCTATTAAGCTTAGCTGTCAATGTAGTCAGAAATCTGGGAAGAATAAATTATAATCTAGGTGCCATGTATTAATTAAAATGACAGAGGTTGGTCTATAGTCCAAAAAGTTCCCAGATTCCTGTGGTCTCCATGGCAACTTGGACAGAGTCAGTCTAGCTGTCAGGCCCAGAAGACGAAAAACTTTTTCCTGTGGAGTAAATAAGTGTGAAGTGATCCACCTTGACTTAAGCAATATGAGACATTTGACTCTCAGGGTATTTTGTTTGTCCACAGTGTAGACCAAACCCTGGCAGTGGGCAAGGCAATGAAGCGGTGTTTCTCAGTGGTCATCATATCACAATCCAGCAGTCTTGTCGCTGTGTCTGTTATCTTCTCGGAGACCTTGGTGGGGTCACTGTTAGGCTTTGGAGTCTCTGTCATAAGCTTAAACATTATTACATTTAGCAGATTTCTATATTTACGGCTGTGGTTTTTTACTGTTAGAACCTTTTACTGTTTAGAAATCTCGGCTTTAGCGCCATGAGTGGTGGAAGAGTCAAATGCTCAGGTTGAAGCACAAGAGAAGAAAGATGAGGCAGAGGTTCAAGTATCTTAGAACAGAACAGCAGAGACAAACCTTCAGATGAATCTAAGCGGGCGCAGTGTGAGGGGTGAGCAGTTCCATTGGTGGCCTGAGGTGGAGCGGCTGTGCAAGGAGCGGGGCAGGGCGTGAGCTAGTGCCTGAAGGGAATGAGCAGGGCTTCCAGCCTGCCTGGAACTTAGATCTGCCTGCCTTTACTTCTCAAGTGCTGGAATTACGGTGTATGCCACTATGCCTAACCTACCTTTTCATTGTTAAATAGTCTTGTTATGTATTCCTGGGTGATCTTAACCTGGACATCTTTCTGCCTCAGCCTCCCTAGAGTTGGGTAGGCATGCACTGTGATAGCCAGCTTTCAACAAATATTTTTAAAGAGTGCTCTGTGCACCAGCACACCAACACACCAGCACTGTGCTGCTGCTGCCTGGGCAGTGAGCAGGACTGAAGGGCCTGAGGAGAACTTCCTTGCCAGATCCCAAGATGTGTGTGTGTGTGTGTGTGTGTGTGTGTGTGTGTGTGTGTGTGTGTGTGTGTGTAAAATGGTTGTGAAGTTGTTCTGTAGGTTCTGAAGCATAATGGAATTTTAGGGATGGGGTAGTTTCAGTAAATACAATTGTCATTTGATCCCTACAGCAAACTCATGTTGGGACTTGTCCTGCTACTTGTGATATTTTGGAGACACATTCAGCATGAACAGGAAATCAGCCATAGAAGGATGGGAGACTTTCTGCAGCTCTGCTAGTGGGGACCATGGAGAGGAAGGAGGAGGAGCTTAAAAGAGGTCACTGGAATCAGGCAGCTATGGCTGAGGTAAGTTGAAGTCTCTTTGAACTGAGTCACTCCTAAAGGAAAGCCAGCATTCCTTTGGTTTGGCCTCACTGTGACTCACAGGCAGTCTTTTGGGGGTAGGGAGATGGCTTAAGATAGGATCTCACTTTGTAGCTCAGGATGGCCTTAAATTCAGACTTTATACTTAAGTCTCTTAGTTTACAGGAAATACTTGGGCAGAGGGACAGCCAGTTGGCACCAAAAGTAAACAAGTGTCACTTCCAGAATATAGGGCCTTTAGTCAGTGTGTTCCTTTGAATGAGAATGGCCCCCATGGTCTCCTGTGTTTGAATACATGGTCTCAGGTTAGTGGAACTATTGAGAAAGGATTAGGAGGTGTGGCCCTGTTGAAGAAGGTGTATCAGGACAGGCGTTGAGATTTTAAAATCTTTCCGTCATCCCCAGTGTGCTCTCTGACTCTTGCTTAAGGTTTGAGATGTGAGCTCTCTGCTGTGGCTGCCAACATGCCTTCACTCCACCATGACAGAACAGTAACCCCAATGGAATGTTTTCTTTTGTAGGTTGTTTTGATAATGGTATTTAATTACAGTGATAGCAAAGGAACTTAGAGAACATAGAGGAATGGAGCACAGTCAGACGAGATGCCTGTGTGCCATTTAACCCAGATGCAGGGCCCAGGCTGTCTTATGTTTGCTTTCATAAGCACCA
This sequence comes from Tokudaia tokunoshimensis, assembly GCA_036184795.1. NCBI lineage: Eukaryota > Metazoa > Chordata > Mammalia > Rodentia > Muridae > Tokudaia > Tokudaia tokunoshimensis. Next base: position 20,345,987 of record BTHU01000001.1, on the reverse strand, counting down.
TCTGGTACCCAACCTCCCTGAGGCTGCGGCCCTTTAATACAGGTCCTCGTGTGCTGACCCCAGCCATAAAGTTATTTTCACTGTTACTTTATAACTGTAGTTTTCTGCCCTTATGAGTCATAGTGTAAGTATCTGTATTTCTAGTGGTCCTAAGCAGGTCGTTTAAGCCCCTGGGTCGAGACCCCCAGGGTGAAAACCCCTGCTCTATATCAGTTTTAAAGATGTTGTTTTATTTTCTCCATGTACTTTGCCTGTACATATGCATGTGTGACACATGTGTGTCTGAAGGGCTCTACATCTGACAGCTGTGAGCCACTATGTGGGTACAGGGCTCCAAACATGGCCTCTCAGCAAGAGCAGTAATGTTCTCAATCACTGGGCTATAATTCCAGCTCCAGATGTATATCGTTTTATATATGGTTTATATGGTTGTTATTTTTGAGACAGGGTCTCACTGTGCACCCCTGGATAACTTAGAAGGTACTATGTAGACCATGTAGGTCTTGAGGTCATAGAACTCTGCCTGCCTCTGCCTGAAGTGCTGGAATTAAAGGTATGTGCCACTGTTCCCAGCTTGTATGTAGATTTCAAATCTGGAACAGGTATTCAGAGATGCTTTTTTTAAAAATTTTGTTATAAGTGATTACACAGCTGAGCAAGGAATATAGAACAGACACAGGAACTCAGACATAGCACAGTGTAGACAGATCCGGCTCCACACGCTTGGACTATAATAGTCCCGATGCCTCATTCCTCACATCTCTCCACTGGTGTTGAGGTATCTGAGGAGGAGTTATATTAACGTGGAGCTATTCACAGGTGAGGTGCTGTCGCCTGGCTGCTGGGTCCATATGTTTGTATTTCTACTTGTTTCCATGTTTGAAAATTTCTATAAAGGACACAAAGGCAAGTGGTGGCTTGTACTTGTAATCCCAGTACCCAGGAAGTCCAGCCTGAGTTACAGAGTAAGACCCTGTATCTAAACAACAAGAACAACAAAAACTTTAGAAATATTTTTTGGCCAGGCATGATGATGCACACCTTTAATCCCAACACTTGGGAGGCAGAGGCAGGTGGATCTCTGTGAGTTCCAGGACAACCAGGGCTGCCTGGAAACTCTGGTCTTGAAAAACAAAGCAAACAAACAAAAAAACCTTTTCTTTTTAACTACTTTTTTTTGAAACGTAGTCTCTCTACATAGCATTGGTTGTCCTGGAACTTGCTGGGTAGACCAGACTGGCCTTGAACTCCCAGAGACTGATGTAGCTCTACCTCCCAAGTGCTGAGATTAAAGGCAACACCCCCACACTTGGCTCCTTAAAATCTTAGACTAACAAGCAGATAACCTTTAGGGTTGGCGGACTTGGGCCTCCTGCTCCTGATCTGACCTGACATTCTGTCACTTTTCTAAGGCCCTGCATCTTTACCTACAGGGGAAGGAGGGCTTTTGCCCCAGTCAAACCTGTGGGAGCTCATGGCAGCCCCTGAATGTCTGACAGTGTGCTTCATTTCAGGAGTTTGTGACCCTCAAGGATGTAGCCATGGATTTCACCTTGGAAGACTGGGAAGAGCTGGAGTCAGAGCTGGACCAGAGAGACCTATTCTGGGATGCGGCACTGAATGACTACCAGGACATTTTCTCATTTAGTAAGTGTCATCCTGACCCGGCGTCCTAGTACTGCCCTGCTTTGTGCTGTGTCACCCAGGGGATGCTGGCCTGGCACAGGATACCTGCTCTGGCCCCTGCCTGGGTTCTTGCACATCCCATCCCTTTCCTGCTTGTAACCATAGAGCTTCTCCTTCAGCAAGTGGTTCAGCATCTGTGGCTCCTTCACCCACACAGCTCAGCCCCATTACAGCATACTGTGCTCGTGAAGCCTGGATCCTCTGTGGCTCCAACAGTCTAACTCCTTGCTGTGTCTTCTGGGATGGGAGCTTTCTGGGGTAAGGACTGGTGATCTGTTCTCTTCACTGGGTACTCCAGTCCTCGCTGTGGATCCTGACGAGCGCTGTTCAGCTATGGACGTGACTGTGCTTAAGCCCCACCCTGTGCTTCGTGAGTCTACAGTGCTCTCCTGCTCAGCTCCCCAGGTATTCTGAAACAGAACTTCAGAAAAGAAAAGTCCTCCCAGCTGTGTTCCCCTGGGAGCACCCAAGCTTAGTGATTCACTAGGAATACTCAGAGAGCTCGGCCTGTGGTCAGACTCAACAAGTGTGATCCTCTGTAGTGGAAGGCTTGCCGAGCCTTCATTGAAGTCACATGGATGCTCTGAATCTCCAGCAATGGGGGGATCGCTGGCTAGTTTCATGTCAACCTGACACAAGCTGGAGTCATTGGGAAGAGGGAGTCTCAGTTGAGAAATTCTCCTACCAGGCCAAAGTGTGGTGCATTTTCTTAATTAATTATTGGTATGGGAGGGCCCAGCTCACCATGGGTGGTGTCACTCACTCTGGGCTGGTAGTCCTGGGTGCTATAAGACAGCAGGGTGGGGAGCCATGAGAGCAAGCCAGTAAGCACCACTTCTCCATGGCTTCTGCATTAGTTCCTGTCTCTAGGTTCCTGCCTTTTTTCAGTGATGAAATGTGATCCGAGTTGATCTGAGTTACTAGCTAAAGTAAACCCTTGTCTTCCCAAGTTGCTTTGGTCATGCTGTTTTGTCAATGGCATTGGAAACCCTAATAAGTCAGGAAGTGAGCTGATGCTTGTTCATGGGGTCCTTCTTCCTACGTCTCAGAGAGAAAGCAGGACTACTTGATTATGAACCATGCTGGTATAGGAGCATTCCCAAAATTCAGCTGTGCTAGCATGACTCTCTAGTGGGTCAGCCAGGACTGCCAAATCCTCTGTCTAAATAGCAGCCTCACAGTAAGAAGGCAGAAGCCCTCTACTCTGGATGTTGGTAATCAAGTTATGTGGGATGATCAAAGAAAGAAGGTCCTCCAGGATGAAATGAGGTCTTACAGGCAACAGGGAGGTCCAGCCTCTGATGGACCCTGAAACAGCTATGCAGAAGCGTAATTATTGATTTTATTGATTGTTACACAAAATGTATTGATAGGGTAAGATTTCAGTCCTCATTGTGCACTGTTTGCAGTATAATGCAGGATGCTCCAGGTTTGCAAGAAGCATCTTATGACTAAAGTCATGGAAAGGCTGTAAAGCTCCTTCAGAAAACAGCTCTTTAAGTCACAGAGAGCAGTCACAGAAAGAAATCACAGGGATTTCTTTGAGTACTTCCAGAAAAGACCTACTTCATTCCGATATTTACCCCAGATGCAATGACTGCTAATTTTCCCACTCCTCCCAGCGCACATGTGCCTGGCTTCCATGCAGCAGGGCTCCCATCCCTACCACCCACCTCATCCTCAGTACTTCTCTCTAATGCCTCCAGGATTCATTTTCCAGGAAGTAACAGAGTGCTTGATCCCAAAAGATAAACAGAATGAAAGACAGCATGCTGTGGGACACCTCTGTGGGATCTGATCACACTGGGGAAGCTTTTCTTACCTGCTGCCTGGTGTGCAGCAACAGAAGCACTTCTCTCCGTCTGGGTCTTTCAGATCTTAGCCCACAGTAAGAAGTGCATTGACCTTGACTCCTACACAGATCTGAATGATGTGAGGGCCAGAGAGTTCCTGCTTAGCATCTAGTTGCCTTCTGTATGTTCACTGACAATAGGATTGTTCTTTCTTAGCAGACGCTCCGCAACCCAGCCTGATTTCCCAGCCAGATGTCAGGGAAGAGCTGGAGGCTATAGTCAGAGGAGGCCTAGAAGCCACCAGTACTGGTGAGTGGGAGGAGGGGCCCTTCTGCACTTTCCACTGCAACCTCCTGCTGAGATCTTGCCCAGCCCCCAGCATGTCTGTCTACTGTCTACACATGTTGTTGGCCAGCCTCAACCCTTTCCCCATTGTTTTTTGATGTTGCAGGGGTGCCCTCGCTTGGCGTGCCTGTTGTGTCTCTTCCTTTGCCTTCAGAACAGGCACCTTGGTGCCTCTCTAGAGCCATTTTACTCCAAGACTCAATAAGGGGATGCTTTCTACCCCCAAGTCAATGTATGCATCCCCATGCCTTGTGGCCTCTGAGCATGTGGACCTCTGGTTTCTGTCTTCTACCTTCTTTCTGGCTCAGGCAGAACCACATTTGGGAGTAAGTCAGGTCATAGCCAAATGCTATCCTAAACAGCTACTCTATCATTTCCAATGCCAGGTAGCCCTACACTATGTGATGGCCTGATGGAACTGTTTGCAATGGAAGAAAGAGGGAGGGACTATACAGGGGCATGGGAGGCTTCATACAGTATTCCTCTGTCACTATAAGGAAGATTCAGAACCAGAGACCACAGGTCTACCTTCACCCATCTGGACAATTGACAGACCTGTTCCTTGCTTATTGCCACCTGGGAGATCATTTTTAAAAGATGTATTTATTTTTATTTATATGAGTACACTGTAGCTGTCTTCAGACAAACCCAGAAGAGGACACCAGATCCAATTACAGATGGTTATGAGCCACCATGTGGTTTCTGGGAATTGAGCTCAGGACCTCTGGAAGAGCAGCCAGTGCTCTTAACCACTGAGCCATCTCTCCAGCCCGACCTGGGAGATCATTAATGTGAGCTCTCTGCTGCCTCCTGCTTGTGTTAATGTTCCTTGATGGTGAACAGCCTAGGCACATACTCCCCAGATCTGAGTTCTGTTTCTGCTACTTCATCATATAGATTATTTCCAAGCATAGACATCCAAACATTCATGTACACACATGTACACAAATTTATTTGCAGGTCTCCAATAGTAGCAGCTGTGCTGAGCTATCAGACATGCCTTTCTCTGCTACAACATATGTGGCTATAAAGAAAAGTCCTTAGTTGGTTGACCTTTGTAGTCCCAGGACATCGTATCATTCATAGCACAAGAGGGCCTGGTACTTGTTGTTCTATGCAAGGGGGAAAAATGAGCAAAGGTCTGGGGAAAAGGAAACTAGAGACCAGTGTAGGCTGAGAGCAGCCTGGTAACAGTATAGGGCAAGAGATAGCTTTGAAAGCTGTTGTTTGTAAGGGTCATGTCCAAGTCCAAGAGACACTGAACAGTCTCTGAGATGCCTAATGGATGGGGAGCCACCACACCATAGAAGGCACTGATTTGGAAGATGATGATGGTACAGGATATTAGGGAGGGGGCAACAACAGTGCGGCGAGAGCAATGAAGATCCTAAGAGCATGTGCTGTGTGCTCAGGAACATGGGTTAGGTAAGGGCAAAGCTGCATGTGCCACTTCCTTAACTATGGGCTCCAGCGGGGCTCACATGCTCCCGCCTTCAAGGAAGCACACTGCAAATGTAAACTGTCGCTATCCTGTGAGCATCCCCCCCTCTCTTTCTCTCTCTGTCTCTCTCTCTCTGTCTCTGTCTCTCTCTGTTTCTCTCTCTGTCTGTCTCTGTCTCTGTCTCTCTCTCTGTGTGTGTGTGTGTTCTAGTTGACACTGAGGGCAGTGGAGAATTCATAGTAGAGTTTGTTACCCAAGTTACTCAGTGCTCAGCCTGTGAGAGCATGGGACGATGAGGTGTGGGTAGTCAGGGAAGTCAGCCTGGGGAAGTGATACTCAGACTAGGTATTAAAGGTCGCACAGACTCAGTATCAGGTTAGAGGGCATCTGAGCCTACAGAACTAGTCATAGCACTGCAAGAGGGGATGGCTGCCACAGGACTGTCACAGTGTGCTATGCTGGACTGACATGCTGCTTGTATTTCTCTTTTCCAGGAAAAATGCTTTGGAAGGGTTTAATCAGAGCAATGCCAGCCCTCTTTATTAGACAGTTCCCAGGGCTAATGTGGGAAAATAGACAAAGAGGTGGGTCCAACAAGAAACTGGGAACCAGATTTTTAGTTGCTAATGATGGAGATAGGAAAAGAAGAATGTTGAGACAGTTCCAGGGTGGTCTGCAAGAAATTCATGCCTGAGTCAAGGTAAGGTGTTGGCCCTGGGTTCTAGGATGGAAGACTGGATACATGTGAAAGATATCCCTGTCATCAGGGACCCAGGATGCCTTGAGTAAGATTTTGATACTGTGTGGTATAGAGGAAGAAGGAGGGGGGAAGGCAGCATGCCTGCAAGGTGTTTTTGTGACCTTGGTTCCATGGTTATGGTGATCATGGCCAAGACTCATTCTCATTGCAGGCTCTCAGCTCCGTGTGACCACTGAGCTTTCCATCTCATACCTCCTGCCATTTCCAGCCAGAACATCACTGACAGACACAGACCCCCAGACCTTCCTCATGGCTATTCTCAGGCCACAGCACGGCTGTCCCACTGACCCAGGGAACAGAAATCTTTTGTACACTACCCCCCTCTCTTTCTCTTCCAGAAGTTCCTGAGACCAAGAACTCTTCTTTGCAGAATGGTTTCTTGGAAGAAGACCTCTCCCAGATTATGGAGATATTTTCCAATGAGGAACTCAACTTCGAAGCCCTCGTAGGTGAAAACTGGTTAGAGAGTTTTCTAGGAGATCCAGAAAGTCTTCCAAGGCCTGACATCAGCAACGAGGAGAGCCCCACAGATTGTAGGAGTCATGAGTCCAAGAGTGGCCTCAGTCCTGGGCCTCCCCTTTGCACAAGAGAGGATGCTGTGATGTCTGATATTCCCGAAAAGAACCTCACTCCAGTGATACCGAAGGGATCCAGGAGGGACCTGAGCCAGCAGGACTCCGTCCAGGGACATGAAAGGCTATATAAGTGTAGTGAGTGTGGGAAAGGCTTCAGCCAGAGCCACCACCTCATCCAGCACTGGATTATCCACGCCAGAGGGGAGCCTCCTACATGGCCAGAGCAGCAGCAAGGGCTCAGCCAGGGCACTCGCTCTCACATGCGTCCAGAGACTCAAGCAAGCTATGGATCCTACATGTGTCAGGAGTGTGGGAAACGGTTTAGTCAGAATATGTACCTCCAGTGGCATCAGAAAATTCACACTGGAGAAAAACTTTGTAAAACTCAAAGTGACAACCTAGAAAAGCCCTCCAGGAGTCCAAGTGGTGAGTCAGGAGAGCAGCTTATGAGTAAAGGCTCTGACTCAGCAAAACCGTGTGACATTCAAGGTTGGGACCCAGAAAAACCACCTACCAATAAAAGTAGTGACCAAGAAAAACTGCATAAGAGTCAGTCTGGTGACAGTCCGTCCGTTCTTCATCCAAAGCCTATTAAGCATCAGAAAACTCCTACAAATGCTAATTGCTTCAGAGCTAAGAAATGTGGGAAGACATTCAGTCGGGCCTTTCAGCCAGCTGAGCACCAGAGAGTCTACATTTGGAGACTCTACAAGTGCACTTCGTGCCCTGCAGTCTTCAACTTAAGGAAGCATTTCTTCCAACATCGCAAAACACATTTTCCCAGAACTGTCTTTGAGTGTCAAGAATGCAGACAGACCTTTAATCGGAAGTCATCACTCATTAAGCACCGGGCTGTTCATACCGGAGAGAAGCCGTACAAGTGTAATGAATGCAGTAAAGGTTTCAACCACTCCTCCACCCTGAAGATCCACCAGAGGAGTCACAGCGGAGAGAAGCCTCACAAGTGCAATGAGTGTGCGAGGGCCTTCTGTCGCAGGACAGACCTTACCGAGCATCAACGAGTCCACTCAGGCTTCAGACCCCACCAGTGTCCGGTGTGTGCCCGGCGTTTTAGCCGACCCTCACACTTGATTCGACACCAGCTGAGCCATGCTGCAGAAAGGCGCTTTGGCTGCACTAAATGCAAGGAGACTTTCGGCCATAAAGAACAGCTAGAGCGGCACTACAAAATTCATACCATCAAGTGCTTGTATGAATGTAAGCAGTGTGGAGAACACTTCATTTGCAGGTCAACTCTGAATTGCCACCTAAGCATGCACATCAGAGAACATGCAAGTGACAAACCTTTGGGTCAGAACTCACAGCGCACTGAAAAATGCTTTAAGAATACTACGTGTGGAAAAGCCTTTGACCACAGCAAATACCTAGGACAGCATGAGAAGATTCATAGCCAGGTGACATCCTCTGAGCACAGCCCATGTGGGAAACCCTCTGGCCAGGGTGTGCAGCTCACTTGCCCTCAGAGCCTCTGTGCTGGTATAAAACCAAATGAATGCACCGAGCCCGAGAAATGCATGCAGAGCATCTCTGTCCATGAGCACCAGCCTTCCCAGAGGGAGCAGTCCTTTAAGTGTAACACATGCAACATGACCTTCAAACAGAGTACCCACCTTTCAAAACATCAGCTGATTCACATCAGAGAGAAACCCTTCAAATGCAATGAATGTGACAGAGGCTTCAAGCAGAGTAACTACCTCATTCAGCACCAGAAAATTCATACTGCGGAGAAGCACTTTGAGTGTGGTGAATGTGGGAAGACATTTCATCAGAAGTCATGCCTTTCTAAGCATCAGAAAATCCACTCAGGGGAGAAGCCCTTTAAATGTGGTGACTGTGGGAAGGCCTTCATTTTTGGTGCCCAGCTCATCCGACACCAGAGGATTCACACTGGGGAAAAGCCGTATGTTTGTCAGGAATGTGGGAAAGCCTTCAGCCAGAGCTCATGCCTTACTCTTCACCTTAGGATTCACACTGGTGAGAAGCCATACATGTGTAGCACATGTGGGAAGACCTTTGCTCAGAAAGCAAATCAAAAGAAGCATGAAAGGATTCACAGTGATGAAAGGTCTTATGCCTGTGATGTGTGTGGGAAAGCCTTTGGCTTCAGCACCCATCTCCGGCAACACCAGAGAATTCACACCAAGGAGAAACCATATTGTCAAGACAGTCATAACAAAGCCTTTCACAGCTGCTCTGCTCTGGGCACACATCAGAAACTTCACACTTGTAAAGTAGCGAGTAACACTGCGGAGAGCCACTTGGTTACAGCGGAGGCCCATACTTCTGAAGGTCTTCATTTGAAGCCAGCCATTGAAACCAACACATTGCAAACCTCTGCTCTCCATAAGTCCTAATAAAAATTGATGAGGCAGATTGTACAGACACATTCCATCTAGACCAGTGGTTCTCAACTCTCCTGATGCTGCGACCTTTTAATACAGTTCCTCATGCTGTGGTCACCTCCAACCATAAAATCATTTTGTTGCTACCTCATAACTCCTATTTTGTTTCTGTTACGAATTGTAATGTAAAGCTTTCCAGTGGTCTTGGGAGATCCCTGTGGAAGGGTCTTTCTACCCACAAAGGGGTCAAGACCCACAGGTTGAGAACTGCTGATTTAAGAAGCTGTGCAGTGTTAGGATTTGGTGGTAGACCTTAGAGCCAGTCCACTTGAATTGAATTCCAGTTCTGTCTTCCTAATTAGTCTTGTGAAAATCATAAAAAGTTTATTAGTACTTCAGTTTTATCATCTGTAAAATGGGCATAATATCCATATTCCTCAGGGCTGTGGTGAGGATTAAATTTTGAGCGCCTGATACCTGGCATACAGGAAGTATTTGCTGTTGAACTATGAATATATGTCTAACTATATAGCACAAATATACTTATGTTAAAGATGGAAACTAGACAAGTGTTCGCTGTGATTAATGTTCACTGACTTTTTTTTTTTTCGAGACAGGGTTTCTCTGTGTACCCCTGGCTGTCCTGGAACTCACTTTGTAGACCAGGCTGGCCTTGAACTCAGAAATCCTCCTGCCTCTGCTTCCCAAGTGCTGGGATTAAAGGTGAGCGCCACCACCGCTCGGCAGCTTTTTTTTTTTTTTTTTAGAATATATTTATTTATTTCATGTATATGAGTACACTGTAGCTGTCTTCAGACACACCAGAAGAGGGCATCTGATCTCATTACCAATGTTTGTGAGCCACCATGTGGTTGACGGGGATTGAACACAGGTTCTCTGGAAGAACAGTCAGTGCTTTTAACCACTGAGCCATCACTCCAGCCCCATTCACTGGCTTCTAATGTTTTCCCATTTTCCCGTTTTTGCTCAACTCTTTACTCTTTTTAATACCTGGCCTTTTCATTTCTTTGTATCTCTGCTTTGTTCTAGATTTTTTCCCACGTATAAATTCATAAAGTAATTTTATAATTGCAGATTGCTAAAACTTATAACCTTCCGAAATTGGAACTCAGAGGACTCCATTTCCACAGGCCATCTCTTCTCAGTCTTCCTTCATTTGAACTGTTATGTATACAAGAACCAAGTTTGTTATGGACCTGATGACTGCAAACATCTGGATTCATGGGTGAAATGTCCTAACAGCTGGGGAAGTTAGGAAGCTGCCTGAGATGCTAACACATAGGCAGCATGCATAGAAGACCTCGCTGGTGAAAAGTGTGTATGACAGTGTTTGCAGGAATGTTGGCCATCCGCTTTGTAGGCATTCTGCTAGGCTATCGGTCAGGTATACGAATAGGACTGCCCTTGCCCCCAACATTTCCGGAAGGAGAAACAGCCCTCCAGGCACAGGTTTTTTCTCATCTGACAGGTGCCGTCTTAAAAATACTTCCGTTATGTCACAGGGAGTTCTGAGGCCACTGAGGATTAGTGGTGAGCCCAGCGGGCAAGAATCCTTCCTGTTGGGACTCTGGCCTATCTAAGCCCTTCCCACTAGAAACCTCATGGAAACCCAGCGCTGCAGCACGCCCTTGTCAGCCCAAGGCTTTTGTGTTCTACCCACTGAGCTGCCCCGTCACATATTAAACACAAAAGAGTCTTACTCTGCATGGACATTTAACTAATACATTTGGGAGGCTTAAAATAGCTGGCGTATGTACACTTGATTTTAATTTTGAAAGTTTGAAACAAGGTCTCACTCTATATGCTTGGCTATCCTGGAACTCCCTATGTAGTTCCAAGCCTGTCCCCCAAGTACTGGGACTAAAGGTGTGCACCACTATGCCCAGCTTTTTTTTTTTTTAAAATAAGGCTTGTACTTTCTCGGATCCTCCGGCTGGGATTGGATGTGACATGAGAACCTAGCTGATCTTTGGGTCCAGGCTATAATGTTGACCATTCTCTTTCAAGCAGTGTTTACTTCCTGCTTGTGACCTCTGCCCTCTGGAGCTAGCTAATCTAAGAAACTGACAGGCTTTCTACAAAGACTATATAAGCAGACTGTCCAAAGGCAGGGCCACACACTAGTGGGATTTTTATTTTGTTTTACCTAAAGGGTGCTGTTGTTGTAAAGGGCTCTTGAGAAGCATCCAAGCTGTCTCCAGCATCCATGTCCGGAGGCTCACAACCACCTGTAACCACTGCTCTGGGGGATCTAACACCTGGCTTTCTTGGGGTCGTTGTACTCAGGTGCCTATGCCCATTCGTAAGCATGCACGAATACACAGTACAGAAAATATACTTTAAAGAAGTGATCCGGCAGTTTGGGCTGCGGTGATGGAGACCAGAAGTGTATGCAAGTTGTTGGCCAGGGTGGGCGTGGGCATGGGGCACCTGTCTCTCTGATACAAGGTTTGGTCTGAGTGTTGGCTCCTCCACTCATCAGGTCCCATACATTTGATCAGTTGCTGGCCAGGCAGAGCCCCAGCTGCCAGCTGCACACTTGCTAGTGAGATGGGGGTGTCTCCATGAAGAGTTCCAGTTGGAGAGAGACAAAGCGAGGTTAGAAGTACCCTAGATTCAAGATACAGAGGAAAGAAAAAGCGGTAGGCTGTGGAGCGTGAATACGTCATGTTCTGGCTACTCTCAAAACCAGCGAGACATGCAACTTTCATTTTCTCAAAGTCTACTTTTAATGATGGCTCTTAAATGCTTTAACCTCCCTTTTAGTCCTCTACCCACCAAGAGGTAGTGGAAAAGAAAGGATCCAGGGGAATTGGACCTGTTGAGAAAAGGTTCTTTGGAGCAAATCTCATCTGCGTTGTCAGGAATCTGGCAGTTTAGTTCACAGGAGTCAGCAGGCAGCTCAATCTACTTGCAAACACTTTATGGATACACCAGCAGTCCAGTCCAGTAGAGTTGGATAGCAAACAGGAATCGGCAGCAGTGGCACAACTTAGCCAGGCCTCAGCCGTGGCTTAAGTCAGCAGGAGGGATCAGGAGGACCGCCAGGAGAAGTTCTTGGCGGTATCTCTCTCTCAGGGAAACAAAGATCAGCAGACTCGAGACCCACAAGGGTTGCGCAGCCAAGCTCAGCCTCCATCACTGTCGTAGAGTCCCAGTTATACTCTCCAAACATCACATGTCCTCCACAGGGTCTTGCCTTAGCACATGCATCTGTCTCAGCTGACAATCACTCTATCAATCATCCCCAGTCCAAGGAAGTGGCAAAAAAGCCTCGGCAAGCCACCAGAAGTTTCTTGGTGCGTTTCTCTCTTTGGAGTCCCAACAAATGCAGCTCAACTATACCATGTAAGACGAACCAATACATGCATGTTGTCAGCAAAGAATCCTTCATCATGTGTCCTTTTACCTGCTTGCTTTAGCAGAACATCCTCTCTCCAGTGTATGCTTCAGTGAAACATTCCTTTACCAGTCTGCCTTAGCCTTTCACCTGTGTCCACTTTAGGAAAAGACTCCTTCATGTATTTGCCTTAGCAAAACACCATCTAACACAACTGACTCTCCAAAGAACTCTTGAGATTCCACTTCACATACACTTGGTAATTTATTGAGAACAATTCCCCACAGTGCTGGAGAGTGGAAGGCCAGGATCAAGGTTTGGGCAGATTTGGTATCTGAGAGGATGTGTTTCCTGGTTCATAGATGGCACCTCCTCCCATTGATGAGTGGAGATTCAGGAGGCTTGCTGCCTCCTCAAAGCCTCACATCAGATGTGGGGTTCCAAATAGGAACATGGGGGAGCACATTCAAATCATAGGTGATGTGGAAAGCACTAGTGAAATGAGTGCCAGGGAAAGGCCAGTTTCAGACTGGAGCCCATGTGGACAGAGGACAGTGGGTAAATGAACAAACCTAGGAAAGCCTGCTGCATTTGAAGGGGTGTTTGGGTGAGATGCTTCCTGAGTGAGTGTCCAAATTGCTAGGACATAAATCTAGATCAGGGAGTGGTCACCTTGCTACCATGAAGGGTAATCCTATCCCCAGTGTGAACCTATGGGGCCAGAGAAATGGAGTTCAATTTCCAACACCCACATCAGATGGCTCACAGCCACCTGGAACTCCAGTGTCAGGGGATGGAAACCCTCTTTTGACCTTCATAAGCATCCCTCACATATACACAGAAATAAGAATTGTTTTTAAAAAATATAGACCTAGCCAGTGATGAGGTAGTGCTGAGGAACGAGCACTGACAGAAGCTTCAGATGCCTGCATCCACCTGCTCCTGAAGGTGGATGCTCTAACTATATTAGCTAGTAATTCCCTTTCTTAAAGAAGTGTAATGCTCTTGGATTGATACGATGTCTTTATTTAGTAAGCCATTGAAAAAATAGGACGCAGGAGAGATGGTTCAGCGATTAAGAGCACTGGCTGCTCTTCCGGAGGTCCTGAGCTCAATTCCCAGAAACCACATGGTGGCTCACAACCATCTGTAATGGGATCTGATGTCCTCTTCTGGTGTGTCTGAAGACAGCTACAATGTACTCATACATAAAATAAATAAATCTTTTTTAAAAAAGAAAGAAAAATAAACAGGATGTAGTGGCACACACCTGTAATGCCCCAGCACTTTGGTGGCAGAGACAGGAGAATCAGAAGTTCAAGGGCAGGGCAGGGCAGATGACTCTGGGCAAAGCTCTTGCCTTGGAAACAAAGAGTCTGAGAATCTGGGTTTGAAGAATACTCCCCCCAAAGAGGGGCCAACAGGAGAAAGAATGCTCATCACAGCCCTCACTGGGAATGCTGTGAGAAGTGTGTAACACGGAGAGCAGACAGGAGTGTAGCAAGCAGTGATGTGGACTGCCCGCGCTCCACACTGAGCCCTGTGCTGTGGACAGACTGTGTGGGATGATAGGAACCAGGAGGGGACTGCTGATGTTGGAATGTCTCCACGCTGTGGTTGCAGCAATATAAAGCTACATCCATACAAAAGATGGAGGAGAAAATACAAAACATGAAAGTTGGTGACACCGGAGAGTCGATGGGAGGTCTGCCCATGGAGGTGAGGAAGAGGCTTTCACATTTTGCAATTAAACTTCAAGGCAATCAGGCATATATAATACAAACCGAGGGGCAGAGAGAAACACACTCGAGAGAAATTGAGTTTCTTTTTTCTTTCTTTTTTTTTTTTTTTTTTTTTTTTTTTTGGTTTTTCGAGACAGGGTTTCTCTGTGTAGCCCTGGCTGTCCTGGAACTCACTCTGTAGACCAGGCTGGCCTCGAACTCAGAAATCCGCCTGCCTCTGCCTCCCAAGTGCTGGGATTAAAGGTGTGCGCCACCACTGCCTGGCTAGAAACTGAGTTTCTAAGCTAGGCAGATAAAAGCAATTGGTCCTTTCATATTTCTGGGCATGTTTCAAATTATCCTTTATTATGAACATAAGTTATTTGACCAAAAAATTTCGTGCATACATAAAGATGCCTGACATCAGATAAAAACAGGAAGCTACTTTACCCTTTTTTTGGGGGGGGAAATGTCACAGGCTGCCCTGTTGGCAGGGAAGCCTGGCATCAGTGGTCTCAGTGGGACAGTGAAGGGACGAGGTGACACATGAGGTCCATATTCCTCAATCTTGGACCCCGTCCAATTTCCTCTTACAAAGTTACTGGTTCGTGATATTTCCTGTTTGCTCAAGACAGCTACAATGCTTTGGCAGAGGGAGCCAATTAGAGTCTTCCTTGGGACTTACATTCATGGTTGCTAGGTAGAACATCTTTGAGCGAGTCATACCCATGTGAACTGCCACTTGGGGAGATCTGGAGAATGAAGCTAAAGATGGAGAGAAAGAACTGCAGGGTGAGAAGAAAACCAGAAAAGTCAGGCAATGCCATTTAAACCTTCCATTACTCTGTGCCCCATGACTGAAGCACTTCCCAGTAATGTAAAGTTTTTAAAAAAATCTTAGGTTCTCAGGGCTGGAGGGATGGCTCAGCAGTTAGGAGCATATACTTACTGTTCGTGCAGAGGACCTGAGTGCAGTTTCCAGCACTCATGCCGGGTGGCTCACAACCATCTGTCACTCCAGCTCCGGGGCCTCTGGTGCCCTGTTTTAGCTTTCTTTGGTATCTGCACCCATGGGCACATACTCATACATAGACACACACATACATATAATAAAAAATAAAATCCTTTTTAAAAAATAAAACTTTGCACTGGGCGGTGGTGGCGCACTCCTTTAATCCCAGCTCAGGAGGCAGTGGCAGGTGGATCTCTGAATTCGAGGGCAGCCTGGTCTATAAAATGAGCTCCAGAACAGCCAGGGCTGTACAATGAAACCCTGTGTTGAAAAACAAACAAACAAACAAACAAACAAATGAATAAATAAATAAATAAAAATCTAAAAACTTCACTTAAACTATTTTGCTTCTGTATATGAAAGAGTCCAGTCTGGGATGGTGAGATGGCTCGGTGGTTAAGAGCACTGACTGTTCTTCTGAAGGTCCTGAGTTCAAATCCCAGCAACCACATGGTGGCTCACAACCACCCGTAATGAGATCTGATGCCCTCTTCTGGTGTGTCTGAAGACAGCTACAATATACTTACATATAATAAAGAAATAAATCTTTTTTAAAAAAAAGAGTCTGGGCAAATTCATTATGGAAACAACAGTGATCATTATTGCTGAGCCAGTACATGCCAAGTATTAAATATCACCACATGCCATGGACTGTTCTAACCTTGTTCAGGGTACTGAGTGATTTAACTACCAAATGATCTCCTAGATTTCCAGGGAGCTGCTGGAGCTGGAGACACTAGGTATGGAGTTCAGCGGGGTGGAAGGGGGCTTGAGATGAAAGTGGGCCCAGGAGGAGTTCTCTTCAGAGAGGGAGGATGCAGACCTCAAGGATCAGCCATTGAAAATGGGAAGAAGAGGGACAGTGAGATGGCTCCCTGGATAAAGACATCACCATGCCTAACTCCCTGGGACCCACATGATAGGAGAGAACGGATTCTCAGAGGTTGTCTTCTGACTGCCACATAAAACACCACAGCACATGCATGCCCACGATACAGGCAAACACAGATACATTCAATTAAAAAGAAATACAAACAGTAAAGGATCAGTTACTATTTTTAAAAGGGAGAGGAAGGCAGGCCAGGGAGGGAGCCTGTAAGCCTGCAGAGAAAGCCCGGAGCTATGAACACCCATGGAAGGCAGGGAGTTAGTTGCATGGTTAGAAGCCCAGGAGGGCTGCGGTGACACATGCTTATGATCCTGGCCATGGGACACTGAGACAGGAAATTCAAGGCTTGGAGGCCACCCAGAGAGCTACAGAGCAAGACACTGTCTCAAACACTGGTAAGAAAGGGGATCAGCCTTCCCATGAAGTCTGGGCAGGGCTCACACAGTGCCGGAAGATTCTGGAACTTTGATTCATGGTACAGCTCCTTCTGGCTAGGCTCCATGCAGCCCCAACTCTCCCATGATGAAGTCCACCCACCACATCCTTGAAGGTCACCAAGTGTGCAAAGGTAGAGAAGATAAACCATTATCTCCAGAGCCTTTCCATGCTGCTTTCCTGCCCTCTGCTGGGAGGCCTATACAATGTACTTTTTTGTACCAGCTTGCAATCCCACCAGCAATGGAGGAGGGTTCCTCTTTCTCCACATCCTTGGCAGCATCTGCTGTCACCTGAGTTTTTTATTTTAGCCATTCTGACTGGTGTGAGGTGGAATCTCAGGATTGTTTTGATTTGCATTTCCCTGATGACTAAGGATGTTGAACATTTCTTTAGGTGCTACTTGACCATTAGGGTTTCATCAGTTGAGAATTCTCTGTTTAGCTCTGTTCCCCATTTTTTAATAGGGTTATTTGGTTCTCTGGAGTCTAACTTCTTGAGTTCTTTGTCTATATTGTATATTAGTCCTCTATTGGATGTGGAATTGGTAAAGATCTTTTCCCAATCTGTTGGTTGCCATTTTGTCCTATTGACAGTGTCCTTTGCCTTACAGAAGCTTTGCAATCTTATGAGGTCCCATTTGTCAATTCTAGATCTTAGAGCATAAGCCATTGGTGTTCTATTCAGGAAATTTTCTCCTGTGCCCATGTGTTTGAGGCTCTTCCCCACTTTCTCTTCTATAAGCTTCAGTGTATCTGGTTTTGTGTGGAGGTCCTTGATCCATTTGGACTTGAGCTTTGTACAAGGTGATAAGAATGGATCAATTTGTATTCTCCTACTTGCTGACCGCCAGTTGAACCAGCACCATTTGTTGAAAATGCTGTCTTTTTTTCCACTGGATGGTTTTAGCTCCTTTGTCAATGATCAAGTGACCATAGGTGTGTGGGTTCATTTCTGGGGCTTCAATTCTATTTCATTGATCTACTTGCCCATCTCTGTACAAATACAATGCAGTTTTTTAAATCACTATTGCTTTGTAGTACAGCTTGAGGTCAGGGATGGTGATTCCCCCAGAGGTTCTTTTATTGTTGAGAATAGTTTTTGCTATCCTGGGCTTTTTGTTATTCCAAATGAATTTGCAAATTGCTCTTTCTAACTCTATGAAGAATTGAGTTGGAATTTTGATGGGGATTGCATTGAATCTGTATATTGCTTTCAACAAGATGGCCATTTTTACTATATTTATCCTGCCAATCCATGAGCACGGGAGGTCTTTCCATCTTCTGAGATCTTTGATTTCTTTCTTCAGAGACTTGAAGTTCATCTGGCAGTTCCTCAGAAAATTGGACATAATATTACCTGAAGACCCAGCTATACCACTCCTGGGCATATATCCAAAAGATGCTCCAACGTATAACAAGGACATATGCTCCACTATGTTCATAGCAGGAATGGATACAGAAAATGTGGTACATTTAAGCAATGGAGTGCTACTTAGCTATTAAAAACAATGAATTCATGAAATTCTTAGGCAACTGGATGGAACTAGAAAATATCCTGAGTGAGGTAACCCAATCACAAAAGAACACACAAGGCATGCACTCACTGATAAGTGGATATTAGCCCCAAAACTCAGAATACCCAAGATACAATTCACAGACTGCATGAAGCTCAAGAAGAAGGAAGATTAAAGTGTGGGTCCTTTGGTCCTTCTTAGAAGGGGTAGCAAAATACTCATGGGAGCAAATACAGAGACAAAATGTGGAGCAGAGACCGAAGGAAAGGCCATCCAGAGACTGCCCCACCTGGGAATCCATCCCATATGCAGACACCAAACACAGACACTATTGTGGATACCAAGAAGTGCATGCTGACAGGAGCCTGATATAGCTGTTTCCTGAGAGGCTCTGCCAGAGCCTGACATATACAGTGGTGGATGCTCACAGTCAACCATTGAACTGATCACCCGGTCCCCAATGGAGGAGTTAGAGAAAGAACTGAAAGAACGGAAGGAGTTTGCAACCCCATAGGAAGAACAACAATATCAACCAACCAGAACGCCCAGATCTAAACCACCAACCAAGAAGGGACCCATGGCTCCAGACATATATGTAGCAGAGGATGGCCTTGTCAGGCATCAGTGGGAGAAGAGGCCCTGGTCCCATGAAGGCTCGATGCCCCAGTGTAGGGGAATGCGAGGGCAGGGAGTGAGGTGGGAGTGGGTGGGTGGGTGGGTGGGTGGGGATATATTCTTATAGAAGCAGGAGGAGGGGGGATGGGATAGGGAGTTTCTGGTAGGGGGAAATTGGGAAAGGGGATAACATTTGAAATGTAAATAAATAAAATATCTAATAAAAATATACTTTTTTCTATTTCCTTTTCTTCTTTTCTTTTTGGAAATAATGCTTCACAATATAGCCTTGGCTGACTAAATTCAAAGTAATTTACCTACTTCTGCCCTTGAGTATGGCGTTAAAGGTGTGTACCACCATACCTGGCTTCACTTCTTCTTGGTACTCATTTACCATCTGAAAATTATCACAACCAATACGTGAATGGGTGAGGTGCTAATGCCACCCTCAAGCTGAGCTTGCGGAGCGTGTCCCCGACAGCTGTGTGACACACACACATGCTTTCAAGCCTCTGTGTGCAAGATGCACGAGGAAGTCCAGCATTCTCCAGGACCCAATCTCTGATGCCACCCGAGAGCCTGCCCCAGGGATGAGGCTCAGGGACAAACACAAATGTCCTACTCCATTGACTGGGTGACATGAAGTCTGTTAGACTTTGTCCTGAGGTCTCCTCTCAGAGCACACTGCCCCTGCCCTCCCAGCTCCCCACAGTTCCCAGCAATAAAAGTGTCCCCCTCACTGTGTCTCTTCCATAAAGGGTAAAAGAATGTCACATCATACATGGAAGACAGTATTCACTGGGGGATGAGAGTCACCTAGGCCAAGGGAGCCCAAACTCACTTCTATTGGTTCTAAAACTGACCTGGTGTATTCCAGCCTAGTCACAACTCATCATACGTAACTTAAGATTACTTTGAAATTCTGGTTCTCCTTTCCTCCACTTTCCAAGTGCAAGAATTACACGCTTACACTGCCACACCCTCTTTACACAGGAATAGGCATCGGGCCCAGAGTTTCCTGCATGCTGTGTGCACTCTACCATCCAGGCTTTTTGTGGGTTCTGGGAATGGAACTCAGATCCTCAAGCTTGCAAGGCAAGAACTTTACTGACTGAGTCATTTCCCTAGCCTGACCTTGAAGTGACCTTTCTTAGCAACTCCCACATACTGGGATTCTAGGTGGACACCAGCTCTCTCAGTTTATTCCAGGCTGGGGACGGAACCCAGAGCTTTGTGCGTGGGAGGTGATCATTCTATCAACGATATATTTTATTGGAATAAATGCAAGAGTGTTTGGGGTCTTCCTCTTTTTTTTTCTTTTCTTTCTTCTTCCCTTCTACAATCTTCCCACTGAAGTCTGCCATTACCCTCACTTCATGGGAATTTCCCAGGGACATGAACAATGGATAATTAAATTGGACTGAAATTATGTGAGGAGGACTTGTAGGGAGCACAGTCTGGGAAGGGGAGACAGGCGGTTATTAAAGAATTACAACATGGCAATTATCGCAGCTTTGGTGCTGGCGTCCCAGGGGGATTCCTGTGGGAACCCAGGGAGGCAGCTGCCAACTCCCCCCGGGCTGGGTGGGAGTGGGAGAAAGCTGTCATCTAGGGGATCTGAGGGGTTTTTACAGCCTGACTAGAAAGGGTATGGATGCCTGCAATCTCAGTCCTCAGGAGGCTCAGGCAGGGGGACTGCTGTGAGTTGGAGGCCAGTGTCAATTACGTGGTGATTTTGAAGCCAGCCAAGGCTTCATAGTGAGCTCCAGGCTGGTCTGTATTGCAAAGTGAGCTCCAGGCCAGCCTAGCCTAAAGTACTGGACTCAACAAAACCAGGGAGAAGAGAGCCCACGCACAAGCTAAGGGCGCTGGACTGCTTGCAAAGAGGACTTGAGTTCAAATCCCAGTACCCACACTGCGCAGCTCACAACTTTGTACCTTCAACACCACAGGGTCTGACACACATCCTTCTGACCTTTGAAGACACCTGTGCACATCTGTTTTTAAATGTGAAAACAAAGACAGTGACAGTGTACTTATACACACACAAAATAGATAAATCTTTAATAAAACTCTTTCCTTTTTCCTTTTTTTTTTTTCGAGACAGGGTTTCTCTGTGTAGCCCTGGCTGTCCTAGAACTCACTCTGTAGACCAGACTGGCCTCAAACTCAGAAATCCTATTTTATCTATTCTATTCTATTCTTTTCTATTCTATTCTATTCACCTAAACTAATCTGGCTACCTCCCAGTCAAAATCCCTGAGATACTTGCATTTCAGTATTGGTCTGGCTCTCTCTGCTTCAGACGTGATCCCATGGTGGCCTTTCTCATGGTGAACTCCCCTCCTCCCTCTCCCTCTCCCCCTCCTTCTCCCCCCTCTCCTCCCCTGTTTTTTTTTAAGATTCATTTATTTTATTTATATGAGTACATTGTATCTCTCTTCAGACACACCAGAAGAGGGCATCAGATCCTACTATAGATGGTTGTGATGCCCTTAACTGCTGAGCCATCTCTCCAGCCGTCCTCCCCTGTTAAGATCAGAAGTCTAGCCCCACTGTCCCTTTTTCTCAGCCATTGGCTGACCAGTTTTTATCGACAAGCCAGAGAATAAGTGCGGAGCAATGTTACACAACTTTCAGGCAGGAGATACTTAGAATAAGCGTTACAATGCCATGTGCAGAGAAATCAGCATTTGAATAATACAAGGATAACCTCGACACCGGTGCACAGTAACATTATGCCTACAATATTGCACATATGGCCTGGCTCCAAGAGGCCAAGAAGTCTCCCTTGGTTGACTGAAGGCCAGGAGTACAAGGGCTGCCAGTGTTTCATGCTGCAGCTACCTCTCCTATGCTAATCTGTAGAACTTCCTCCTTGACAGTTTCCTATTGTGCCTTCTTTTTCTGTTTTCTCTCTGTTCTAAGGGCTTCTATAGTAAACCATTCAAATCCCAGTGT
Source organism: Tokudaia tokunoshimensis (assembly GCA_036184795.1). Lineage (NCBI taxonomy): Eukaryota > Metazoa > Chordata > Mammalia > Rodentia > Muridae > Tokudaia > Tokudaia tokunoshimensis. Next base: position 20,324,514 of record BTHU01000001.1, on the reverse strand, counting down.
CATGGGTTTTTCTTGTTTTATCCCTATGCGTAATGAGTAAACAGGCCCAGGAGAACAGCTCAGCAAGCCTTGGGTGACACTAGGCTGAACAAAACAGGTTGTCCCAGCAGCGTCTGGCCGTGAATTACTCCATTTTGTAAAGTTGTTGGTTTGGCTTGAGTTACTCCATTTTCAGCACAACTGGCACAACACGTGCTTGTATCGAGAAGCAAGGAGTTTCTATTTGCCAGCACGGGAGGCACAAAGTGGTTGTTTATATGTGACAATTAAGAAATCAATCCACACTGAGCTGGGTTGGTATGGGCCTTTAATCCCAGTACTCAGGGGGCAGAGGCAGGTAGATCTGTGAGTTCCAGGTCAGCCTGGTCTACAGAGAGAGTTCCAGGCAAGCCAGAGCTACACAGAGAAACCCTATCTCCAAAAACAAATAAACAAACAAAAAGTTACCCAAAACAAACCAAAACCAATTCATATCTGTAGCTAAGCTGGTAGAGTGCTTGTCTGGCACACAGAAAGCCCTGGGTTCGATGCCCAGCACGGCATAAACGGGGCGTGGAATGCATGCTTGTCATCCCAGAACTTGGGAGGTGGAGGAAGGAAGATCAGGTGTTCAAGGTTATCCTCCACTACACGTTGAGTTCGAAGCTAGACTAGGCTATATAAGACCCTTCTCATGAAAGAAACTCATGAAAAAAAGTTAACTTCGAGCCTAAGATGCTGTCGAGCTCCTGGTAACTCAAGGCTGTAGTGAGTGACAGCCAGTCAAGAGATGACACGACAGGAGACATTGGTTCCTACTTTCCTGTACCCTGCCTGTTGTCAAGGAGACCCAGTGACTCGCCCCTGCCCCAGCTTGAAACTCTAGCCTACTGCCACAGTCCTGCAGGGAAGTGCGCATGCACAAGCTGCTGTCAGGAATTTTTAATTCCCAGAATTCATTGGGTAGAAGGCCATGGTCCAGTCTAAGCGTTTGTCTGGGACTCTGTAAAGACAAGCTGGACTGAAGCTTTAGCAAATTGGTAGTTTCCAGCCTTTAAGGAAAATGCACGGGATGACGGACTCCATGGTTATAGACACTCGCGCAAGGGCAGAGACCTTTAGGAAATATAGTTTCCAGTGTCAGGAAGCCCTGAACTGTTGGAGAGATGACTCAGAGTTTAAGAGCACTGACTGCTTTTCCAGAGGTCCTGAGTTCAATTCCCAGCAACCACATGGTGGCTCACGACCATCTGTAGTGGGCACCCGATGGCCTCTTCTGGTGTGTCTGAAGACAGTGACAGTGTACCCACGGACATTAAATAAATAAATAAATAAATAAATAAATAAATAAATAAATAAAGCCCTGAACTACGTGAACTCCCTTAACTTCTTTTGCTTGCTTTCTCTTCTCTCCCTCTGTTTGCCTCTCTCCCGTCTTCCTTATTTCCTTCTGTCTGTCCTTCCTTTTGTTTCTTTTAATTTCTTTTAAATGGTTTTATTTTATCCTTGTCACTGCTGAGCTCTTTTCTCCACTTATACAGTCCAAGATCTCATCCAGGGGATAGTGCTGTCCACAGCTGGCAATTCCTCACACTTCAATGTATGCGCTCAAGACACCCGTCACAGGAGTGCCTGAGGCCCATCTTACACGAGGTTCTAGATCCTGTCAAATTGCCATTACTAACCATCACATTCTGTCAAAACAAAACAGAATAAAAAGCCCTCCCCAATCCCCCAAAAGGTAAAAAGAACTGGGTGTGCAGCTCAGAGGGGGGATGCCTGCCTCATACATGAGGCAGTGTGTTTGATGTCCAGAACTACACAGAGAGAACACTTATTAAAACCAAAGGGTCAGGTGTCGGCAGGGAATGTACAGACATTAAAGAATTCATCATAGATTTTTATTAAATTTATTTTCCTTTTACAAACACCAAAGTCATTGGCCTACTTTAGCAGGAGTTTCCGGTTTCGTCTGTATGTACAAGCCCTGGTCAGAAGGAAAAAGAAGAAGGTTAAAGTCGGTCAGGTGAGCATGCCTGTTGTTATGGCAGTTGGGAGGTTGAGATGGGAGAATTGTTCTGAGTTCCAGACTAGCTTTGATTATAGAGTGAGACCATATCTCAAAAAATCCAAACACTTGGGTTGTGAGATGGCTCATGAGGTAAAGAAAGCTGCTAACATGTCTGCCAATCTGGAGCTGATCCTCAGGGCACACATGGTTTTCAGTGAGAATAGACTATAGAGAGTCATCTTCTGACCTCCATAGGCCTGTCTTGATATGCATGTGCTACACTTCACAGACACACACACACACACACACACACACACACACACACACACACACGATAGAGATAGACAGATGGATGAATGTATAGGTAGATGGATAGATAGGGGATGATAGATTAGACAGATAGATCGATCCATCAATCACAGGATGGGGGAAGACAGAGGCTAGAACTGATCCCATATATCAGAGGCTCAGCCAGAGGTATCATTGGTTCTGGTCAGGACGGGGGAGAATATGGAATCAAGGGAACCAGGAGCAAGGATGGATGGACAGCAGGAGAAATAACCAAAGACAGAGGCTGAGCACTATGACAGAACAGCACCCCTCCCAAAGCTGTGTCCCCCACTTTTCCACTCCTCAGCTTCTGCTCAAGTAGCCCTTTTGGAAACAGTCTTTGCCGGTGTAATTAAGACAAGCTGACGTCACTGTGGGTTTAGATCCAGCCTATATCCAAACACTGGGGTTGTTATATGAGAAAGGCAAGGCCTCCGTGAGTCTCAGAGAGAAAACAGAACACCTACCTAATGAACAGGAACTTAGATGCTCCTGCCTGGGACCCAAACTAACAGCAAAATGAGGCTGTGGATGTGACATGGTGGCACAAGTGCTCCCTAGTGCACAGAAGCCTGGAGTCCGCTCCCACCTCTAAATGACATAGGCGCACCTGTAAACCTGCACTAGAGAACTGGAGGCAGGAACGTCAGGAGTTTCAGGTCAGTCTCAGCTACACCATGAGATTGAGTTTGAAACTAGCCTGGGCTGTATGAGATCCTGCCCCCAAAAATCAAAGAGAAAAAAGCATGAAGTAAGAGGAAAGCCCTGCACATCTCTGCCTTCAGTTTTTATCTCTGCCTTCAGTTTTCATCCGCCCCCCACCCCTTGCCGGCTTACTTGTGCACAGGGATTTCCTACCTAGCTCCTAGGCAGACCCAGCCTCTCTTTCCCACTAAAGACAGCACTAAGAGTAACCGGGACACCTTATTGCCAGCCATTTACAGCGCCCTGTTCCAGACCAGCCTAAAGGTCTTTCTTTGGTCATTGTCCTAAGCTCTTGGTCTCCTTGGATAACAGAAACATGGCAGGGTTGGGTGGGCTGGAGAGATAGCTAAGTGGTTAAGAGGATTAGCTTCTCCTCCAGGGGACACAGACTAGATCCCTCCACCTATACAGTGGCTCAGAACCATTTGTATCTCCTGTCCCAGGGGATCCAATGATCTCTTCTGGCAGGCACACCGTGCACAAACTTACATGTAGGCAAAAAAAAAAAAAAAACCCATTCACATAAAAAATAAAAACAGAAATAGAAGCGGGTCAGGCCTGGATGAGCTCACACTGGGCAGCACCGACCTCACGGGAGCGGGATTGCTCCCTCGAGCACTGGGGACTTCACATGATCTGCACATCCATTCTTTCTGTTTCAGACAGGATCTCACCACATAGCCCTGGCTATCCTGGAACTATGTAGACCAGACTACTCTCAGAGATCCAACTGCCTCTGCCTCCTGAGCACTGGGACTAAAGGCATTTGCCAATTCTCCTTCTCCTTCTCTTCCTCCTCCTCCTCCTTCTTCTTATTATTACTATTACTATTATTATTAGTTTTTCTCCTTTATTCTCGTCCTGTTTTTAATGGAAGAAGGGACCCACAAGGTAGGGGGAATGCTGGGAACCTTTGTAGCTTTGTGATTTAGGGGTGAGGGACAGAGAAAATGAGAGACACAGGGAGAGGAGAGAAGGAAAGAGAGAAGGTAAGGGAAAGAGGGGCAGGCATGCTGGAGTGATGGCTCAGGGGTTCAGAGCCCTTACTGATCTTGCAGAGAAGCGAGCTTTGTCGCCAGTGCCCATATGGTGGCTCATAGTTACTTCAGCTCCAACTCACAGGAGTCTTCCCTGCCTCTGGCCTCCATGGGCCCTGCGCTCATGCACACACACTCCCCACAAAGACATATGCACACACACACACATACACACACACACACACACACACAATTAAAAATAATGTCTTGTTGGCAGTGGTGACACGCGCCTTTGATCCCAGCACTCCGGAGGCAGAGGCAGTTGGATCTGTTTGAAGCCAGCCTGGTCTACACAGTGAAACCCTGCCTCAAAACAACAACAACAACAACAAAAGTCTCAAAAGAGAGGTAAGAGAGCAGGACAGACGAAGAACAACGAAGCAGGACTAGAGCTGAAGGGCACAGTGATGAGGACAACAAAGACCCCTTTACACATCCATTTTTCTTCTTTTCTTCCTCTCTCACTCTTCCAGCCCCATTTCTGTCTTTTTTGAGATGGGGGTCTCATGTAGCTCAGGCTAGCCTCAAGCTCACTATTTAGCCAATGATGACCTTGAACTTGTGACCCTTTTCCTCCCCCCCCAAAGGCTGTGATGGCAAATGTGTGACACCACACCTGATTCATCTAACCCTGGGGATTGAACCATGACTTTGGGCATACTAAGACAAATACTCCCCTGATTAAGCCCTATCCCCCACTTTCTGAGATAGCATCTTTCTGTGTAGCTCAGACTGGCCTTGAACTTATACCCATCCTCTTGCTTCAAGCCTCCCAAGTGCTGGGACCGTAGTAGTGGACCACCACTCCTGGCTGGTATCCATGTCTGAGTGACATGGGGACAAAGAGGTTTCGGAGTAACTCACGCGATCAGGATAACCAGGAAGGTTAGGATGGCCAATCCCACGGTTACCAAGTCTCCCACCAACACCATGTTCATCAGTTTGTTGTCAGCCTGGAACTTCAGAGTCATGCGGGGCTGCCCATCCTCTGGACAGGGAAAGTGAAACTCAGTTTCAAACTGTTGCCCTTGGCAACCTCCTCCCCATCTTCTGTTCAGAGGCTCACCAGCCAGCACTATGGGTCAGGCTCTCAAGTACCATTCACCCAGGGCAAACGCTGCATCCCAGTCTGTCCCAGCCACAGCCCAAACCAAGGGCTAAGTGAACCACATTTCTTGTTGGCTATGAGAAGGAGGCAAGAAGTTGGACCCAAACCCAAGAGAAGAGTTGGGCTCACAACTATCATCTGAACACTTGGGATACTGAGGCAGGAGGACTACTCTGAGCTACAGTACTGCCCTCTGAGGTCAGTCTGATTTACAGAGTGAGAACCTATCTCTTAGAAAGGAGGAAGGAGAAAAGGAGATGAGGGGGAAGAGCAATGGAAAATGGAGAGAAGGAAATGAAAGGAGGAAGGGAGGAAAGACATCAACCCAGGACACCAAACACAGACAAATGTCTCCTGGCAACGTGCTCTGTCGCTGGAGACCACTGCCCCCACCCCGAGGGCTTCCTGACATTTGTTCTGCTTCTTCCCCTCTCTCTTCAGCCCTGAAACTCTTTCTACAACCAAGACTCTTGGCTTGACCGCCAAATTATAATTGTGTCCTACCCACCCTCTGCACACACTAAAAGAATAAACTTTTGGTTAAAAATAAAAAAAAAAAGTCAGGCAGGGTGGCACACAACGTTAGGCAGATCTATGTGAGTTTGAGGCCAGCCTGCTCTACACAGGAAAATCTTCTCAACAAGTCAAAAAACAAAACTAAACAAACTAGCCAAAAACCAAAAATGAGCAGGCGAGTCCTTGTGTTGGGTCCTAATTGGAATAAATCAGCAGCTGTGGAAAAGATTCAGGTGACAATTAGGGACATTGATGGGCAGGTGTGAAATTGTCTGGTGTTATTGAGAACATGTCCCGGTAGGCAGGCAATGGGGGCTACACAAGCTTGAGGACCTGAGTTCGAATCTTGGAACCTATGCAAAAAGCTGGGTATAGTTATACACAAACACCTCTGTCCCCAGGGCTGTGGGAGGCTGAGACAGAAAGTTTGCTGAGACATCTTGGATACCAGTCGGGCTCCAGATCCAACAAAAGACCTTCTTTCAAGGGAGCATGTTGGAAAGAGACAGAGGGGATACCTGGTGTCTTCCTCTGGCCTGTGCATGTTCCTCTCCATGTTTAGACATGCCATACGCATACACAGGGAACTTATCTGTTATCAAGAGACCATTGTGGCTATAGGAGGCAATGTTCTTAGAGCTACACATACTGTATGGGAGAAGGCAGATACCCATGGTTCTTTTCTTGGATTGGCTTTTCTCCTCTCTCTCTCTCTCTCTCTCTCTCTCTCTCTCTCTCTCTCTCTCTCTCTCTCTAGATTTATTTATTTCTTATATGTACACTGTAGCTATCTTCAGACACCCCAGAAGAGGGCACCAGACCCCGTTATAGATGATTGTGAGCCACCATGTGGTTGCTGGGAATTGAACTCAGGACCTCCGGAAGAGCAGTCAGTGTTCTTAACTGCTGAGCCATCTCTCTAGTCCTTCTTAAAGACTGTGGTTCTTTCTTAAAGACTGTGGTGATCTGAATGAGAACGGTCCCCACAGGCTCATAAAATACTTGGTCACCACAGAGTGGCACTCTTTGAAAGGATTAGGAGGTGTGGCATCGTTAGAGGAGTGTGTCATTGAAGGTGGGCTTTGAGGATTCAAAGAGTCCATTCAAAGCTCAGAGTCTCTCTTCCTTCCTGCTGCTTGCAGATCTGGATGTAGAACGTATCGCTACTTCTCCAGCACCATACCTGCCCGTGTGCTGCCATGATGATAATGGACTAGGCCTCACTTCGGTCACGTGGTTCTGGTTTTAGAGTCAAGGATAGAGGAAAGGGGTTATGAAGTCTCCCTTCGTGATTAAGGAAAACTGCTGAGGCCAAGCATGTGGCAGAGGTGTCCCTGCCCAGCAGCCCAGAGACAGCACCGAGTGAAGCTGTGAAGGTAAAGCCAAGAGGTTGGAGATGCCAGAGCCGTGCGTCCCTGCTGAGGAGAGCGGCTAACGGAGTGGAACCAGCCCAAGAGGGAGAATGTGCTGCAGTCAACGAAGCTGAACGGAGTTGCAGACCTGAAGAGGGCTTTGACGTCAGATGTGGAGAGGCAGAGTTTGGAGTGCGCCCAGCTGGGTTTTGGTCTTGCCTTGGTCCAGTCTTTCCTCGCTGGACTCCTTTCCTCCCTTTTGGGATATTAATCCTGTGCCATTGTATGTCGGAAGTATGTGATCTTTTTAATTTTGATTTTACAGTGGGTTACAGTTAAGAGACTGTGTGAGTCTCAGAAGAGACTTTGAGCTTTAAGACAGAGTTGAGACTGTGATAGACCATGGGAATGTTTGAGGTTGGACTAAATGCGTTTTGCACTATGATATAACTACAAGCCTATTGTAGCCAAGGAGTGTGATGTGGTGGTTTGAATGAAAATGGCCTAAATGATAATGATGGACTAAACTCTGAAACACTAAACCAGCCCCAGTTAAGTTCTTTTCCTCAAGAGTTGCCGAGGTCACGGTGTCTCTTCACAGCCATGGAACCCTGACTAAGACAAACACCATGGCAAAAAAAAAAATTAAAAAAAATTAAGAAATAAAGGTAGCGAGGATAGAGAGATGGCCCAGTGGGCAGGGAGGAGCATGGACTGCTTTTCCAGAGAACCAGAGTTCAATTCCCAGCACCCACATGGCGACTCGCAACTGTAACTCTAGTAAAAATAAATTGTTAAAAATAGAATAAACTCAACAGTAAAGACTAAAATGAGTGAAACACAGGTGGAGGAGCACTGCAGTTTACTGCAGAGTGATCTTTTAGGACATGTCACCGAGAGGCCCTGAGACCTGAGGTGGGGAGGGGAGCCATGATAGAGTAGGAACATCAGAGCAGTAAGGATGTGGGTGTGTGTAGAACATGTGAGTGATGAGTCGGTCCTTCTATGCTTTTCACATAGGATAATATCTAAACATATACCTTGTTTTCTGAGAGAGGATCTTTTAAATGTGTGTGTATGTGTGTTTGTGCCAGAGGTTAGGTGTCTTCTTTAATCCCTCTCTACCCTGATTTTGATGCAGGGTGTCTCACTGAACTTAGTTCGTACAAATTCATCCAGGCTGGCCAGTGAGTTTCAGGAATCTACTTCTCTCTGCTACTACCCAATCCCCTGAGTGATAAGGTTGTACACAGGAACTAGGTAGCTCAGGCTAGCCTTGAACTACAGATCCTCCTGCCTCAGCCTCCCAAGGGCTTATGGGGAACCTTGAAACAGGACTCTACAGAGACAAAGACTGTGGAGAGCCTTGAAACCACTCTACAGGAGCATCTCTCTTGTATGCCACCCATGGCTTTTCCAAACCCACAGCTTACCAAAGCAGTACTTTTTCTTGATGCACTTGGAAATGGTTTTCTTGCAATACCAACAGTCCAGGGCCTCCTCTTTGAACGAGTCTGGGCAAGGTGAAAGGGAGACGTGGAGAAAAGCAAAGCCCAAGAACTGGCAAGACTAGGGGGAAAAAAGGGGAAAAGGAGGAGGGGTGCCCTGGGCCTCTGAGTGTTGCAGGAGCTGCTGCCCAGTACAGTCGCTGGAGCAAATGCCGGCTGTTCATGTGAGAAATGGTTCATGTGAGAGATGGTTTTTGAAAGACTAAATGGAATCTCCATAGGCCAGTTGACTGAATGTCCTGATCACAGAATATTTAGGGTGTGTGTGTGTGTGTGTGTGTGTGTGTGTGTGTGTGTGTGTGTTCGTGTGTGTGTATTAGGAGCTCTACCATTGACCATGTCCCCAGCCCCTCACTGGGGGATTCTAGGCAGGGGTTCTACCACTGAGCCACACCCCCAGCCCCTCACTGGGGGATTCTAGGCAGGAGCTCTACCACTGAGCACACACAACTCTTCACTGGGGTTCTAGGTAGCGGCTTTACCATTGGTCTACATTGCAAGTCCACTTTTTTAAAAAAAAAAAATCCTGAGATGGGATTTTGCTCAGTTACTCAAGTTGGCCTTAAACTTGTGATCCTCTTCCTTTGGCCTCTGTCAGGAGCTCCTGTGATGGATCAGGGCCAGCCATGCCTCTTCCCGTGTAGACACTTAACTAAAACTTCATTTGTGTCTGTCACTGAATATTTCATGTATTTCCTGTGTGTGCTCATTCACACAGACGTGCATGAATGGGGGTTAGAGAACAACTTGGAAGTCTGTGCTCCACTCACGTGGGACAGAACTCAGACTGTTGAGTTTTTAAAAGCAAGCACCTTTACCCTCCAAGCCACTCATTGGCCTTTACATTTATTAATGTTTATATCTGCTACTTTTGACATTGAAGGTTCCTCTGACAAAGGTGGGCCTGGTGCAGGTTCACCTGATTCCTCCTCTTCCTGTGCAGATGGATTCCAGATCCCTTTCCAGTGAGTTACACCCTTGTGCCCTCTACTGAATCAAAGGAAAATGAAACTGTGTTTGGTATCATTCCAGGCCACAAATCTTTCTGTGTGGTTCCCTAGTCTCAGAGGCCAGTATAAATGCCTCACACCCAATGGTACCCACAGTTACAGAGTTCCTGAGACCCCAGCTCAAAGACTGTAATCATTTTCATTAACCCTCAAAAAGCAAATCTTGAAGAGCCAGTGAGATGGCACATCTGGTAAAGGCGTTTGTCAACAAAACTGATGATCTGAGTTCAATCCCAGGGACCCAAAAGGAAGAAGGGGAGAACCAAGTTATCTTCTGACCTCCACATGTGCGCTGCATACACACACATATCCTAATAAAATAAAATGCAAATCGAACAAACAAAACAGCACGCTGGGCGGTGGTGGTGCACACCTTTAATCCCAGCACTCTAGAGACAGAAGCAGGAGGATCTTTGTGAGTTCAAGGCCAGTCTGGTCTACTGAGTGAGTTCAGGACGGTCAAAGCTACACAGAGGAAACCCTGTCTCAAACAAACTAACAAATAGACCCAAAGCAAGTCTTGAGGTTGTTTTGGTGACTCATGAAATATCAGTGCTGTAGAGGGTGAGGCAGGAGGACTGCCATGAGTTCCAGGTCAGCATGGGTTACAGAGAGAGACCTTGTGTCAAAAAAGAAGCAATGGCTCCCCAGGGAGCAGGCGGAGTGAGGCAGAGATAGCCCGGTGGGTAAGACGGCTGCCTCATAAGCGTGAAGATTCAAGTTCAGTCTTTAGAATAGAAAAGCTGGAGGGGGTATTGTGTGCAACTGCAGCTCTGAGGCAGAGCAGAGGCATCCCAGGGGCTCACTGGGCAGCCAGCCTAATCAGTGAGCTTCATGACCCCGAGAGACCCTATCTCAGAAACCAGGGTGGAGCTGAACCGGTGGCTCAATAGCTCAAACATTTACTAATTCTCAGATCCCAGCCCCACATTGTGGCTCGCAGCCATCTGCAACTCCAGTTCCAAGGGGCACTGCACACATGTGCTGTACATACATACATACATGCAAACACTCATTCATACAACTTAAAAAAAAATAACTGAAAATAACATGGTGGATGGCTACTGGGGCAACATGCCCAAGGTTGTTCCTCTGGCTTCCAAAAGCATGCATGCATACATACACACATTCATGTGCACACATGATTATGTGCACATACACACATGCCTGCATACACACATGCACACGCATGCACACACTTGTGCATGCACACAAACACATATGGGCACATACACATGTGTAGGCATACAAACATTCATGCACAAACACATATACATACAACTCATGCATGACCCCATGCATGCACACATGTGCTCACACGGACATTCATGCACACAGGCATGTGAGTACACACATGCATACAAGTGTACACACACACGTACATGCATGCACTCACAGCAAACTACCCTCCCTTGATGATGAGGGGCTCATGGTTTTGTGGTAAAGTGAGTATGGCATTCATGAATTTGGGAGGAATGGGGAATAGGTGTGCGTGTGGGGTGGATAGGGAAATCAGGACTCACGACAAGTTTTGTGGTCACAGGCTGAAAGAGAAGAGAATGGATATGAGTGACGTGCAGACGTGCAGGCTTGAGAATTTAATTGGGAAGGGAGCAAGGGAGAGAAGGGGAAAATCTGGGGAAGGAGAGGAAGGAATGTTGGCAAGATGTGGATGCTGGGAGCCCCAGAAGTGCTATTGGGAGGGAAGGAACTGGGTGGGGGAGAAGGGGCGGCACCTTTGATTTCATAGTCTCTTAATGCTGTCTTTAGTTCCTTGATGACGTGCTCCCTGAAGCTCACCAGCTCCTGCAGCAACGGAGCATCTGAGGAGGGAAGGGATGTTTGTTGGTGCGGGTCCTCATCGAACCTCGAACCACTCACAGAATTGTCAAATGGCTACAGAGATGGCTCCGTGGTTAAGAGCATGCGCTGCTCTTGCAAAGAACCAAGGTTCAGTTTCCAGCACCTACATGGTGGCTCACAAACACCTTTAACTCCAGTTCCAGGGGGATCTGATGCCCTCTTCTGACCCCCACAGGTACTGCATGCACAAACGGCATATGATACATGCAGGAAAAGAAACACTCATATATATAACATTGTAAGAAGTGCTCCAGATTCTAGAGATTTTCATTTCAGTTCTTTGCAAAAACGACCTGTTGAGTGTCCAGAAAGAATTTGAATTCTGGAAGGCTCCCAAGTGTTTGAGATTTAAAATATGTGTGCAGACTTGTTTGTGCTTGAATAATAGCTGGTTCCCATGAATCCTGGCGCCTAGAAACAGCTGCTTGTCTGCTTCTCAAGAGCTTCCAGGCTGGCTTTGAACTCTAATTAGGGAGGGATTCAAAGTCATGGTCCTGTTCCCTGAGCTTCCTGAGTTACTAGGGTGACAGGCCACGGGCTCACTGGGGGAAGGCTATTACAAATGTTAGATTAAAAAAAGAAAAAAGACAGTTGTAGAGGGACAGAAAGAGAGCGTTGGTCTGACCTTAGATGGGACCATGTTTATTCACCGTGAAGGGGTAGATGGCCAGAATGCCTACCGAGGAAGATGGGATGCCACCTCTTAAACCATTGAAATGACTTCTGCAGTCTGCAAAGGAACCTGGGAAATGTAGTCTTTCAGCCAGACACTTCCTAAAATACCTCATTTATAAAAATCGCAGTGTTTCAGAAAAACAAGAGGACAGAAGTGTGTGGCCAACCATACCTTGTGATGGGCATCATAGAGATGGGAGTGTCCCGCATACATCTTCAACTCTGTGTGACTTTGGACAGGTCACCTGGCTTTTCTGAGCCTCAGTTTTTCTCCCTCAACCTTTTCTCAAAAGTCTGTCTGCTAAATGTCACAGCAAAGGACCCATACCTTTGATAGCTACCCAGGGGAGAAGTACGGGAGTGCGAAAAGGAAGGCCAGGAGGTGGCTGAAGAGTCTCCCACCTGTCTTCGAGTTAGCCTTTATATACTGGGATTGGTTCTTGAAGGATGTTGCCACTTTCGCCAGTTGATCTACAACTGCAGACCAGAAGGGAGACCATGTCAGGTCAGAAGGCCCACAGCTACCCGGGCCTCTCCCCCACGCACCCAAGCACACACCCACTTTCCCCACGAACGCGTTCATTGCATAGTCCCTGAAGAAAGACCCCTCCATGCTCAACAGCAGGGCCCGCGCCCGCGCCTGCAGCCCTTCCAGGTGGAAGCGCTTGGTGATGGTGGCCTCATGCAGCTCCCTGAGCGCAAGTAGCACCGACTCGTCGCACTGCAGGCAGCCCCATCCCCCGGGGCCGCCCAGGCCGCACAAAAGCACCACCAGGGTCAAGGCCAAAGGCATGGTGGGGACTTTGTGACATCACAGGGGAGGCCCCAGAATGCTCCGGAGTATAACAGGAGCTCTAGAATCTAGTCATTGAACATTTACTGAGCACCTGCTGGGTAGTGTTCTAACCCCGCCCCCCCACCCCGTCTCCCGCCCCCCCCCATTTCCCGCCCGTCTCCCCCCACCCCAAGCCTGGCTGAGAAAGCCTAAAGTGTCCTGCCTTACTGTCGTTTACATTCAGTAATTCAACAGACTCTTGCCTTCCTTCTTCCTCATGTTTCTTCTCTTGCTCACCTAAAACATTTTACTAATTTTTGAGGCCAGGCACGTCTTCAATCACAGCTCTATGGAGGCAGAGACAGGCAGATCTCTGTGAGTTCTAGGCCAGATTGGTCTACATTAGTGAGTGCTAGGACCGCCAGAGCTACATAACGAGACCTTGTCTCAAAATACTTTTTTAAAAATAATTTTTGAGACTCTCACATATGCATACGATGTCTTTTGATCATATTCATTGCCCCCAATACTCCCAGATCCACCCCATTTCTTTTCCTCTACTTCCTTTCTCTAGCCTTCCCTCTCTCCCTGTTTCTCTTCTAAGAGAGTGTGTCACATAGCCCAGGCTGGCCTTGAACTTTATATTCATTGAAGGATGACTTTGAACTCCCAATCCTCCTATCCTAGCCTCCTGATAGTGGCCATTACAGGTGTGCAGTACCTTACCTAATTGTAACCCCAATTTAAAAAGTTCAAGGGGCCAGTGTGATGGCTCAGCAGGCCCTCAATGTTAGGATAATCAGAGAAAGGTACTTGGGCAGGTCCCAGTCAAGCTGTGTCACTCAGAGATCACACCACACAGTAGATCTAAGGCAAGAATTTTATTATGGGGAGGGGAGAAGAGTGAAAGGCTCTCTAGAAGTTTGACCATAAGAGAGAGAGAGAGAGAGAGAGAGAGAGAGAGAGAGAGAGAGAGAGAGAGAGAGAGAGAGAGAGAGAGAGAGAGAGGGAGAGAGGCAGAGAGAGACAGAGACAGAGACAGAGAGACAGAGCGAGAGAGAGAGAGAGAGAGAGAGAGAGAGAGAGAGAAACAGAGACAGACAAGTAGAAATAGAGATAGAGACAGAGACTGGGAGACAGAGGGAATGAGAGAGACAGAACAGAGACAGAAACAGACAGACAGAAAGACAGACAGGTAGAGATAGAGACAGAGAGAGACAGAGACTGGGAGACGGGTGGGAGAGAGAGAGAGAGAGAGAGAGAGAAAGGATGATGATGATGATGATGATGTTGAGAGAGACCTTTTAAAGGGTGTGCAAATTCCACTGGAAAGTAAGCAACTTGTAGCAACAGTGGAAATGGGCTGCCCCTGGCAGGGGGGCAGGTGATGACCTAAGCTGTTGGTGCTGAGTCACCATCGAAAGTCAGACTGGAGCAACACCTGATTTACAACACACAAGAATGTGGACCTGAGTTCGATTCCCAGGACCCACACTGTGGAAGGACAGAACTGATTCTCCAGTGTGACTCTCTGACCACACAGTTGCCATGACATGTGCCCTTCCCCCAATAAAAATGTGTAATTTAAAAAGTGCTTAACATTGATCTTCAGGACTGAAGAGATGGCTCAGTGGTTAATGACACCAGCTGGGAGCCTGACTCTTTTGCCTGCTTTTGGGACCCTTTTCCTTCCACTGGGTTGCCTCATCCAGCCTTACTATGAGGAGAGGTGCCTAGTCTTATTGCAACTTGATATGCTAAGATTAGTTGATATCCCTGGGAGGCTTACCCTTTTCTGAAGGGAAACAGAGGAGGAGTGAATCTGTGGGAGAAGGGGGTGGATGGGGGACTGATAGGAGAAGGGGAAGGGGAAACTGTAGTCTGGATGTAATATATGAGAGAATTTTAAAAAAGCAACAGGTGTTCTTGCCTAGGGATCTGAATCTGGTTCCCAGCACCACACAGCAGCTATTGCAGGGGGTCTGACACCCTCTTCTGGTCTTTATGGGCACTATGCCCATGTGCGCCTACACATCATTTTCTAAAAAAATTTTTTTTTGGTCTTTTTGAGACAGGGTTTCTCTGTGTAGCCCTGGCTGTCCTAGAACTAGGTCTGTAGACTAGACTGGCCTTGAACTCAGAGATCTGCCTACCTCTGCCTTCTAAGTACCGGGATTTAAGGCATGTATCACCACTGCCCAGCCTTAAAAATAATTTTTTAAAAAGTAGACTTAGAGTCTGTGCTGTAGAACTTGGTGTGTTTGCGACACCTGGAATATGTGAATCTGCTTCAAGTGAGAATGTTGCAAGATAAGAATATGGATTACAGGCTTTTATGACAGTGTGGTGACATACTGACATCATGTTCTGAGAACACAGAGAAGGGCTAACTCAAAGGAAACAAAGTAGCTATGACAATCCCTCCGCCAGCTACTGTATAAACCTAATGATTGCAATAGCAATGTCCTGAACATGATATATTTAAATAATTCTGAGAACTAATGTTACATTTTTGAGTTTTTAAAACTACTTATTTTCACTTATACCCTTTCTTAATTTCTTCCTTTTCTTTCTTTCTTTCTTTCTTTCTTTCTTTCTTTCTTTCTTTCTTTCTTTCTTTCTTTCTTCCTTTCTTTCTTCTTTCCTTCCTTCCTTCTTTTCAAAACATTGTTTCTCCTTGTAGTTCTGGCTGTCCTGATACTCACTCTGTAGACCAGAATGGCCTCAAACTTAGAACTCAGAGATCTGCCTGCCTCTGCCTCCTGAATGCTCAGGTCAAAGGCCTGTACTGCACGATTAAGAGTAAGTGCTTTTGTTAGTTTATGTGCACCACCTGCATGTAGTATCCAAAGAGGTCAGAAGAGGGCACCATATCTCCTGGAGCTGGAGTTACAGGTCACTGTGAGCCATGCAGTGTGGGTGCTGAGATCCAAACTGGAACCTTCAGTGCAAAAGCAGTGAAAGCTACTATCTGCGGAGCCCTCTTTCGAGCCCACAACCCCACCCTGCTTCCTGAGTGGTGGGCTTACAGGGCTGGGTCTTCACCTGTGTCGTAGCATCCTAGCATGGCGGCAAGCACTCTATTGACTAAGGTGCACCCCCCAGACCCTGAGGGATTTTTTTTCCATTTTTTATTTTATTTGTATTAAGACATTTGTATTGGGAGAATCTTTTTTTTATACTCTGTGAAGATGTTTCTCTGTCCGTCCTTGTTTGTCTAAGGCATTCTCCAATTGGTTTAATAAAGAGCCAGATGGGCTACAGCAAAGTAGGGAGGATGGGCGGGACTTCCTGGCAGAGACAGGAACTCTTGGAAAGTGTGAGTGAGACAGGGAGGAGAGATTTGCCAGCCAGATATGAAGAAGCAGGTGCCAAACTGAAGGAGAAGTGACTAACAAGTCACATGGTGGGTTTACTTAGATGGTTAAGTTTATTCAGTGAGAAAGTTGAGAGTCTGCCAGGCTAAGGCCTAAAGCATTCATAAAATTATCAAAGGTCTCTGTGACATTATTTGGGAGCTGGTGGGCCAAGAAAGTCACGTTATAAATTTGTGTTGTGGATAGCCCTGATGCTGTTTGTGTTTTGATGCTAATTCTGCTTTCCCAAGGGGGGCTGCCTGGGATGAGGAGTGAATCACATACTCAGGTGAGTCATGTGAACCTTCTCCCCATTTTTACTTGTAAAATAAAGGCTCGAGCCAGTGATTGGGCAGTGGAAGGGAAGGTGGAGCTGAAAAGGAGAAGGTGGAGTTTTAGGGGGAACAAGAAGAGAGGGAGAGAGAGAAAGACTGAAGAGGAGGAGGTGCAGGGAAAATGGAGCAGAAGCACGTGGCCTGGAGAAGCCATGTGATGTGGGATCTCATAGATGGGGAATATAGGAGTGTAGAGGTAGATCTGACCAATCTAGGTGCGCAGCTTGTATTCATATTAATTGAGTTGTCTTTTCCTTGCTCAGGCTTATTTGGGTTGGAGATTTACTGCAACAATTGTTTTAAGAAAGTTTTAAGTTTGAGGCCAGCCTGGATTTCTGAGTGAGTTCCAGGACAGCTGGAAAACTACACACAGAGAAACCATGTCTTGAAAAAAAGAGAGAAATAAAGTATAAGTATTTTTCACAACATCTGTCTGTCTGTCTGTCTGTCTGTCTGTCTGTCTGTCTGTCTTTTTTGAGTCTGGGTCTCAATATGTAGTCTTGGGTGTCCTGGAACTCACTGTGTAGACCAGGCTGTCTTCAAACTCACAGAGATCCATCTGCTTCTGCTTCCTGAGTTCTACAATTTAAGCTGTGCACTACCATACCCAGCTGTAAAATTTTTATTTATTTTTATGTGTGTGAGGGTTTAAGTGCATGTATGCTTGTGAGCCATATGCACGCAATGCCCACAGATGCCAGTAGAGGGCGTCACATACCCAGACCTGGAGTTATAGTTGATTTTGAATTGCCATGTGGATGCTGGGAATTAAATCTGGACCCTCTGCAGAGCGGTCCATGCAGGTAAGCCATCTCCCTAGGAACTACTTTATCTTTCTTTAAAAATTACATTTATCTGTCTTTGTGTTAGAAGGTATGCCTGTGGAAGTGAGTCCCCACCTTCCACCTGGGTTCCGGGGATCAAGCTCAGCTCCTGAGTCTTGGTGGCCAGTGCCTTTGCCCAATGAACCATCTTGTCCAAACCCCTTTCACTTAAAATGGGGTCTCACTCTGCAGCCCTGACTTACCTGGAACTCACTACATAGCTCAAGCTGGCATGAAACACACAGCAGCCCTCTTGCCTCCGCATCCCAAGGGCTGAGCTGACAGACATTCTCTGCACCAGGCTTGTTTTCTTTTTCTAATGTTAGGAGACACTTTCCTGAGTCCAGACATCTTGGAAACAAGTTCCATCTTGCTGGCAGACTCAAAACTGAGTTCATGTTCCTAGTGCCTGGAACCCAACTCCTATCCTGCTTCTTCAGGTGTTACATGTTTGTCTGTTAACTACTAAGGGATGAGCTGAGCAATGGTGGCGCACACCTTTAATCCCAGCACTTGGGAGGCAGAGGCAGGTGAATTTCTGAGTTCAAGTCCAGCCTGGTCTACAGAGTGAGTTCCAAGACAGCCAGGGCTACACAGAGAAACCCTGTCTCAAAAAACAAACAAACAAACAAACAAAAAACCTACTAAGGGATGTAAAGAATGAAGATGCTCTTATCCCGTTATCTAAACCAAGGCACACAAGTCATACACGTGCTTCCTGTCTTGACATAACTGACTGTGTGCGGCTTACCCACACCTTTTTACCTTTATCCTTCTAACGTTCCACGTCAGAGTTCAGGAGGGGACCTGACTGCAGAAGCTGAATCAAGGACCCTGAAACCAGGTGACCCGGATAAGCCCAACCCGCTTGTGTCAAAATATGATTGGTCAATGCAACAGACCATCCTGCATCCCCTCTCTTTGTGTTCCCATCCTATAAAAATGTTATACAGTCCCCCTTGGGGATGCAGTTCAGATCCCAAACTGGTTGCCTCCCTGAGCGCTCAGAAAATAAAGCTTTGATTTTTAAGCTTCCATCTCCGAAGTGAATTTTTGTAGGTGTAGTTCTTATGCTGAGATCCTGTTCTCCAATTGGTTCCTGATCTGTCAGTAAAGAAGCCATGGGCCAATTGCTGGGCGGAAGTATTTGGTGGGACTTCTGGGCCCTTGGAAGCAAGTGGAGAGACACAAGGGAGGAGAGACAGAATTCGTCATGCTAATGAGGAAGAAAAGTTGACCAGCTATGTGAGATCTCAAAGCAGAGCGGCCACACAGGCCGCTTCTACAAGCGGGTGGTCAGGGATGTATAGCAGGGACTAGCTTCAACGGACCAACTTAAAGTTAGGTCAGGTGGGAGGTGCAGAGATAAGAATACTGATAAGTGCAAGCTTTTCCAGGCAGGAAAAGCCTACCACCGTAGCCCAGCAACTGTGTCAAAAGGCAAGTTGAAACTGAATAACTGTGTGTCTACGTCATTTATCCATGGATTCAAGGGAAACTGTGTGGGGGCTGGTAGCGTGGCCCCATCCCAGAGCAATGATGGGGTAGCAAAGCTACACGCAATGAGTTTTCTTGGCTTCCACCCCACACCCAACAGTAATGTGGCTAGTGAACGGTCTGAAGCTACAGTTGTAGCTGCTATAATATTGTGAGCTGTAAATGAATTATATATTCTAACCAGCCGGTATAAAAGACACACAAACCTGCTATTTTATTTACAAGCCCAGATTGGGCATATTCAATATTATTCTCATCTATGTCCAAACCATATGCCCCCTTGTTACCTGGTGTTTTTAGTCTCACCCAGGCTGCTTTGCTCCCTCAGTCTGTCAGGATGCTCCTGTTCTCCACATCTTCCTTCTCCTTCTTCCCGTGGTCTCTCCCAAGACACCCCTCATTCCATCCTCAAGTTCCGCCTTTCTCTCTCCACTGCCCAATCACAGGCTCTAGCCCTTTATTAACCAGTTAACTTTAAATTGGGGAGCAAGGTTTACATAACAAAGGCTGGCATATGTGAGAATTCTCTTGTCTGGATGGCAACCAGATCCTGGGGTTCAGAATTTAGCATTTGGATACATAGCAGTAGACCACCCCTCCCGCCCGCCCCCCCAACAGTGAGCAGACATGACTGGTTTAGCATGAGCTGATTTGAATTAGATGTGATTGAGACAGCTAAGGAATGATCGAGGACACCCAGGGTGTCATTGTGCCATGTCACCAGTAGAGGGCGATCACACTAGCTAATTTCTCTCCCTCACCTGCGCTAGCTAGGTTTGGCTCCCTGCAGCCTGCACTTGTGGATCCCAGGATTACCCAGCAGACTAGCAAACTTGAGACTACTATCTGAGACAGAAGCCAGCCTGTTGACTTGTACGTTCTTCTCCTCTTCCGCTGTCAAAGCCCCCCTTTAGGACAGTGGGCTGCGCAAAGGCTACAGATTGTGCAGCTTCTAAACCCAGATCCAGGCATGAGGCCCAGAACTGGTTTGGTTTCTCTGATGTGGCTACAGTAAAGAGTGATTTAGTACAACATAGATGAATTAAATATCATCCGATATCACACCCTAGGATTTTACATTTCAATCAAAAAGGCTGAAGGATTTCCCACACTGAGCTAGACCCCCCAGCGTCAGGGAGGTTGAGGCAGAAAGATGGCCAGTTCTGTGCCTAGAATCCCTCCCTGGGAGGGGCTGGGGCCTGGTTCAGTGGTAGAGTGTTTTTTAAGCTGGTGTGAGGCTCTAAGTCAAAAAGAAAAAACAAACAAACAAACAAACAAAATGGCTGGGCAGTGGTGGCGCACGCCTTTAATTCCAGCACTTGGGGGGCAGAGACAGGCAGATTTATGAGTTTGGGGCTAGCCTGGTCTACAGAGTGAATTCCAGGACAGCCAGGGCTACACAGAGAAACCCTGTCTCGAAAAACCAAACCAAACCAAACCAAACAAAACCAAACAAAACCCAGACCTTCATGGTCCTGAAGCTGCTTAGAGGCCCATCTCTAGATCATGCGATGTACCACCCCTTACAAGTGTGCACTCACTCAGGGGCACGCCGCACTGATCACATGCAGCACACCTCACTTCCCTGGCCCAGTGGGAGGATTTGTTTGTTTTGTGGATAAAGTTACCTTCCAGGATTCTTTCTGTCCCATGCAAATTTTTTAAACAGACTTTATAGTTTTGTGTGTGTGTCTGTCCTTTTGAACCAAACAGCTGCCACTTGGAGAGTTCAGCTGTGGCCCCTTGAAAAAGGATCGGGACAGCTGGGCTTGCTGACTTGTCATGGAGGGGTGGGGGAAGGTCAGGAGCCCCTCACCTGAGTGCCCAGCTGCCTTCTACCACTTGTTGTATGCAATGCTGCCTTCGCTGTATGTGACCCCAGGGAGCATGTGACCAAGGGAGTGGCTAGAGGGTATAAATAGGTGAGGATTTGGGGAAGCTCCGTTTATGAAACTATGGGACAGATCTTATCCTCACTGGGTAAAGACTTTTCAGGTGCAGCCTGTTAGGAGAGGAGCACCCACATCCCTAAAGGCAACTCCTCACCAATGCTTTGTAAGGAAAACCAAGGTTTAGCCAGAGAGACCTCAGTGGAGCCATGCCTCAGTTTGTCATTGCAACCTTAGAAAGGAGGAAGGAAGGTAGACCTTGCTTACACCTACTTCTGGGAAGGAATTTTAGCCACATACTTGTATGTATATGTGTGCCTGACAGCTGCCTGCCGGTGCCCATGGAGACAAGAAGAAGATGTGGGATCCCGTGACATTGTAGTTATGGATGGTTTATGTACTGGGTGCTGGAAATTGAGACCAGGAGTTTTGCAGTGTGTGGTTTTAATCACTGAGCTGTCTCTCCAGTTACCCACCACCACCACCACCACCACCACCACCACCACCAATCAGTGAACTCAATTTTACAAAAGAAATATCTATTTACTCATTCATGTTAGTGTTTGTGAATGTATGGACTCCTTTGGGTATCTGTGTGGGGTCCTTATACCTATGTATGTGTACAAAGGTATGAAGAAGCCAGATGTCCTCTGAGACTCTGTCTATTCATCTTTTTTTTAAAGAAGCTTTTTAGTTTATTTGTCATCTTAGAAATCTGCACATCACAGCAGAACATCATTTCACCGCAGATCTACTTGTTCGGCTGTATCCAGTCTCCACTCGCTTTTTACCAGCACGGACATTGGCCTTTGCAGTCCCTCTACCTTCTTTCTGTTCTTGCATTCCTTTTGCTGTTTTCAGGAGGTCTTTTCCCTGTCATAAAGGCCATGTCTTGCAAGTCTGTGTTTAGGCTCATTCTTTTAGATTATTTACATAATCTAAAGAATCATAGATCATGCCAAAGCCAGTTGTCTTGCCACCACTGAAGTGGGTCCTGGATCCAAATACAAAGATCCAAATACATCTGGTGTGGTTTCGTACATTTTGGTCAGCTTTTCCCAAATCTCTGTCTTTGGAACTGTTGCCTTCCCAGGATGAAGGGCATCAATGACCATCTGTTTCCTCTGAAGCAGATGGTTTGTCATGAACTTCCTGGATGGTTACCGTGTCATTCATGATGGCTACTGTGCCGGAGCTGTAGAGGAGGAAGAGAGGTTTGCTCACTGCTGACCTATCATATTAATGTGACTCTGTCTATTCTTTGAGGCAGGATCTCTCCCCAAACCTGAACCTCACAGTTTCCCAGCGGGGCTGAAAGCTAACTAGTCCCAGAGATCCTCATGTCTCCTCCGGCTACGGCACTGGGATTCAGGCTACTTGGCCTGTTACACATTGGTGTAAGCTGAGCTCTGGCCTTCACGAGTCACCTGCTCTCCCAAATGCTGAGCTTTCTCTCCAGCAAGCCACAACATTTAAAAACTTTTTTTTTTTACACTGGGCAGCAGCAGCACACACCTTTAGTCCCAGACTTGGGAGGCAGAGACAGGTGGATCTCTGAGATCCAGACCAGCCTGGTCTACATAGTTCGAGAACATCCAAGGCTACACAGAGAAACTCTGTCTCTGTTCAAGGCTCTAAACAAAACAAACAAAGAAAAACAAAAACTAAAACACAACAAACACAACAACAACAATTTTTTTCTTTTAAAAAATGTGTTTATTTTGTGTGTGTGTGGATGGGTGAGGCAGGGTGTGTATGGTGCCACATAGTGTATGTTCAGGTCAGAAGACAACTTATAGGAGCTGGTTCATTCCTTGAGGGCTCCAGGAATTGAACTCATGTCATCAGGCTTGGTGACACACTCCTTTACCCACTGAGCCATCTTCTCAGCACCTGGTTCATTTTTAATGATGTCCCTAGATGCCACGTGGTGACAGTATCCCCACCACCTTGGAGACTTCTTGGTTGTGGGGGGGGGGGCTTTGTGACCACCACACCCAGCAGATGGTTCACAGGAGACAAGAAGGCAGTTCTGTTCAGTACAACTCAGTAGCTGGTGTTGGGTCCAATTTCAGGACTCTCACCTCAAGTTGTTTCTTATAAGCACATTTAAACCCAGCGAAATTTAGTGAAGAACTTCCTGGTGATAAATAACTCCGTCATGTGTGCACAATAAAGCTTAGGGCATGACTACATTAAAACTCTTTTGTAACGTGTAGCAGGAACAGTGGGGAACCTCTGTGTAAATACTGGGGGCAGTGCAGCTGCAAAGGCATCTTCTGCAGGAGGACCTAATTGAGGACTGCCTGAGAGAGCAAGGGTTGCTGACACAGACAATGCCAGCCAATCGGGAACTGCTGTTTAGAAGAGATGCTTTCTTGGGACCAATGGGGCACGGGGGGGGGGGGGGGAGGGTATTAAAGAAGCTTGCAGCAGTGCTCAGATGGGTCGGTTTTCACCAGCTCCCACCTCATTTCCAACTCCCCAAGGGCAGGTAGGGTCACAGGGCACAGGCAGCAGTAAAGTACATGTGACACCTTCCATAAAGATAGTCTATAGATTAACGGAGAGAATAAGCCGGGGGTCGGATAGTGCAAAGGTCACCAGGCTGCTAACCATGTCCATTCCCAGCCTTCTGGGTGGAAAAGGCTTATCTCTCCCTCCCTTAGAAGGCTGGTCCTGAGTTTCTCATTCCTGGCTCCTCAGGTGCTCATCTATGAGACAGAACCTCTGCCTCCCTGCCTGGGCATGCCAGGCAGTTTCATCCAGGGAACCTGCCGAGGTCAGAAATACAGGCTGCTTCCTGCAGGTGAGGCCGGAGGCTCCTGTGCAACTAACTGCCCCTGTGTCCCCGAGGGAGGGCCATGACTCATGTGGACCCACGGAGGACATGCGCACTGTTGATGCACACAGTTGTTTGGGGAGTTTGTTTCACTATTTTTTTTTCTTTTGAGACAGAGTTTCTCTGTGTAACCCTGGATGTCCTGGAACTCACTCTGTAGACCAGGCTGGCTTCGAAGTCAGAGATCCACCTGCCTCTGCCTCTGCCTCTGCCTCTGCCTCTGCCTCCTGAGTGCTGGGACTAAAAGTCTGTGCCACTACTGCCTGGTTTTTGTTTTATTTTTCAGTTAACAGAAAAAAAAAATGGGTTGCATTATGATATCTGCATGCACATGTCATGGTTACTTTGCTGAGTCACCCCTCATGAACCTCCCACAGACAGTTCCCTCCCTTCCCTTGGGTCTTTTTCTGTAGCTCAGATTGCCCTTAAACTCGTGGCAATCCTCTTGCTGCAGTCTTCAAAGAGCTTCCTCATTTCACCTGTTCTTTCTTTTTGTCTTTTTGTTGTTGCTGTTATTAAGACAGGGTCTTGTAGCCTAGGCTAACCTAGAACTGTCTTTGTAGCCAAAGATGACCTTGAACGTCCCAGAAGCACACCCTGTTTATTATATAAAGTTGAACAGGAGGGCGGGGTTGTTGCATACAGCTGGGCTAGGGGTCAGATAGGAGTGATCTCGGCAGGGCACAGTCTGCAGGCTGTAAACACCCAAGGAAAGAAAGCTATGGTAGACACTTTCTGCACACACTATCAACACTCCAATCCCCAGAGGAAGGATTTACGGTTTCCCTCTGAGCCTCACCCCGGGTCTGGGGAAGGCTTTGCCATTCCTTCCGGGTCTGAGACTCTGGGGTCCTTAACATGACCACGCCCATATCAATAGCACCTGTCCACTTGAGGGCTTCCCATGCTCCCCAAAGACCAGTGTTTGGCACCTACCCGAAGTGGACCCGAGCGATGGTGGAATACAGTTCCCTGGCACCAGTTTGCTGTAACCCTCTCTCCTTGCTTGGGCAGGCCAAGCTTCTGTAACCGTCCCACATTCCTTCCTGCCTACCTCACACCACCACCAAATGCCTTTAGTGTCATGTTGCCCTGACCCTGCACCTGCCTCTGTCTCTAGCTGGGTCCCAGGGAGACTGACTTCATCCATTCTGCCTCAAAGGGATGAACGGGAAAGGCAGCTGCGGATCAAGTGTGCAAAAGCTGGCCTGCATTCCGGCAGCCCACAAGGTATTCTATGACTCGGTATTCTGTGGCCAAGAATCTGCGAGGTTTGCAAAGGCCAGTACACACTCTGGGAACTGAAACATAAACAGGAGAGATGCGGAGATGCAAGGAACAGGATTTGTTTACTTGCTGAGGAGGGAACTGGGAACTCTCGATCTCTCCCACTTAGCCAATCCCCTGCCCCTCGCTGCGGGATTCTAGGCCTGGCCAAGGTAATGAGAGCTGAGCTATACCTTGTACCACAGCCTGTGAGTGTAGATCAGAGCAGGACCCTGGGTATTGGTCATGGCCTTCCTTGTCCCTTGCTCACTTCTGCTTATACCAGGCTGGCTGACTTGTAAGCTCCAGGTAGTTCCTGTCTCCATCCTGCTTCTCCCAGGAGAGCCACCTTGAGATGACAAATGTGAGTACCCCCACAGCCTCTGATTTATATGAGGGTTGTAGGGACCTGAACTGACTTTATCACATTTTTGCTGCAACCTACTGCACCATTCCCCAGCCTCCCTCCCTGCCTCTCTCCCTCTCTTTCTCCCTCCCTCTTTCTTTCATGTGTGTGCCACATATGTCTGTGGAGGTCAGAGGACAACTTGTAGGAGTCTGATTCTCCCTCCATCATGGGAATCCCAAGGACAGAACTCACACTGTTGGACTTGGGGTTGGGCATCTTTATACAGTCATCATTTCATTTCTTCTTTTTATTTTCTTTCTTTCTTTCTCCTCCTCCTCCTCCTCCTCCTCTTCTTCTTCTTCTTCTTCTTCTTCTTCTTCTTCTTCTTCTTCTTCTTCTTCTTCTTCTCCTCCTCCTCCTCCTCCCCCTCCTCCTTCTCCTCCTCCTCCTCCTCCTTCTCCTTTTTTTGAATCAGCGTTTCACTATGAATCCCTGACTGACCTGGATGGAGCTCATTGTGTAGATCAGGCTGGCCTTGAACTTACAGAGATCTGCCTGCTTCTGCCACTACCCAAATGCTGGGATTAAAGGGGTACATCACCATATCTTGCCCATCCTCATTTATTTTTACTCAACAAAAGATTTTTTTAAGTATGTGAGTACTCTGTCACTGTCTTCAGACACATCGGAAGAGAAGAGGGCATCAGATTCCATTAGAGATGGTTGTGGGCCACCATATAGTTGCTGGGAATTGAACTCAGGGACTTCTGTAAAAGTAGCCAGTACTCTTAACCCCTGAACCATCTCTCCAGCCCCTTGACAAGAGTTTTTTATTAGCACACATTAGTCAGATGTAACCCAGGGTCTCATGCTGACATCTCCACACATGTATGCAGTGCACTGTGACCGTGGTCACCCTCATTTTCCTCTCTTGTCTTCCTCGAACTCTGCACATTCTCTTCCTTTCCTAGAGAGCCACCCCCTACTCTCACATCCTTGTTATTTCTTGGAGTCCCAGAGAGTCCCATTCTTCTAGGAGCATGGGTGAGGGGTTAATTAAAGGCTCCTGGGCACCCTGGGGTGGCTGCACCATGGAGAAAATGTCTCTCCCCTGCCAGCAATCATTGCCTGTGCAGATCTCAGCTAGAGGTGGGCCTTGTGAGTTCTCTATTTTGGTCTGAGACAGAGTCCCACACTGTAGCTCAAGCCAACTTGGAACTCCCTGTATGACCCAGGCTGGCATCAGATTTGTGGCAATCTTCCTGCCTCAGCCTCCCACATACTGGGACAACAGGTGAGGGGCCCCATGCCTGGCTACTCTTCTGAAGGCTGAAGACTTCCCTTCTGTGTGTCTGTAGCCATGTATTCCATCTAGGCCAGCTCTGCAGCTGCGGGTGTGGCTCTCATTTCTGGGTGTGTGTGTGTGTGTGTGTGTGTGTTCTACTTCACAGTACAGTGGCCTTGAAACCACAACAGTTTACTGGCTGGAGCTCCTGGGTCTGGGAGTGATCCAAGATGGAGGTGAGGCCTTGGCCTGCCCTTAGACACTTCACCCCTACTTCAGATACGGACTGGAGGCCATGCCCTAGTCACCCATTCCAATCATGGGGCATCACTGTAGCCCTGGGGTCACAGTGGCACATGCCTTTCCTGGGCTGGGCTGTGTGGCCAAAGGTTTCTGAGAAGATTAAATAATGTGTATAAAGGCATGGTCTGGTGCAGTCACCGTTCAGAAAGCATTTGTGTTCAAGGTGGCGTGGGTGTGTCTGAAAGAAAAAGAAAAGCCATGACTACTAGGTATGGATGCTGGAGAAGGCTTATTGTAGCTAAAAGGAGAGTGTAGCCAGTGGCAGAGACCAGAGTGAATAAGACCCTGAGCTGGGCCATGTGGGGAGAGGGGAAGGGGAGAGGGGGGAGTACTGCCCACCAAGAGGGATGGCCTGGGCCAGGAGACTGGCCAAGAGGCCAGAGGGTAAAGGGTGGACAAAAAGACCATGGAACCAAAATGGCTGGATTATATAGGGAAGGGCAACCCAGTCCCTGAGTTGGGGAAGTTTAGGGGTGGGGTGGGGTGTGCCAGCCAGAAGGACCCTGCAACACACTGCTTCTCAACCTGTGGGGTCTCAATCTCTTTGGGAGTCAAATCACATATCACAGGGGCCACATTTCAGATACCCTGCATATCAAGATATTTACATTATGATTCATAACAGTAGCAAAATTATAGTTATGAAGTAGCAGCGAACATAATTTTATAGTTGGGTGTCACCAAAACATGAGGAAATGCATTAAAGGGTCATGGCATTAGGAAGGTTAAGAAACACCGCTGTAACAGGCAGGGACTGAGGGATGCTGGGAGAACCTTGGTGCAGGTCTTCTTTGATTATCTTAAGCATACACCTCTGCCTTATGTCTAGGGTTTGAGACCTAACAGTATCCATGGATCACAGCGAGCTTGTGAATGGAAGATGCTGGGGGAAGCACGGATGTTGTTTCTGCCTGTCCCTTAAATAGGGTCAGCCAATTGAAGCTCTTAGTCCAAATTCTCTGCATCTTTGTCTTTGTCTGTCTCTTGCTTTCTCTGCTTCTTTGGGCTCTCTCTCTCTCTCTCTCTCTCTCTCTCTCTCTCTCTCGCTCCCTCTCCCTCTCTCCCTCTCCCTCTTTCTTTTTCCCTTTCCCTCTGTCCCTCCCTTCCTGTATATGTGCAAGTCTGTGTCTGTCTGTCTGTGCAGTCTCTCTCTAGTTTTCTGTTCCTCCTTCTTGGCCTTCCAAGACGAGTCATGACATTGTTCCCACCTCACAGATGAGCACACTGAAGCACAGAGAAAGCAGTAAACATACATTTGGAATCAGTCAATCAGGGCAGCACCTGTCTTGAACCCAGAAGTTGGGGGCCTGGGCCTGAGCTAAGTAGCATCCCTGTGGTCTGAGCCCCCCACATACACTCTGCAGGTTAACAGCTACAGGGCTGCTATTTTTTGGGAGTGAGGTTGCTAGCTGCATCATGTGTCCTGCATGCCTTTAAACTTATCCCCCAGACTCCTCCCCTAAATGCTAGAATATTCCTGTGAAGTACTTAGGTTAACCTGTGTTCCCCCCCCCTTCACACCTGGTCTCCTGGGTTGGTAGGTGACCTTTGACCCCCTCCCCCAAGATAACAGGCAGATAAGGCACTACATAGTCCAGTGAGAACTTCAAGTTTTACTTTCGAGTTTTATCCTTTGGCCTTGAGAAGTGACAGTCGCAGGTCCCAAGTGAATACTTTCAGGAGGTAGGCACTGTATTTACTAACAGGTAAAGAAACTGGCTTGGGGAGTCAAGCCTGGGGCAGGAGGATTGCTTCAAGTTCAAGGCCCTCTTGGGCTATAGAGCTAGATCCCATCTCAAAAAACTTGAACCAAACAAGGCTGGCAAGTGGTGTTAGACCTGAGAGGGGAAAACCCTATTTCCATGACTGTGTGATTAAGCAAGCTTTATTCAGAGGTGCAAAAGGGCGACTGCCTCACCCTAAGTGGGGATAGTTTTTGGGGTCCCTTTTATGAGATAGGGTTAGGGTTGATAGAAAACAGCTGTCCAGATGATTGGCTGTTAGCACCTGCAGAGAAGAGTGGAGGGTAAGGGGGAACTCAGGGTTGAAGGCTGCCTGTGGGCCAGGTAAATGTAACAATACATCATGAGGAAGGGGCGTCATCAAGGAATCTAGAAAGACACATTTCTACAAGGCAAGAGGGAGATCTTATATCAAGGATTCAGGAGTTTAGTAAGGCGGAGGGGTGGTCATCCATCTTGGGGTCACAAGTTCAGTGAAGGTTGAAAAACCATAGTTTGCAGGATACATTAGGTTTAGGAAACAAACTGCTCTTGGAAGGTGTGGAGACTTAACAATGTATAACACTGTATAACAATGTATAGCATTGTATAACATTGTGTAATACTATATAACACTGTATAATAATGTATAACATTGTATAACACTGTATAATAATGTATAACATTGTATAACACCATATAACACCGTATAGCAATGTATAACATTGCATAGCAATGTGGTTCCTCCTTTAGTTTCCCAGTGGCTCAGTTAGTAGAGTGACTGGCTGACTGCCTAGCATGCAGGAAGCCAGGACTTTAGTCTCCTCAACATAGAACAAACCAGGTATGGTAGAGACAGGAGAATCTGTAGGCCATCTTTGGCCACATAGTGAGCTTGAGGCCAGCCTGAATCACATGAGACCCTGTCTCAAAATAATAACAGCCTTGGGATGGTGGCACACACAGTTAATCCAAGGATTGGGGATGTGGAGGCCAACAGCAAACCAAAATAGCAATAATAAGAGTATAATAGCAAAACCCAATAGTCAAGGATGACCTCAAAAGCCCACAGCTATAGTTTGTCATAACATTAAACAGACTGACTTCAAAAAATCACTGCCAATTCCAAGTGTTGGCAAGGGTACAGAGCAATAGGAACTCCACAGTCCTTCAAGACTCAAAAAGTAGCTGGGCAGTGGTGGCACATGTCTTTAATCCTAGCACTCAGGAGGCAGAGGCAGGCACATCTCTGAGTTCCAGGCCAGCCTGCTCTACAGAGCTAGTTTCAGGGCAGCCAGGGCTATACACAGCAACCCTGTCTCAAAAAAACAAACAAACCAAAAACAAAAACAAAAGACTCAAAAGTGTGACACTATCGCATGACTCTGGGCCTTGCACTCAGTCCTTAAGTATTCTACGTCCTTTAATGTCAGGCAAGGTCTGGCTAAGTTTCCCAGGCTAGTCTCAAACTAGAGATCCTCCTGCCTCAGCCTCACAGGTACTGGGATGGCAGGCCTGCAGCACCATGGCCAGGCTGGAGTTTTACAGTTCTAACCTGCACCCGGGAGGATGCTTCTGGTCCGTGGATCGCTTCAGAAGCAAAGCTCTAGGCAGTTTTGCAACCAAACCCCCAGTGAAATTTGAGGCCATACTGGATAGTCCTCTGTTCAATGTAAGATGGGGGCGTAGCTTAGTGCAGAGGGGTGAGGAGGGGGAGGAGAGGAGGGAGAAGATGAAGACAGGAAGGCAGGAGAAGGGGAGAATGACTGGGGGAATGTAGCGTGGCTACAGCAGTCAGAATAAAGTGGGTTGTGCTGCAGTAACAAGCAAGTCTTAACCCTCAGAGTAGTGTAGATTGGTCTCCTCTTGTCCATCCCTAGCACAGTGGGCTGAGACTGGGATCTCACTAACTGAGCCCAGGAGGCTGAACCCTCTCCTCTCAGAATCTTGCCTCCACTTGCTGAGCAGAGCAAAAGAGAAGCCCTTCCTCCCCACCCACACGGGCTGGGTGGTGCTGTGCACCCATTCCCAGGGGATGAGGGTTTTATACGGGATTACTACCACAGAGCTGCTAAGAACATTCTAGAAAAAAAAGGCTGCCAAACGGTTTCTGCATACATAGGTATTGTTCTCCAGGTGCTGTCTGCTTTTTAATTTGAAAAATACTCATGTTGTGTCTGTCCGTGATGCCTGTGGTTCCAGGCAGGGGTGAGGGTGGGAAGCAGGGCATGCCAAGAAATGCATGAGAAAGTCAGAGGACACCTTTGTGGGATCTGTTTTACCTTTCAGTTTTACATAGCTTCCAGGGATCAAACTCAGGGCTCCAAGTTTGCATGGCAAACACCTTCACCCACTCAGCCATCTTGCTGCCTGCCCCCTTGTTTTGAGACAAGGACTCTCACTCACCTAGAGCTGGCTGGGAAGACTAGGCTGTCTGGCTGGAGAGCCCACAGATCCCCCTGTGTCTGCCTCCTCAGTGCTGGGGTCACTAGCATATGCTTTGCATATGGGTGTTGGGTCCTCAAGCTTGGGCCAGTGCCATTACAGAGCCATTACATCAGATCCTACTGCAGCTCTTTAAACGGCTATAAACAGTATTGACTGAATGAGTGTGGCTGGGTGTCAATAAATCTTTATTGTCACAAATATCTGATTCACCAGATCTGGCCCTCAGGCTGTAGCTTTGCAGCTCTGTAGCATAATGGTGATAATACATATTCACTGTCGACCTGTGACCCAACCCTCTTAGAGGCCTGGACAGGGGTTAAGGAGGGCTCAGCATTTTTAACTCTGTCAAACCATTACTAAGGTGAGGGAAGGACCTTTCCTTTAAAATAGGCTATCGCTTCTCAGCCTTTTGGCTAAGATCAAGTGTAAAATAGGCTAAGATGTTGTAGACCAGGAGAGTTGATTTCCAATCGAAGCTCATCAGACCCTTCCTTGGTACCCAGACCTGGAGTTACAGGTGGTTAAAAGCTGTCATGTGGGTGCTAGGAACCCAACCTGGGTCCTTTGCAAGGCCAGCCAGTGATATCAACCATTCCCACATCCACATTTTAAAACATGGGATCTGGGGCAAATACTTTGTTGAGCTGCCTTACTAGTTCCCCAGAAGTACCACACTCTTCGGGACAGGATCTGGGTGTGTAGACCTGACTGGTCTGGAACTTATGGGTAGCCTTTAGCTCAAGACTGCTGGGATCCCAGATGTATGCTCACCATGCCAGGTCTTTCTGAGAACACCTCTACTTCTCTGCGGTGCAACATTAGACCCAAGAATGGTCCTGAATGGTCTTTTCTTCCCAATTTTTATTTTATTTTTTTTTCTCGAGACAGGGTTTCTCTGTGTAGCCCTGGCTGTCCTGGAACTCACTCTGTAGACCAGGCTGACTTCGGCGTGCACCACCACTGCCTGGCTTCTTCCCAATCTTTAATTGGATGGGCTGAACTGAAGAGCAGACGGTGGCAACAGTGGCACAATGGCACTGACAGCGACAGCAGAGGCAAGAGGGCATCTGAAGAACCCCACATAGCAGCCAGGGACAGAGATAGAGAGCAGAGAGGGTGCTCAGAGAAGGCCGAGATGACGAAGCACAGTGGAATCAGACAGAAGTCTATACGAGCTGGGGAGATGGCTTAGTGGGTAAGAGCACAATCTCAGCATCTACCCACTGCACTCCACCCCAGAACCAGGCATGGCTGTGCATGTGATTACAGATAATCATAGCACTGGGAACAGGGACAAGCGGGTGGGTTCTAACAGCTCACTGGACAGCCAGTCTGACCATATCAGTGAACTTCCAGTTTAACAAGAGCCTTTGTCTCAAGGGAATAAGGTGGAGAGCTGCAGAGAAAGATCCTGAATGGAATGTCTGGGCAAACACACCTGAGTATGTATATGCACCACACACACACACACACACACACACACACACACACACAGTGGTACCCTGCTCTTAGAAGGGGTCTTACCACCCTACCCAGAGCTCAATCTTCTTTGGCAGCAGTTCAGTCCTGTAGCAAACACCAAATACAATTCAGCAGCTGCAGACCAGTCCTCTAGGCAGGCAGACACCAGGCACGAACCAGCAGCTACAGTTCAGTCCTTTCAGCAAGCAGACACCAGGCAGCTAAAGTTCAATCCTGAAGAAACCGCCAGGCTCACCAACCGGCCTGGTGCAAGGCCGAGGAAGCAGCAAGCTGCCTCAGGAACCTCACAAGCAGTTCTTGGGAGAGTTTTCTCAATGGCAGGGTTACCACAAGTTGAGCTCAACAACGCTATGGAAGGCGAACCAATACATGCCTGTCTTCAGCAAAGACTAGTGAGACGGAGCAAACCAACCAAGGCTCAGTGCTCATCCCCCACTGTCTGTGGGATCATATTTACACTCCTCCATCACGGTCCTTACACATGTCTGCTATATTGAAACATCCTTTCACCTGTGTCTGCTTCAGGAAAACAGTGCTTGCTGGGCTGAGGCAGGAGGACAACTTCAACTTTCAGTAGAGGCTAGGTCACATATTGGGCAGCAGTGTCCACTGACCGGATCAAACAGGATCCATTCCAGCACTCCTACTAACCACAGAATGATGTAGCTGAGCAGCAACGTGATTCTGAGGGTGACAGAGCTTGCCATCAAGGGCGACCTAGGTTTGATCCCCCAAACTCCCTCACGCTGTCCTCTGACCTCCTCATGTGTGACATGTGTGTCCCTTCCCAATAAATAAGTGTAAAACATTTTTAAACTTTACTAATGCTTCAGATAGCGCTGCATCATGGCCGGGTGGCATCAGGAGGCTGTTGGCCCCAGCGGGTCCCATTCCTGTGACGTCAGCTCGGTCACTTGCTAACAGACCATCCTACCCAGACGCTCCTCTGCAGCTACAGCTTTCCATACACCGCTCTTTGCTGCAAATAATGAACTGTTGTTTTGTTTTGTTTTTCTCAACACACATTTAACAAGCACGTTGGGCTGTGGGAATATGTGGTTTGTAGGACAGAGCTGGGTAACTAGGAGTTAATGACCAATGCTCATGGAATAATGACAACCCTGGGTTGAGAAATTGCAAAGGCATGAGGTGATAGTTTAATGGGTGTGAAGACACCAGATTATGGTGGCAGGACATAGAGGTTTCAAAGGTCCATTGCTTTTTTTTTTAACATTTATTTATTTATATGTAGGTACACTGACGCTTTTTCTTCTCTCTCCAGCCCCACTCACTCTGGCCCAAAGATTTATTTATTTATTATATTTAAGTACACTGTAGTTGTCTTCAGACACCCCAGAAGAGGGCATCAGATCTCATTACAGATGGTTGTGAGCCACCATGTGATTGCTGGGATTTGAACTCAGGACCTTCGGAAGAGCAGTCAGTGCTCTTAACCGATGAGCCATCTCTCCAACCCCATTCCATTGCTTTTTAAAAGATTTATTTATTGTTTTAATAAAAAAAGTTGTAATTACTTAGAAGCATTCAGAATGTCAACAAAACAGCTGCATTTTTTTTCAATTACAGAGTGGTATTCAGTTAACAGAACAACCATTATCTTTGTATAAACTGCATCAGAGACAACTGAAGATGAAAAAATATAAAACTCAAAAATAAAACCGAAAGAAAACAAAAAAACAAAAAACAAACTACTGTCCCCATACATAACTAATTTGTGCTGTGGGTCAATAAGAACCTGCTTTAAATTCCCATGCCAATTTCCAACCCCCAGACTGTACCAGGCAAGGTTAGTGGCTATTGAAAACGCCACCAGGACAGGGCTATCTAAAGACACATTCGGCAGTGTGTTAACTATACAAAAAAAAAAGACACTGTGCAGTTTAAAAAAAAAATCTTACACAGTCTTACATTTCAATTTTTTTCTTTAAAAATAGTGAACTGTGTACAGGGGGTTAAATGCTTTATAGACAAGAAAAAACTGCACTAGAACCAACTTATTCATCATCATCTTCTTCATCTTCCTCTTCTTCCTCCTCTTCCTCATCCTCTTCATCCTCCTCATCTTCCTCTTCCTTCTTTTTCTGGCTTTTTTCAGCCTTGACCACCCCTTTCTCGCTGCATCAGGTTTTCCTTGAGCTCTGTAGGCAGCAATCTCCTCCTCGTACTTCTCCTTCAGTTTGGCTGCCTTCTTCTCATAGGGCTGCTTGTCATCCATCCACATCTCTCCTAGTTTCTTTGCAACATCACCAATGGTTAAGCCAGGATGCTCTCCTTGATTTTGGAGCCATACTCAGAACAGAACAAGAAGAAGGCGGAAGGAGGCCTCTTGGGTGCATTGGGGTCCTTGAACTTCCTTTTGGTCTCCCCTTTGTGGGGGGGGGTTGTAAGTTTTCATTTCTCTTTCATAATGAGCCTTGTCAGCCTTTGCCACGTCTTCAAATTTCCCTTTTCTTTAGCAGACATGGTCTTCTGCCTCTCTGAGCACTTCTTGGAGAACTCTGAGAAGTTGACAGAAGCATCCTGGTGCTGCTTCTTGTGCTCCTCCCTGCAGGTTTGCACAAAGAATGCGTACGAGGACATTTTGCCTCTCGGCTTCTTAGGATCTCCTTTGCCCATGTTTAGTTGATTTTCCTCCTCGAGGCACAGAGTCGCCCAGTGCCCGTCTGGTTCTCACTTGCTCCGGCGCTGTCTCTATGGAGATCAATGTACTGCAATAGCTGCTAGATTTATTTATTTTTATTTTATGTGTGTGTGGGTGTTTTGCTTGCTCGTCCGTCTGTGCACCATGTGCATGCAGTACTCACTGAGGCCAGAAGAGGGCATCTGATCCCCTGCGACTTTAGTTACATATGGGTTTGAGCCACCATGTGGGTGCTGGGGATTGAACCCAGGTGCCCTGCGAGAGCAGCCAGCGTTTTTAAATCCTTGAGCCCCTTTTTAGCCTCTCATACTTCCATTTTCTTTTAGTCACGGTCTCATGTAGTCCAGGCTGGCCTCCAAATCTCTGTATAGACCAGGATGACCTTAAACTCCTGATCCTATGGCTGAGTTCTGGAATGAGAGGCAGGCACCACCAGGCTCTGATCATGTGGTGCTGGGCATGCACAACCATGACAGGAATGCACACTCTAAGGACTGGGAAGACGGCTCAGTTACGTGCCTGCCACCTAAAGCCCTGGTTCAGATCTCTAGGACTCGCAAAAAGGGCAGGACACAGCAGCGTGTGCCTGTAATTCCCGTGCTGCTGAATGGAGACAGGAGGATAGCTAGGACTTACTGGCCAGCCAGACTAGTTAAACTAGTGTCCCTGCCTCAAAGACCAAAACTGAGAACTTCTGAGGGCGACACCTAGGGTTGACCTCTTCCGCCCCTCCCTCGCCATGAACAGGCACACACGTGCACACGCACACACGTGCACATGCACTCCCCTCCCTGAACACACATACACATACAAATGTACATTTAATATTTTTTTATATTTGGATTTTGAGACAGGGTCTCCTT
The DNA here is from genome assembly GCA_036184795.1 of Tokudaia tokunoshimensis. Lineage (NCBI taxonomy): Eukaryota > Metazoa > Chordata > Mammalia > Rodentia > Muridae > Tokudaia > Tokudaia tokunoshimensis. Next base: position 20,288,523 of record BTHU01000001.1, on the reverse strand, counting down.
ATGTTGCCCAGGCTGGCCTCAAACTTACAGCAATCCTCCTGCCTCAGACACTTAAGTGCTGGCATGAGAGACCTGAGCAGTAGGCAACATTTAAACATTTTTAAAAAAAAAAAGTTAGCACAGTCATTAGAAGGATACGAGTTCAAATCCCAGACATGACGCTTAGTTGGCTCTCTCTGAGCTGCCATTCGCTTTCCTGCCACATGTAGCTAAGTACCTACTTTGTGTCAGGCCCTTTCCAGGATGCAGCGACTCCATCAACTAAGAATTTCCCCTGTCAGGGGTGGCGGTGCACACCTCTAACCCCAACATTTAGGAGGCAGAGGCAAGTGGGTCTCTGTGAATTTAGGGTCAGTCTGGTCTACATAGACAGTTCCAGACCAGCTAGGGCTACACAGTGAGGTCTTTTGGGAGGTCACGCCTCCATAAGGAAAACTGGCAGGTGTGGGGAACTACCAGCAGACAGGCTGGCATGTGACCCACGGCTTGGTGCCGATGTTCAGAAGAGTCCTGGTGGGGGCTTCTTAGAAGGAGGGGTACAGGTGGGTGCTGAAGATTGCGGGGACGAGAAAGGGTCCGACAAAGGCAGCTGCTTCTGCACAGATGAGCATGTTCCCAGAATCAGGAGAAAGAGCCAGGGTAGTGCTGGGCACTGGGGAGCCGCAGGAGGCTGGATCCGGGGGGCAGGACCAGTCCTGGGTATTCACGGACTTGGGAATAGAGGCAGGGCAGGAGGGATGAGATAGAGGCTGAACCCAGATGGGAGAGTCTTGAACTTGTGAGGCATGGGACTGAGAGGACAGTAGCAGGTATACTTAGTTAGCGGGCTGGGAAGAGCAGGTGGAAAACACAGTTCTTTTGCATCCTCCACACTGACGGCCAAGACGACACTGGCATTGAGAAGAATGGCCGGGTCCCTATCTCAACAGGAGCACGCGCTTCAGAGAAATTGTCCTAGGGATGGCTGGGGCCCAGGCCTAGGGCTCAAACGGTTAATGCCTCTGCGGTCTGGAGAAGAAGGGGCTGAGGGATCGTGACAGGCAGGTGCCCGGCTTAGTAAACACTCATTACCGGGCAGGCAGCCATCTGCACCCTGGCCAGTTAATCTCATTCTCTCCCGGGTCCTTCCCCTACTCCATTAATAGGAATGCAGTGTTTTCCTGTAAAAAATCATCTGTGTCTTCTCAGGGGAAAGTGGTCATTGCAAAGGACAGGCCTCTCTCCCCACCCCTGCCCCCAAGACTTGTGGAATATTCCGTGAGGATGGAAATGTAGGATATCCATTCTGCCAACGTGGTAGCTACCAGCCTTGCAGGGCTCTGGGTGACTTAACAATGTGGCTGATAAGACTGGGGAGTATCAATCCACACCCCTCCCCCAGCCAGGTCTCACACTAGGAAGGAACCACAGGCGGCCGGAACCAAGGACAACTCTGGTTTCCCCAGTGCCCACAGCTACAGCCATGTACGGTCTGCTTTATATTTGTTAATTACACACCCGCCTTATCCACACACTCCACCTGCATTCCATCCAGAACCCGGGATCCTCTAGAAGCCCTGGGGATGCCAGCCACTGTGCCAAGCCACAGGGGAGCCCAAGGCAGGCTACACTTGACATGGGCATGGACATGAACAAGACTGGAAGCTGAGCAGTCCGAGAAGGCTTCCTGAAGGAGAGGGCCTGCAGCCAGGTCTTCCCAAAGCTCTGAGGCGGATCTTAATACGAATGGAGTTGGAAGGGCTGGAGAGATGGCTCAGTGGTTAAGAGCACTGAGTGCTCGTCCAGAGGTCCTGAGTTCAATTCCCAGCAACCACATGGTGGCTCACAACCATCTGTAATGAGATCTGATGCCCTCTTCTGGTGTGTCTGAAGACAGCTACAGTGTACTCCTATAAATAAATAAATAAATGAATAAATAAATCTTTAAAAAACAAAAAGACTAGTGGAGTTGGGGATGTAGCTCAGTGGATGGAACACTCGCTTAGCAGGCACACGGCCCTGGGTTTCATCCCCATGCCCACATAAACCAGGTGTGATGGTAGACATCTGTCATCCCAACAAGTGGGAAGTAGAGACAGGAGGATCAGAAATTCAAGGCCATCCTCAGCCGACAACCTGAGGCAATGAGACCTGAGCAAGGCAAACTGAAGGATAGCCTGAGCTACGCCAGACCCTGTCTCAGAAGCGGGGGGGGGCGGGGGGGGGGAGATGGCTCAGTGAGTCAGGAGAGAGACTGACAAGCCATCCGCAGCACCACACGTCTGCAGACTCTGTGTTTTCAGTGCCTAGTACCAGATGTAGGTGAATCGATTAACTTTTTGACAGCTCTGTGTGATAGATGTTTTTTTAATCACTTCTGCCAACTGGGGAACCTAAGGCACAGCTTAGGATTCCTGTCTCCAACAAGGCCCTTCTGGGGAAGGGCTGGAGTATGGGATGCATCGGAGCAGGGATCTGTGGTGGGGAGAGAGCAGCCACTCTCCATGGGTGCAGCTCCAGTCACCTGTCCACCTCATTCTCTTCCTCTGTTGTTTATGGTCCCTGTTGAAACTCTCTCTCTACTCACGCGCTCCCCAACCCTCGGTCCCCTTAGGCCTTCACTGTGTCCTGGGTCACACCTAGCTTGTGGGCCACAGCATCTCATTGGGTAATTCCAGCACCTAGGTTCTCCTAGCATAGCCTATGTCCTTAAACTTGAGCTGTAGGCCTGCCCAGTCTCATATTGTTGCCTGTAACAGTACATTTTCAAGAAGCCTCCAGGAGACTACATGGAATTTCAACTCATTCAATTATTTAATTGTTCATTGTAGAGCGCTGAGGATCGAACCCAACATAAAAGCCAGGAACTCTACCACTGAACCATGTCCCAAGCCTGAGGATTCTAGGCAGGGGCTCTACCACTGAGCCATGCCCCCAGCCCCTCCCTGGGAATTCCAGTCAGGTGATCTACTGCTGAACCAAGCCCCAAGCCTTCTTTATACTTTCTATTTTGAGACAGAGCTTCACTAAGTTGCCCTGGACTTTGATTCTTTCTGTAGCCCAGTCAGGGGTTAAACTTTTGATGCTCCTGCCTCAGCCTCCCAAATAGCTGGGATGTCATTCTTTGATACATGATCAACCTATGATCATTTGCCTCTAGAAACTAGTGAGGAAAGCTTATATATTTATGTTTCTGAGACAAGGTCTCTGGTTGGCCAAGCTGACCTCAACTTATTTTGTGGACCAAGGCTAGCTTCAGAGTCTTGATTCTCCTGAGTGCTGGGGTGACAGGTGTAGACCTCACATGTGACATCTATTTTATTGTGTCACTTCCCCAAGGAGCTGAACCCAAACTGACTCCTCACCCACAAGGCTGCTTGAACAGTGCGGCCGTGTCCCAGAGTCCTCCTCCGGTTGTTTGGAAGTGGCACTGCTGTGTTCTGGGACACGTACATAGTTTACGCTCTCCTTGCCTTTCATTGTTTACAGTGGAGTTTGAAACCTTAGCAACATTCTGGCTCCAGAGAAGGGCGGAGGAGGGGACAGCCAGCCCCAAGGGCCAACAGTCCACGGTCTGTCCCCGAGACGTGAAGGACAGGTGAGCCTCCTGAGGGGCGGGATCTCTCCAGACTCATTGGCTCAACGACTGTTCTAGTGTCTTCTTTTCTCCCTCAGAAGGAGACAGCACTGTGGGTGGCAGTTAAACAACACCTATTAAGATTGTAACTGCCTATGCTCTTTGGCCGAGAGTTAGTCCCGTTTCTTGTATAAGGACATATGAAGTGGGGTGTTCACCATATTGCCATCTGTAAAGGAAATGGAATGTGCAAAAGCCACGCCCAGCTCTTCCCAGGTGAGAGGTACAGATGGAGAGAGGGACGGAGGTCATGGTGTACTCTGCAGCGGGGGAAAGAGATGAAGGTGAACAGAAATGTAGGAGTTTAAAACATTCCTCAAGAACTGGGTGGTGGTGGTGCACACCTTTGATCCCAGCCCTCGGGAGGCAGAGGTAGGTGGATCTCTGTGAGTTCCAGGACAGCCAGGGCTTCGCAGAGAAACCCTGTCTTGAAAAAAACAACAAAACCTGACCTAGCAGTTTCACAGCTAGGAGCACTACAACACAAGAGTACTGCAGGCTCCACTCAGATGACAACAAGCAACAGAGATATTTTACTTAACAATTCCAAGTTACAGCCCACTGTTTTTGGAGAAGCTGAGTCAGGAACTCAAGCAGATAGTCACACTGGCCCACAGTGGAAAAGTCACGATAAACGAATGCACGCATGCCCGCCTGCTTGTTCATGCACACCCAGCTTTCATCACTCATACAGGTCAGGGTTCCCCGCCTAGGGAATAGTACCACCCACAGTGGGCGGGGCTTCCTGAATTAACTAGCAAGCATAAGAATCCCCTGCAGACCAACCTGCTCTGGACAATTCCTCAACTGAGGCTCTCTTCTCAGGCGACTCTAGCTTGTGATTATGAACTAAGCACCCCGTGATGTTAAAGTGAGACTTGAGTCACAGGGATGTTGGTGAGAGAATGTATTCCAGGTAGTGGGAATGGATCTATGCAAGGGCCCTATGTGTGTGTGTGAGGAGGAACTACATAGAGGCCTGTGTACTCATGGCAGAGTCACTGAGGAGGAAGATGGCAGAGGTAAACTTGAAGATGACAGTGGGTCACATCCAACAGGGGCCCTTTGGTCTGACTGAAGACTGGGGCAGAAGGAGGACTCAGTCATTAGGGTGTCAGGCAACTTGGGTTCCAACAGGACAGCTCAGACTGCCATGTGGGGAGCAGACACGGTCAAAGGCAGGTGCAGGAGGTGACGGTGGCCTGGAGGAAGGATGGGTGGAAGTGACAAGCAGGGCGGGGTGTGGCTACACAGTGAAGGTCAACTGTGCGGTATTGTAGACCAGTGGACATAGGGGCTAAGGTATTAAGAGACATCCAGTGTGACAGGAAGGGTCTCTGTTCCTTGTCTATTGCTATAACAAATGGCCACAGGCCAGGTGAATCAAACAGAAAGGTTTCCCTGGTAATGGGGTTCTGAAGGCAGGATGTCCAGTATCACGGTAACTCAGTTTCAGTGATGCCATTACATTAGTGTACAGTGCACCACACAGGAGCCAAGGCATGCTGGAAAAGAGCTTGTGTGCATTATATGGCAACTCCTGCATGGGCTAGCCTGCTCTTTCAAGATGACTCCAGGATATCCAATCTGGAGAAGTGGTTTACTCACAGAATACGTGATTTCCTTCAAGCTAATTCAAATGATAAGTAGTTTTTTTGCAGGATAATTAGTTTGCTCTGAAGATGACTTATCTGCGCTTTTGATTATTAGCCTGCATGATCTATACGTAGTTTGCTCGGAGGATAATTGGCTTACTACTCCTTTGATCAAATATGATCCTGAGATAAGCAGCCTAGTCTCTCTACAATTAGTCCACTCTAGTGATAGCTGGATATTAGTCCTGGGATAGCTGGTGGGCCTGTGGGATGATTTGCTCAAGTGACACGCCCTGCTCCCGAGGTACCTGACTATGGTGCTGGTGTTAATCCAGTCTGGTTGAGTGTGTTTCTTGATACCTCCTGATATCTTCAGTGAGTAACGTCATCTGGATTTCAGTGAGGGGCCAGCAAGATGGCTCAGCAGGTAGAGGCCCTTGCCTCCAAGCCTGACAAACATCCAGGATCCACAGGGCGGAAGGAGAGAACGGACTGGCTAGAGTTGTCCTCTGACCTCCACACGCATGTGCTGCACACATGCATAAATAAGTAAAAGCAATAAAAATCAAATAAGGTGCTCTAGAGGGAAGGCTTAGTGGTTAGGAGCACTAGCTGCTCCTCTAGAGGCTTCAGATATGATTCCCAGGATCACATGGCTTCTATCTACCTATAACCCCAGTCCCAGGGGATCTGTCAGCCTCTTCTGGCCTCCATAGGCACCAGGCAACAGGCAAACCATCCACATTAAAAAAAAAAAAACCAAAAAACCCGTTGTTTTTTTTTTTTTTAAAAAAGTCTTTAAAAACACTAAGTTTAGTCAGATATTGGTGGCACACACCTTTAACCCCAACACTCAGGAGACAGAGACAGGATGATCACTGAGTTCAAGGCCAGTCTGGTCTACATAGTGAGTTCCAGGACAGCCAGGGCTACACAGAGAAACCTTGTCTTGAGAAACAAACAAACAAACAAACCCACTAAGTTTCAGCCTGGGTTTTGGGAGATGATGAAACCATGGCACTCAGGAGTGTGGGAAGATGCAGATTCCGTGACCGGAGCTGTTTACCTGACCCCTCTGGGCAGTGTTTAGGGGAGCCAGGATTGCATACCCGCAGACCACCACCATCAAATGCTCTGGGCTCTCGCCACTAAGGGCAGAGCTAGTAGGGTCTTAGGATTCACTGGTTGCTATGCCAACCCCGCCACTCCACCTACGAAGGCTAGTGCAAGTCTTGAGCTCCGCCAACATCCTTGTCTCCCGTGACATAGGAGCCTTCACGCACCGGCCTTGGGGCAGCTGTGAGCTCCCAGTGAGCTAGCTCCAGGCTATGAAATATTTAAGACAGCCTGCACTCAGGATCTCCCAGTACAGGATGGCTATCACCAGCTTGCTCTGCCTCAGATAGTAAACACTCAACAAATCCGCACCAAAGTACTATCAGAGGACCAATGTGCTGGAGAAGCAGAAGGGACATGGGGCGTGTTGCCCACAGGCAGCTAGATCGCCTCATTGACTGAGGGGGCTTAGGGGTTTGTTTTCCTTTTTGTTTGACTTTTGATCCTACTCTGTTGCCCAGTCTGGCTTGGAACTTTGGATCCTTCTGCCTCCTGGATTTGGGGACTGAAGGTGTACACCACTATCCTGTTTTAATTAGGATCGCGGTGCTGGGGGGATGATGGCTCACACCATGTGACTGGGAGGATTTGACTTCAGATGCTTCAGCGCCCGTGAACCCAACCAGCCTGTTATTCCAGAGTCTGGGAGGTGGAGGCAGGAGGATCAGAATTTCAAGGTCATCATACACTGCAAGTTCGAGGTCAGCCTATGCTATTTGAGATCTGTCTTATTAAGCCAAGCCAGTTGGCCAGACAGAGGTGGCGGCCCACCCCTTTGATCCCAGAGCTTGAAAGGCAGAGGCATGTGGTTCTCTGTGTTCAAGACCAGCCTGGGCTACAGAGCAAATCCAGAACTGCCAGGACTACACAGAGAAACCTGTCTAAAGAAAACAAACAAACAAAACAAAACAAAAGAAAAACCCCAACAACAACAAAAATAAAAACATAAAATAAACAAGTCAAACCATAAAATGAGAGCAGGCAAGGGGTGGTAGGTCCTGGGGGGGTGGCGTGAGCAGACACTCAGGGAAGACCCCCCAACCCAGAGGGGTAGGAGTGGGGCACACCCTAGGTGGAGAAGGCAGGTACAGAGGTGCTGAGCAAAACAGAAGCCTGGTGTGTGTGAGGAGAGAACCAGAGACCAGTGGGGCTGGAGTGTGTGTTCGAGTTTGCTTTCTGTTGTTGCTGTGATGAAACACCGACCAAAATCAAGTTGCGGGAAGAAAGGGTTTATTTGGCTTCAGTCCTGTGCCACAGTCTATCATGCAGGGAAATCAGGGCAGAAACTCAAGGTAGGAACCTGGAGGCAGGAGGTTGATGCTGAGGGCATAGAGGAGTGCTGCTCACTGGTTTGCTCCCCATGGCTTGCTCACCCCGATTTCTTATGCAACCCAGGACCATCTGCCCAGGGGCAGCCCTGCCCACAGTAAGCTGGGCCTTCTAACAGTAGTCAGTCATTAATTAAGAACGTGCCCCACAGAATCGAAGTTCCCTCTTCTCAGGTGGCTGAAGTTGACAAGAACTAGTCAGTAAAGGGAGGTGAGGCCAGCGAAGGTGAGGGGGACAAACAGTACTTGGTGGCCCCAGTGGAAACCCTGCTTCCCTTCTCAGTGTGACCACATGGTTCCCTAGATACGCATCCAGGGTGAGAGATGAACAGGATGCAGCCAGGGGTGACCTGCATCCTGACGCCTCCCAGGAAGACAGATTAACAAATCTTTGTGCTTGCCATCTTCTGAGAGACCAAGACTGGGCTTTCCAGCCTGTGCCCCGAGGGCCATGGTCACCCTGCTCGTATGGATAAAGCTTTATTAGGACATGAGCTCACCCACCCATTCACTCCCTCTCCTCCACCGCTTGTCAGAGCCAGATAGTTATAGCCCAGACCTTGGTAAAGCTGGGGAGTTTCTTTTTGGGGGGAGGGAGATAGCTAAGCTTATTATTAATGTACCATCTAGAGACGCAAGACCCAACAGCCCCCTGCCCCAACAAGGAAGTTGAAAAGACACTAAGAAAAAGAGCATATGCTAGATACGCTGGGGAGTCAGAAATCCTGTGACACGCCGTCTCTGCTGTGGCACCCAGAAGAAAGTGTGCGACTCTCCAAGGCTTCCAAAGCTTTGGGGAGTCCAGGGTCACGTTGGGAGGAGTCCTCGGGGTTCTGCTTTGTAGAGCCCGATGGGTATGGAGACCCTTTCCTAATCCTTGTGTCAGAGGATGTTCCCTCGACTCCAGCTCAGATGTGTGGGCCTCGGACAACTGCCTGAACTCCTCTCACACCTTCAATATCGGAACCAAATCCTTATGTCTCCTCTTGTCATTTTGAGTGACTCAGCCAAGGCCTCCAGAGTCTTCTCGTTGGGTCAGAGTCTGTCTTGCGTTATTAGCCCCAGGAACTGCTCAGGGTGAACCCAGGGTCGCTCTCCGTGGAAGACAGACTTGGAACTTCTCCATCTCAGTTTCTTCTGTCATGGCAGCAGCTCACTTGAGTTCCCTTCTTCAGAATAGCTGGGAGTCTCTAATATCTTGCTTTATGCAGGAAATCTAGTTAGCCTCAAACGGGAGCAATGCCCAGAACACAGTAGGCACTCTAAATATTTCTCTTTGCAGAGCAGGGCCTGCCACTTGTCCCTGAATCACAGGAGGCTGCCAACTCCTTCTGGTCCTGGGCTACTTCCAGCCCAGAGTCACATGGAGCAGAACAACAGCCAATGACAGAACAACAGTGATCAAAAATAACGCCGGCATCACCCGAGCATTCGCCTTGGAGAACCTTCACAGGCGGGATTACAAGCTCACCCTCAGCTCTGTGGAGTCCAAGGTCCCCCACTTTTTTCACTCATGCGAAACTTTCTTGCACCATGGGGGCAATCCATCCACCCCTGACTCCCCATCTTTTCTCCTTTCTGCTTCAGATTTGGGGTGGAGGGGGGCTCTACCAGTTCATGTGTCTAATTATATGTTTTAGTTTCAAAATTAAAATTGAAAGGGAAGGGGTTAATTATGATATTTTCAGAAATATTTGGAGCATGCGTGTGTCATATCCAACCTGTGACGCTCGCTTGGTTTTTCTGCCCTCTTTCCCTGCACAGAGACTGACTCCCCACTCCCCCCCCACCACCACCACCACCACCACGGCTCAGGTCCCTGGATGAGATTCAGGTCATGTGATGAGGCAGCACGCACTTCTCGATGAACTGTCCTAAGTGTCCTTCTCCTCACTTGTTGGGACAGGGTCTCACCGCTCCACTACAGCTTGTGACATGGATGAGGGGTGTGGGGGAGGAGGGACTGAAAACCCAGTTCTTTGTGTATGCACTGGGAGCACTTTACTGACTGAGCCATCTTCGCAGTTCTTCTTTTTCTCTTTCTTTCTTTCTTTCTTTCTTTCTTTCTTTCTTTCTTTCTTTCTTTCTTTCTTTCTTTCTTTCCTTTTGTTGTTGTTGAAACAGACTCTCGCTATGTAACCCTGGCTGTCCTGGAACTCATTATGTAGACCAGGCTAGCCTCAAACTCACAGAGATCTGCCTTTCACTGCCTCCGAGTGCTGGGACTAAATGTGTGTGCCACCACTGCCTGACTTTTTCTTTTTAGGGACACTATCTCACATAGCCCAGGCTGACCCAGCACTTCTGGTAAAGCCCTTGACCTGAAGGTCTTCCTGCATCCGCTTCACAAGTGCTGGAATGGCAGGCTTGAACTGCCACACCTGAACCCCATCTACTTTTTGTGCTATGTAAGATAGTGAAACATATCATGTGTGATTCTTATTTGTAGTATATCTTAATCTAGAGTCTACCTGTGAGATAGAGCAGGGAGTATTTGTCTTTTTGAAGTTGTCTGAGATCCTTTAACGTGATCTGCAATCCCATCTATCTTCCCATAGGGAACACGATTCCAGTCCTCTTCACAGCCAAACAAAGCTTCATTATGTCTGCACCACATTCTCTATCTAGTCATCTGTTGCTAGACATCTAGGCTGCAGCCACTTCCAGGTTTTTGTGACATGAGCAGATGTTTCTGTGGTGTAATACTTCCACGTGTGGTAGAGCTGCTTTTATGGGACTTCTAAGTTTGGATTAGCTTTATGATGTAAAAAAAAAAGTTATTATTTTAAGTGCACGGTCTTTTGGAGGTGCCTCTGTGTTTTGCCTGCATAAGTAAAATTACTTTATTATTTTATGCCTTATACCTGTATATATATATATGCATGCCTGGTGCCTGCAGAGACCAGAAGAATGATTTGAATGCCCTAGAATTGGAATTACAGATGGTTGTGTGCATCCATACGGATGCTACAATAGAACCTGGGTAAGAAAAAAAACAAAAACAAAAACAAACAACAACGACAACAAAAAGAACCTGGGTTTACTACAAGAGCAGCTCGTGATCTTAACCTCCAGGCTATCTCTGTTGGCCCTGTTTTTTGTTTTCTTTTTTAGATTTTTTTTTTTAAATCTTTATGTGAGCCAGGCATAACAATGCACACCTTTAATCCAAGCAGAGCCAGGTGGATCTCTGTGAGTCTGAGGCCAGCTTGGCCTGTATAGGAAATTCTAGGACAGCTATGAATACATTCAGAGACCCTGTCTCCAAAACCAAAACAAAATGTTATGTGTATGTGTGTACACACCCCTGTATTTATGTGCACCATGGGAGTGCAGTGCCCTTAAAGGCCAGAAGAGGGCGCCAGATAACCCGGACTGGAGTTACAGGTGTTTGCGAGCTGGAACCCAACCTAGGATCTCTGCCAGGGCCGCAATCATCTGAACAGCTGAGCTGTCTCTCCAGTTCCAAGTTTTAGTTTTTCAAAAAAAAAAAACATTTGGGGGCAGAAGAGAAAACTTGGTGGTTAAGAACATACACTGCTCTTGTAGAAGACCCAGGTTCAATATCCAGGATTCGCTTGGCTGTGAACTATCATTTGTGACTCTAGTTTCAGGAGAGCTGTGTTGTCTCCTGGTCTCCACAGGCACTGCACAAATGTGCTGCAGACATACGCCCATGCACATAAACCCCGGCACGCATAACAATAAATTGTTTTGGTGTGTTTGTGCAGTACAGCCATAGCCACAGTGTATGTGTTCAAGGCAGAGAAAACATTTCAGGAGTCAAGCCTGCTCTTTTACTGTGGGCCAGCAGGCTTGCCAGCGGGCGCTTTTCCCAGCGGAGTATTCCTGCCTCCCCTCTGTCTTTGTGTGTTTGTGTGTGCGCGCGCATGCGCACGCATGAGTAGACGCAGGTTGCCATAGCACACTGTGGAGGTCAGAGGACAGGGTGGGGAACTGGTTCTCTCTCCTTCCACCATGTGGGTCTTCAGGCTTGGTGACAAGTGCCTTCCCTTGACACCATCTCAGTCCTTATTACTTTTCTGACAAGGCTTCAGTGTGTAGCGCTGTCTGGCCCAGAACTCACCGTGTGGACCAGCTGGTCTCACTGTAGTTGTCCTCTGCAGCTTTTGCCTCCTGATATGGGTCCAGGGGGTTGAACTCAGACTATGGGGTTTGGTGGGGAGCACTTTCCCCTGGTAAGTCGCTTTGCTGGCCTGGTGTTTGTTTCTTGATGAGGGCCATTTTGGCTGGGGTGATATGGAATCTTGAACTCCAGATCCTGCTGCCTCTACCTCCAAAACGCTGAAGTTACAGGTGCACATCACTTCACTCAGTTCGTGTGATTCTGGGGACCAAACCCAAGCCAGGGGCTCACAATATAACAGGGAGTATCCTGCAAATGATGATGATGATGATGGTGGTGTGCGTGCGTGCGTGTGTGTGTGTGTGTGTGTGTGTGTGTGTGTGTGTGTATCAAGGTCTCTAAGGAGATATGTTGGGACTTTACCTCAAGCATGTATTCTGGTTGGTGTGATGGAAGATGGCTGGAGGCTTCAGAGGCAGGGGCATGCTTCCTTTGGACTTGATTTTTTGGTCTTGCCTTATCCCTGGAGGTACAATAGAGACAGAATGTGATCTCACTGAGGCAGGTAGGTCTCTGTGCCCACCCCTGTAAAATGCATGTGGTAGCAGGACCAAATGCATAGAGCTGGTAGGTTTATGTTGTGGGATTTAATGTACATTGAGGGTTTAGAACCGTGAGTGTTCTCAGTAAATATGAGCAGACATTACAGTAGTACAGGCTTACAGATCAAAGAAAATCCCCAGTAAAGCGAAGCCCTCTAAGCTGTGTGTCATTCCTACATTCAGAAGGTAAAGGCAGGGTGATCAGAAGTTCAGTGATCCTCGGCTATATAGGCAGCCTGATCTCCCCTTAAGCTAAACAAGCAGAACGAATGCCACCTCCGGAACCAGGCCAGTAAAGACAGATGATGACATCACCGGTTGCTAGGTAGATTTAGCCTTGATCGGGTTGATGATATCGGTAGTTGGCAGGTAAGTTTGGTTGGCTAGACACCTGAGCTGTCATTTCCAAATGCACAGCAGAGTGCCAGGATGTCAGAGCTGCAGAATGAAACCCTGTCTCAGAAACAAAGAAACAGGCCTGCAGTTGTGGTTCAGTAGTTAAGAGCACTGGCTGTCCTTCCAGAGGACCTGGGTTCAATTCCCAGTACCCACATGGCAGCTCAGAATCATCTATAATTCCAGCTGACTTCCTCTTCTGGCCTCCAACAGCACTGTGGTGAGGGCCTTGGGGACTTTGGTACTTACTTATCGTTTGTTTGCTGATATATTTATTTTTGCAGTGGCGTGATTTGAATTTAGGGCTTGACAGCTCAAGTGCCCTATAACAGCCACATCTTAAGCCTTCTTTTTTGTACTTTGAGACAGGCTCACAGTAAGTTTTTCAATCACTTTGTTTAAACCCATGACCTCAACTCATGGCAGTCCTCCTGCCTCAGCATCCCAATGCTAGGATGGTAGGTGTGGACATCCAGATGAGGCTGGGGCTTTTGCTTTGTTTTCTGAGACAGCGTCTCCTATAATCTAGGCTGGCCTAGAATTCTTTACATAGCCATAGGATGACCTTGAACTCCTGGTCCTCTGACCTTCAGTTCTCCAGGTCTGGAATGATTCGCAGGTGCCATCACTTCTCTTTTGCAAGGTGATGGGGTGGTACCCAGGGCTTCGTGCATGTTAGGCAAACCCTCTACTGACCATACCCAAGTCTTAGCCTCAAGATAAGGTCTCAGTCGCAACAAGGTCAAGGCTTTAGTGAAATTATGTAGTGGAAATGCTTCACACAGCTTTGAGCTCAAAAAATGATGATTCTGACCCATCCACCTGCATTGGGTCTGCTCACGGTCTGCACTCTACAAAAGCGGCTTCTTGGTGTGTGTCCGCACGCCGGCTCCCGGGGGACCCAGGCATTCCGGCCTCCCGCCGCCCCCTACGGGTGCGCACAAAGACCTCCATTCAAGCCTGTTTACAAAGCAGCCCATTCACCCGGTCCCCTTGAACCAGCAGCTGCTGGCCGCTCCCCAAGCCTCTCTATTGGTACTTCCTGCTGGCCATCAGGCCCGGGCCCCGCCTACTGCCGCACACTCTCGGCCAGGTTCTTTTCCCACGCCTGGCACGCTTTGCCAACTTCTGATTGGGCTGGCGCGCCAGCCGCTCTTTTTGATTGGGCAGCACTGAGCCCCAGGGGCGAGGTCGGAGCGGGCCGCAGCAAGTGCTGATTGGTCGGGGTCGTCCAGCGCAGGCCCCGCCTCCTTTTCTGTCCAGGTCGAGGCCTCTGGACCGCCCTAGGCGCCGGTGAGTGTCCGGGGGCCCTCCCCCCCCGTGGTGCGCCCCAAGGGTTGGCCAGGGCCTGCCAGACCTGGGGAGGCCGGAGCCGGTGGGCTACAAGGGAGGGTCCTGGAGAGGGGTGGGTGGAGACATTCAACCTGGGTGCAAGCGACCCCAGGGTCGGGGAGAGGTAAGGAGAAAGTTGTAGTCACCCAGCCTGGGTTCCTACCTTGTGCCAGGCAGCCTGGGGTCATCTCTGAAGGCGTCACACGGTCTGTTCTGCAGAAGGGGAAACTGAGGCAGTGCTTGGGACGTTGCGTGCTAGCACATCTGAGTCATGGTCTTCAGTCCCCAGCTCCCAGGACTACCCGTGTCAGATGTCAGAGGAGGAAAAAGCTGTGGACCATAGAGAGGGGTCGGGACAGGCAGGGCCAGGGACAAAGAAGGATGTGTTTGGCTGGGTGTCCCAGTTTGTTTTGGTTTGACTTGGTTTAGTTTGGTTTTTTTTTTTTTTTTTTTTTTTGAGATAGCTTCTGAACTCACTGTGTAGACCGAGTTGATCTCAACCCCCAACCTTCTTGCCTGAGCCTCTCAAGTGCTGCGACGACAGGAGAGTGCCACCAAGCCTAGCTAAGTCCTGTTGGAACACCCTCGCCATGGGCATGGCACTTTAATGTATAACTAAACTCAGCTCCAGTGTAGGAGAATGGATTTGAGGTGATTTATGTGGTTTCCATTGCACAGGGAGTGAAAGATGTAGACTGGACCAAGGTGGGAATGCAGGGACCTGGTGTGCCTGGCCCTGAGGCTTTTTTAAAACATCATAATAGTAATCAGGAGTTCAAGGCCAGCCTCAGCTACATGATGAGTTCCAGGAGAGCCTGGGCTACTTAAGACCCTGTATCAGAAAAGCAAAAAAGAAAAATAAATTGTTCTGTAAGTCATACCTCTTAACACCTCTTAAGCCACAAGTTTATCGTAGACAAGACCACCCGGCGTCTCCTCCTCAATTACCCTTGAAGAGAAGACCCGAGCCTCTGAGACTGGCATAGCCTTCTGACATCATATCTGAGGATTGGGGTGTCCCACTTCCAGGGTTGAGGAAACTAAGATTCTAAGATTTAAAAAAAAAAAAAAAAACAATAGAGACCTGGGTTCTTTTCCTCACATGATTTTTGTTGATTTCATGAGCCTCAGTTCCTAGCGAAGAAAGTGAAGGTTCAGAAGGCTGGAGAGAGATTCGAACCCAAGTCCGGCTCAGTCCGGCTCTGTGCCAGGCCTTCACCTTTGCCCACAGCCGCCCACTTGGCAACAGGCTCTCTCTCTGCTGGCTGCTGTACCAGACCCCGCCCCCGCCGAGCCTGGCAGGTGTCAGGAGACGTCAGAGCCCGGTCCTGCCTCCTGACGGGAGAGGCCCCACCTCTTGCTGGACCGCAGAGCCGGCCTCACCTGGGTGCTGGAGACGATCTGGACTCGGAGGCCTCCCCATCTTTACCGCCAGGCGCCCAGGTAGCCTCGGGGTCCGCGGGATAAAGGAGCTACACCACAGGGCGCTGGGTCAGGAGGAGAGGGGGTTAGGATCCTGGCTCCCGGAGCTATAATGGACCGGGTACCCTATGTCAGAGGGGAGAAGCCGAGCGTGGAACGCGTGGAACCCAGCGTCTGAGGGAGAAGGGCAGAGGTCTGGACCCTAGTGTCTGAGGGAGGAGGGCTGAGGTCTGGACTCATGTGTCTGAGGGAGGAGGTCTGAGGTCTGGACTTAAGTGCTTGAGGGAGGAGGGCTGAGGTCTGGACTTCTGTACTTTAGGGAGAAGGGCTGGGGCCTGGACCCCTGGGTCTGAGGAAAAAGGACTGGGGTCCTGACCAGTCTAGGTCTGAGGGAGGGGACTGGGCTGGGGTCAGTACCCCTGGGTTTGTAGGAAGAGGTTGGGTCCTGGATCCCTGAGTCTGAGAGAAAAGCTGGGATCAGGATCCCTGTGTCTGAGGGAAGAAGTCGGGTCCCGGACCCTTGAGTCTGAGAGAGGAGGCTGGGGCAGGACAGGATCTCGCCCATTAGCTGAGGTCACAAGCTTGGTGCTGCCCTAGCCTCTGCCCATGCGGGCGGGGCCCTGGCTGCTTTCCCTCACCACACAGCTCTGTCTGCTCCTCCCAGGTGCTCTCACCTGCCTAAGTGACACTAATGAGTCCTGGCACCGCATTCCTGCTGCCTGAGGGAGGGGTGTGTGGCTGAGACTCAGCCATTTGGGGCCAGGCCCTGGGCCCACCCTCTTGGTTTGATCGATTTCCCTGAACCCCACATTCCCCACTTCTAACCTCTCAGCACCGCCCGTGTCTAATGGAGACAGGGCCGGAGATCCCACTCTGGGGTTCTGGGTCTGGACTCTTGGTCTGAGGAAGCTGCAGCTGCTCTTAAACTGTTGGGAGCTGTGGGACTGGGAGGTACAAAGCCACTAAACCCTTCCTGGTCAAAGGCTACACGGCTGGAGAGGAAGCAGGTGGGTGGGGTGGGGTAAAGTCCCTGGGATGGGGCTTGGCTCTGGGTGTATCTTTACCACACTGGAGCCTGGGGTGATCCTTGGCCCTTTGGGCTGACCGTTTGTGGAGCACAGGGGGCCAAAGTGACTGGGAACCAGGCTACTGGTACTGGTGCTTGTGAGAAGGGCAGAGAGGGGCCCGAGACAGAGGAAGTTTGCATGTGGGAGAGGCTCCTGGGGCAAGCTTGAGGCGACAAGATCTGGGAGGACACCCCTTGAAGGACGGAGGTCCCTAAGGGGTGTGCTGGAGGTGCCACTGGCCTGGTGCAAAGAGGTGACAATGGAAGATAGAGATGCAGGTGTCCTCAGGTGTCCTCTGAGTGGGAATGGGGTGGTGGGTCAGTAGGGGCAACTTGCTGTAGGACATTTTCTGTGGGATATGGGACAACCCTGAAATGGCTGACGTTCCTAGTCAGTGGCCTTGGAAGTGCGGGGAGAGGCCCAGATACCCTGACTGCCTCCTGGCTTCCTTAAAGAGTCTTGAGACTTGGCTGGGTCCATACCCCAAGACCCGCTGAAAGGCAGGGCCCCAGCGACTCATGACAGGTTTCCAGAGCCGGGGCTCTGAAAGGCCTCCGAGAAGGTTGAGTGAACGTGAGAAAGACTGACTGACTGAATGACTGCATGAAGCCGTGGAGACGGCGGGGATTGGGCGACCAACCTGTAATTATGGGGCAGGCAGGACCAGTGGTGCACAAAATGTCAGCCAAGCCCCACCTGGGCCACATCTCAGAGTGTAAAGTGTGGTGACAACCTTTATTGTCCTTGCTCCCTCACCTCCTGCCCGCTTCTCATTTCAGCAGACACAAGGCACATTCCTGCCCCAGGGCCTTTGCCTTGTCCCAACATCCCGGTAGCCTGCTGGTTAGAGTCACTCAGGTCTTTACTTTGAAAAGCAACACACTAGGGAAGGGCTCTCCAGTCAGTCCAGTTAAAAATGGGAACACAGCCCCATCCCCAGCAAGAGGTATAATTCCCCTGCCCTGTACCTCAGACAGTCATTTATCACCATTTAAACCATTTACATGTTTATAACAATGTATCTTTTTATTCTGTTTGTTGAGATTAGAATGATACTGTCCAGTATAAACCGCACAAGCCAAGGATGTATCTAAGTTTTATAATAACCGCATTTGGGGGTGGGCAGGGGAGAGGCGGCTGTGTGGTTAACAGCTCCCACTGCTCTTCCAGAGGATCTCAAGTCCCAGCACCTACATGGTGGTTCAGAACCAGTTATATGTAACTACAGTTCTAGGGAATCCCACTTCTGGCCTCCATGGGTACTGGATGCATGTGGTATAAACATACATGTAGGCGGGGGCTGGAGAGATGGCTCAGCAGTTAAGAGCACTAACTGCTCTCCCAAAGGTCATGAGTTCAAATCCCAGCACCCACATCGTGGCTCACAACCATCCGTAAAGAGATCTGACATCCTCTTCTGGTATGTCTGAAGATAGCTACAATGTACTTACATATATTAATTAAATAAATCTTTTTAAAAAAAACACATGTAGGCAAACACCCTTACACATAAAATATGTTTTTTAAAGTGGGGTGTAGAGACCGCTGGCGTTTTGTAGCACTGATTGTTCTTGGAGAGAACTGCAACCATAACACATTACTCCAGTTCCAGGGAGCTACTGCCACCTTCTGGCCGCCGTGGGAACTTGCATACATGTGGTACATATAAACTCACCCAAGCACACACACATACACACAAATAATACATCTTTTACAAGAAGATTTATTTATATTACTTTAGACTATGTGTGTGTGTGGGGGGGGGTATATGTAAGTGCAGATGCCTATGGAAGCTAGAAGCACAGGATATCCAGGAGCTGGAGTTACAGGCAGTTGCGAACCCCCCCCCCCACACACACACACACACAGGGACTGGGAACAAAACTCAGGTCCGCTGAAAGTGCAATGTATGCATTCAACTGCTATGACCTCTCTCCAGCCCCATAATAAGTGATTTTTAAATGTATGTATTTATTTGTTTATTTTGGTTTTTCGGGACAGGGTTTCTCTGTGTAGCCCTGGCTGTCCTGGAACTCACCCTGTTCACCAGGCTGGCCTCAAACTCAGGGATCTGTCTACCTCTGACTCCTGAGTGCTAGGATTTAAGACATGGGCCACCACACCTGGTTTAAATGCATTTTTTTTTAAAAAGTAAAGCTGGGCCAGTTGGCACAGACTTATCATCCCATCTACTCTAAGGCTGAAGCAGGGTGGGTTGTAAGTTCAAGGCCATCCCGAATTGACTTAGCAAGACCTTGTTTTAAAATAAAAAGTCGAAGGGCAGTGGTGGAGTGCACCTTTAATCCCAGCACTTGGGAGACAGAGGCAGCTGGATCTCTGAGATCAAGGCCAGCCTGGTCTATAGAGCAAGTTCCAGGACAGCCAGGGCTATATCTTGTCTCGAGAAAACAAAACCAAAACCAAAAACAAACAAACAAAAAATACAAAAAACCAAAGTCTAGGGACATGCCTCAGGGGTACAGTGCACATGGGGTTTAAGCCCCAGTATGACCAAAGCAAGAAATTGGGTAGGGGGACAGTCCCGATTGATGTGGCCACTCTCTTCCCACAGACCATGGCCGCAGTGACCCTGTCCGTGCCTGGGAGGAAGGTGGCCTCCAGGCCAGGCCCGGTGCCTGAGGCAGCCCAACCATTCCTGTTCGCGCCCCGGACGCCCAACGTAGGTGGCCCTGGAGGGCCACAGGTGGAGTGGACAGCTCGGCGCATGGTGTGGGTGCCCTCAGAACTGCATGGGTTCGAGGCCGCAGCCCTGCGGGATGAAGGGGAGGAGGAGGCAGAAGTGGACCTGGTGGAGAGTGGGCGGCGCCTGCGGCTGCCCAGGGACCAGATCCAGCGCATGAACCCACCCAAGTTCAGCAAGGCCGAAGACATGGCCGAGCTCACCTGCCTCAACGAGGCCTCGGTCCTGCACAACCTGCGAGAGCGCTACTACTCCGGGCTCATTTATGTGAGTGACGTTTCCCGGGTGGGGCGCCAGGTGTCACCAACCTGACCCGGATTAGCAAGGAGGGGTCTAATGTATTTGCCTCACGTCCTCCAACTAGTGAAAAATTATAATGCTTTCTTTTTTGTGGGATGGGCGGGAAGCGGAGTTAGACAGATGCTCTAACGCTGAGCCACGCCCCCAGCATTTCACTCAGGGATTCTAGGCAGGGTTCTGCCGCCGAGCCCTAGCCCCTGATATGGGGATTCTGAGCTATACACCCTCACCCTCTCGCTGAGGGATCCTAGGCAAGAGCCTACCACTGAGCCCTATTGGGGGCTGGTTCTAGGCAGTTCCTCTATTACTGAGCGACTTCCCCAGCCCACTTCTTGGGTTGTTTATTTGTTTGTTTGTTTGTTTGCCTTGAGATGGGATCTCCCTAGTAACTGCAGCTGGCCTCTAACTTGGGCTCCTGCTGCCTCATCCCTCAGCGTAGCTTGAGTGACAGGCTTGTAACCTTAAGACGGGCCCAATTTATATCTTATTGGATGACAGGAGCCTGCTTCCACCTAACTGGAGTGTCCTATATGGGGGGTACCTTTGTTATTTTGTAATAATAAAGAATGAAACTTAATTAATACTAAGCCTATGTGAATCCCATTAGTTCATCTAATTCTGTTCAGCAAGGCACTGGCCATTATTAACCCCATTTTACTAAAAATCAAGAGAAAGAAATGAAAATAAAAGCCATCATATAACCAGGCATGGAGAAGAAAGGAGGATCTTTTAAAAAATGATAACATTTATTTATTTGGGAGTGAGATCATGAGGTCAGAGTACAACTTGCTGTACTGGTTCCATTCTTCTAACCACATGTGTCCTAGGGTTCGAACTCAGGTCATCAGACTTGGTGGCAAACATCTTTACTAGCTGAGCCATCTCGCTGCCTCCTGGCAGAAGAATCTTGACTTTGAGGCTAGCTGGGTTATAGAGTGATATACTATTTCAAAACAACAGAAAACGAAATAGTGTGATGAGATTGATGACATCCAGGTTGATTAAGGTGGTCTGCCAAGCTCTGTGATCCATTTTTGATGTCTGCATAGCACATAAGTGGTGTACATGAAGTTGTTCCACATCCTGGCTTCATGTTAAAATCATTTGGAGAGGTCTCTAGAATGTCTGCTCACTGCTTCAGACCACTACCACCAACATGGAACTCTGGGATGATGGTGGGCGTGGCATGAACACAGGTTTTGGGGCTCTCTCTCTCTCTCTCTCTCTCTCTCTCTCTCTCTCTCTTTTCTTTTAAATAAGCTTGCAGGGTATGTCTCATGGACAGCCAAGGTGTGATTAACTTCTTTTAAGAGAGAGCAAACAGGATTATAGAGTTTAACAAAGAATGTTACAGCCATAATGAAAAAAAAAAACTGAGACTGACTGGTAAATATTTATTAAGTACTTATGTTGTGCTGGGCACTGTTTTGAGTGCCATTGTTGAATTCTTGGCTGGGGACTGTTGATGTCACCGGACATTCCCAAATATTAAGTGATCCAGGCCCAGGGCCCACAGCCACTGAGGAATTGTGGAAGTCCATCCAGCCCTGGTAATAACCATTAGCCTGCATGCACATAGCTTCCACCACTGGGCTCAGTTCTGAGGTCTTTTCCTAAGAAATCTTGTCGCTCCCTGCCTCCCCTTCCCCAGCCATGCACACAGGCTGAGAGGTAGGGACCAAACTCTCCTTTTCCCCTCAGCTCGGGCTAACAGAAGCTGATAATACTATCATGTACAATGTTTCAGGATCTGAGCAGTGATGAGTTCCCAGTAAGCCACATTAACTTGTGACAGGCTTTCAGCCATGTCAGGTGGGAAGCACAATTATTGTCTCCATTGATGGAGACAGTGATACCTAGAGAGACTACTTGCTTGGGTCAACCAGTAGGAAACCAAGATTCAGGCTCAGTTCCTGTCTGATGTCCAATGCATGGTATGTGTTCATTGACTGGCTAAGTGATGTCAGGGAGAGCAGTGGAAGCTGAGGTCCCTAGGGACCTTGACTTAATAAGGGAATTGGTCCCTTCAGTGGGACTATAGAGGTAGAGGGACGAGCGTTGGTGTTAATGACTATGTAAGGGACTCTACTCCATGTGACATGGGACAGTATGTCACTGTTAGAGTCCTGCTAGGAAGAAGCTTCAAACCCTGTTGTCCACAGCTGAACTCTGAGGCTTTTTTCCCTACAGTATTATTGGTGATCAAACTCAGAGCCTTGCTCATGTGAGCTAAACCTCCAACCCTCACGGAGGTGGGGCGGGGGGCAGAATTCTATACAGGAGCTGTGCCACTGGGCCACGCCCCGAACCCTCACTGAATGATTCTAGGTGGTGGGGAGGCTCTATCTTTGAGCCACACCCCAAGCTCCTCACTGGGGGATTCTAGACAGGGCCTCTAACCACTAAACCACATCTTTAGATCTCTTTTAACTTTGAGACAGATTCTCACTAGCTTGCCTTTGGTAGCCTTCTGATCCTCCTGCCTCAGTCTCCAGAGAAGCTATGTTGGCAGGCCAGTGGTTACCAGCCCTGGTTGTCAATGAGTCTTTAAGGGGTCAGTCCTTCCTGGAAGTTGCACACAGCTGGGAACCTCAGCCTCTGGCTTCCAACCCTAGACAGTTAAAGCCCAGTCAGCTTTGGCTCCTAGGTGGGACTGTAACACGAGCATCCCAGCCTGCTGTTTGGAGAGGGAGGTGGGGCCACCTTGGCTGCCTCGCATTCATTCTCTCTTAATCCCTGGGCCTTTGTAATGAGGCAGGCTGTCTACCTCTTCCAGAGGAAGCCAGACAAGGGAATGTCCTCAAACGGTGCGTGGGGTGTGGGGAGGAGTAGGCCTGTCTCCAGAGCCCTCTGGGCTAGGCAGCCCTTCAGACCCTTCCAGAGACCCTCTAGGAACTGTGGCCGCTTCCCTTTTTCCCTGGTCCTGTTGGCCAGCTAGAGTTTCCATCCTGGGTGTTACCCAAGCTGTGTCTGGCCCGAGGGGCTGGCATGGGGAGTGGGCTCTGGCGCCAGCGGCCATGAGATACCCTCCAAGGGAATGTGGTCCAGCCGCCCCACCCTGAGATCTCTGAGAGCCCAGCGGGAGCCCTGGGAGACTAGGGAGACAGATACTAGGCTGACCGGTTCTCCTGCTTGTGGCCAGCTGCCCCGCCCCCTCTATGAGGAGGTAATGCCAGGCAGCCTGGTGGCTACACCCTCCTGCAGCGAGGTGGGAGGGGAGAGCAGGTACTCACTAGAGAGCCAGCAGCCAGCTGACTGGCTTAAATAAGCAGCTTTGGCCATAAGGTGAGCTTTCTAGCTCCTTCAACGGGCTGTCCCCAGTGCATTAGGCTAGTTAACTGTTAGGCCGACTTAGCTAAAGGACTAACTAGTTCTTGGCTATCTATCCACCCCTGTGGATGGTGAGTCTTTCCTGTTGATCTTGACACCATGCTTGTGAGTTCAGTAGAATCTCAGGCTGACAACAATCCTCCTGCTTCAGCCTTCAGAGTGCAGGAATGATAGGTGTCCTGCCATATCTTTCTCCTTCATCTCTTGTTTGTTTATTTCTTTCTTTCTTTTTTTTTTTTTTTTTTGAGAAAACAAGCCTACAGGGTTTCATGTAGCCCAGGCTAGTCTCAAACTCCATATGTAGGCAGATGACCTGATATTTCTGCCTCCACCTCCTGGGTGCTAGGATGATGTGTGTGCCCGGCCCATGGGGTGCTGGGGTTGGAGCCCAGGGGTTTGTGTGTGCCAGGCAAACTCTCTGCCGATTGAGCTACATCTCCATCCAGCCTTCTGTTATTGTAAGATATGCTCTGATCCTGTAGCTCAGGCTAGCCTAGAACTCTTAGCAATCCTCCTGCTTCAGCTTCCTGAGTGATGGGGTTATAGGAGCACACTGTTGCCTCCATGGCTTCATTTCTAGCCTTGAGCCTGTGACAGATAGTCACAGATCTTCCTTCCATGTCATCGGGAAAGCCAGAGGCCTGTAACCTGAGGCTGCCTTCTGTGGCCTCATCCACCTCTGTGGAAACCTCTGTACCATCTGGGAAGGTTCATGTCCACTGTTAGCTTAGCAGTGTTGGTAACATCCAAGCTGGGCAGGATGGCTCACGCCTATAATCCTATCGCTTGGGAGTCGGAGGCAGGAGGATTGCTGCGACTGCAAGACTTGCCTCAAACGGGGTCACGGAGATGGCTTAGCAGCCAAGAGCACTCGTTCACACAGATCACCATCTTCAAGCTTCCACGTGTCAGCTCACAACCATCTGTGCCTCCAGCCGGGAGATCCACTGCCTTCTTCCGGCCTCCGCGGTTACTGTGTGCATGTAGTACTCAGACCCAAGAATAGTGACACACACCTGTAATCTCGGCCCTCGGGAGGCACAGGCGAGAGGACTCCTGTAAGTTTCAGTCCAACCAAGGCCATGTAGGAAGACCTTTCATAAACCAAAATGAACAGAACACCAAGAGAACAAAGTATCTTTATGTCGTCAGGGTGTAGATGTGCCTTATGCCTTATACAGGTTTCCTCTTGGCGTAGGCTCCCAGCCGTCCACCACAGCTCCGTCCTCACTGGGGACAGCCACCTGACACACTCTTCCCTCTTGCCTGCCATAGACCTACTCTGGCCTCTTCTGTGTGGTCATTAACCCGTACAAGCAGCTGCCCATCTATACGGAGGCCATTGTTGAAATGTACCGGGGCAAGAAGCGCCACGAGGTGCCACCTCACGTGTATGCTGTGACGGAGGGCGCGTACCGCAGCATGCTTCAGGGTGAGTGTGTGGTCAGCCCTGCAGGAGGACTGGCGTGGGCGCTGGGTGCTGCTGGGAGCCGGGGCTGGGCCTGAATAATAGGTTGGTAACACATTGGAAGGTGGGCGAGGATCCAGTTCTTACTATGTAGGCCTTCTGTAGAGGTTTTCCAGAGAGACAGCAACTGTGTGACGTGGCACATCTGTTTCACAGTAGACACTCGGGTAGGGTCACGAGTAATAATGCGTCAGGTTATGTGATCTCACTCCTTCCTTGGTTTTTTTAGTTTTTTTTTTTTTTCAAAATTTTGTATATGTATATGGGGGGGGGGTATGTGCACGTGAGTGCAGTGCCTATGGGAACCAGAAGAGGGCGTCAGATCCCCTGGTGGTTGTGAGCCACCTGATGTGGGTGCTGGGAACTGAACTCAGGTCCTTCCTAGGTTATCCACTGACCTGGACATTGCCAGATAGGCTGGACTAGCTGGCCACTGAGGCCCTGCAATCCACCTGTCTCTGCCTCCACAGCAGGAGGATTACAGGTATGCCTCACCAGGCCCAGCCTTTTGTGTGAGGTGCTGGGGCTTGAACTCAGGTCCTCAGGATTTGTAGCACTTGATCAGCTAAGTATCTCCCCAGCCCCTCGCCCTATCTTTCTGTTGTTAACTTCTGATTAGTCTGAGGCAAACCGCCTAGCCTTTGGTGTTTAGCCATGTGAAGGCCCCTGAATGTGTTCCCTATTGTGGTCAGTCCCCTGAGGGTCAATCTTCGGAAGCAAGCATTGTCTGTAGGTCTGCTGGTGACGCCACTGGGTCAGTCAGGATCAGTCCATTTCTGTGCAAGGTATACAAGTCTCTAGGATAGCAGTCTCTTGGCTACATTATTTAACTTCATAATAGTCCTGTGGTGCAGTTTCTTTTATTAGCACTCATTTCCAGATGGGGAAACTGAGGCACTACAGTTACTGCCCATGGCCACACTGAAGGTTAGGTGCTGAGGTAGGACTTGAACCCAGGGTCCTGGTCACTGCTTCCCATTTTCACTCTGTGCTGGGCATTGTGTTGAATGTTTGTATTTTTGAGATAGCCTCATGTAGCCCAGGCTGGTCCCTTACTCCTGTGCAGTTGAGGATGACTTTGAACTCCAGATTCTCCTGCCTCTATCTCCTGAGAGTTGGGATGATAGGTGTGGACAATACCTGGTCCATGTGGTACTGAGAACAGAGTCTAGGGCTTTGTGCATGCTAGGTGAGGGCCTGTGGGGGATTGTGTGTACTATGTCACCATCATCTAAGTCCTGGGCCATCGAGCTTGGTAGCAGCTGCCTTTACCCACTGAGCCATATAAATCTTGCCTTTTCTAAATAAAAAAAATTTATGTGTTTCATCTTTTTGGGAATGGTCTGTGCATCAGTTATCAGAATAGGGCATTGGAACTGGAACTAAAGTTGAAGTTGTGAGCTGTTGTGTGGGTGCTAGGAATTGAACCTGGGTCCTCTGTAATAGCAGCCAGTGTTCTTAACTACTGAGCCATCTCTCTAGTCCATATTGAGTGTGTTTTAAACATTCCCAGACTCTGACTACAGCCTTGTTAGACAAGGAATTGTGCTGAACCCATTTTTTGGATAGGTAAATGGAGGTACAAAGCAAATCAGAGACTGGTCCAGAGTCACACGAAAGGAGACTGGCTCACAGAGCTGGTTCAGACCTGGCACGTGTCACAGGGTACATCATAGCAAGTTAGATGGATGCCCTTGCGCTGTCTATAAACTGACTCTCTGTGCACAGAACACTGCACGCTCACCCTTGATCTGTCCACACAGTCTTCACCCATGAAAATATAGATTGTGTGTGAGATTCACTGATAAGGTCCATGTGGCACACAAACATGGATGCTTACCCTGGAACCACACCGAAACCACTGTTGTGTGGCTTAAGGATTTCCAGAGTCTGTTCCCTAAATGACACTTCCTTTGAGAAGCACTGGGGGCTCCCTGTCTTCTCGTCACCGCCTTAGCTCTGATTCAGTGTCACCTAGCACTTAGTAGGTGGTCAGAGTATATAATGAGATGGTGGCACTATGCCCAGGGCTGCTGGCAGGGTAGGCTAAGCGAGGTTTCTGGGGTCCCGGCCTCACTTTCCAATTCTTCTCTTCTTGGTTTTCCAGACAGGGTTTCTCTGTGTAGCCCTAGCTGTCCTGGAACTCACTCTGTAGACCAGGCTGGCCTCGAACTCAGAGATCCACCTGTCTCTGCCTTCTGGGTGCCGGAATTAAAGGTGTGCACCAACACCGTCTAGCTCACAACTCACTTTCCAGCCTTGCCTGAGGTGGTGCACACTGGGGGGCTCAAATTGAAGGGGACAGGTGAATTGTATCTGTATACGTTGGGTTCCTTGTCTCCACCAATGAGGAAATAAAGGTTCAGAGAGGGACAGCTGTGTCTGTAGGGCCACTCAGGGAGGTTTAGTGAGGAGAGGGTATTGGAACCCAGGAGGGTTGTGCATTACAATTATGCCATCCCCTTATGGTTCTGGAAAGATTGCGAGATGCAAAGGGGCCAGGAAACGCCTCGATTCTCCAGGTGACATGTCATCCCCTTCTGTCCCCTACAGATCGAGAGGATCAGTCCATTCTCTGCACGTGAGTTATCCTAAAGGGCTCCAGAGGCAGAGGCTCCCATTGAATGTGGCTCTGCACAGATGGGAAGGGTACCAGTGGGTGTGGCATTGGGTGAACTGGCGGAGTGCCGGGGGGCGTGGCTCTATGTCAATGTGTGGGACAGGGGCTGCCTGGTCTCCCTGCCCACCCTACCTCCCCTGACTCCCTCCACAGGGGAGAGTCTGGAGCCGGGAAGACGGAGAACACCAAGAAGGTCATCCAGTACCTGGCCCATGTGGCATCATCTCCAAAGGGCAGGAAGGAACCTGGTGTCCCTGTAAGCCACACAGTCTTGGGACACTCCAGATGTGTCACCAGCAGTGTCTTTTATCTTGGGATGCCCTCCACAGTCACAGTTGGTGCAGGGACCTATGTCTTCCTGGGCTACCTGAGCACCTACTGTGTGCTCGGCATGAAGCCAGGAGTGAACAGGATGGAGATATGAGGCCCATTCTTAGCCCTGTTGGTTTGAGAATAGCCCTGGGCACCTAGTACATGCTTCATGTTGAGGCCTGATTTTAGGTGACGCGTGTCTAGGTTTGGAGGGCAGGAGAGGTACCCCTTGTCTCTGAGCCCTCAGGGAGTGGTTACCGACAATACTCACAGGAAGGCCTAGTCATGTGGGCGAGTCCTGACGGGGGCAGAGGGAGGTGGTACAGTGAGATTTAGTCTGTGAGGTTTCCCTGGCCCAGACTCCCCAGCCCCTCAGCCCCAGCTCTGCCCTAAGGCCTCCAGTTCACCTACATGTCTGTCCATGTTCCATGTGCCGTGTCCTGGTTCGTGTGTCCTGTCCTGTGACTTCCTCAGGCCTCCGTCAGCACCATGTCTTATGTGAGTAGCGGGAAATCCCCTTGCCACCCCAGTGCCAGTCAGTGTCACTTGGGGGCACCAGCCCATAGCCATCCAGGAGACAGGGTCCAAGAATGTCATACCCACCCCACAGGGACCCACCAAGCCACTATTGATAGTTCTATGCCCATGCCCGGACCACATGGCCACCACTTAGCTCAGACATACTGTGTGCATGAAACCAAGGTCGTCTACTGTTGCCACTCAGCCCCACTGTGTTCAACAAACCATAGAAAGTCCCTTATGCTCACACAACCACAGGTACCCTGCCTTCACGGCAGCCCTGGCATGTGTATGTGCCTAGGCCCCGTACTGCTATTTAGTTGGGTCTCCCTGTCTACAGAAACAGCTCTCCCACAGTATTCGTGCCAGGCCTGCTGTTGTGCGCATGTGCAGGCCTCATTTAATGCAGCACACGTGGCCAAACCCCCTGTCATTATAACAGCTCTACTGTATTCACATGCTGAGACCCCATGCTGTCACTTAGTGCAGTCATACTATGTGCCTGTAATTGCTCCCCTCCCCCCAGTATTTACGTGCACAAAGCAAGAGTGTCTGCCACCACTCAAAGTGACCCCACTATGTGCACATGCCCAGACTCTGTGCGGCTTTTAGTGCAGTTCCACTGTCTGCACAGAGCCATGCCCCCTCTATTGTTCATGGAAGCCCTATTGTGTCCATACAACTACGTCCTAACTGCCAGAGAAGCCATACTGTGTGCACACCCCAGTCCTACTGTGTGCAGCCTGGGCCTGTACTGCCTGCCATGTGTACAGTGAGAGACCACACGGTATCCCAGACACCCAAGCCACTCCTCCCAGGAGGACTGGAAAAACAAGCTTTCATAGGACCAAGACACAGGACCCTTACTTTGCACATCATCTTTTTTGTTTGTTTGTTTTATTTATTTATTTTCTAGGATGGGCTCTTATTTTACAGCCCAGGCTGGCCCTGAATTTGCTCTATAGCACATGCTGGTCTTGAACTTATATCAACTCTCCTACCTTCACGTCCCCAAATGCTGGGATACAGGTGTGAGCCACCGTGCGGGGCTGCATTTTTTTTGTTGTTGTTCATTTGACAAAGCTACTAACTGGTGTAGACTGAGAAAACACATGCAGGCTACCATTTATTGAGCACCTACTGTGTGCCTGGCTCTGACACTGGAGGAGCTAGAAATAAGCTCACAGTACGGAACTGCCTTCACAGCACAAAAACTACTATTTATTGAGTGTCCACTACGCACCCGGGTGTTTGAAGCATTTTCTATGGGTAGTGGAATATTTATTATTCTCTAAACTCATCTCCACAAGTGATGTATGGGGACCTGTGAACTGCAGCAACGAACGTGTCAGCAGACGGTGGTTGACAGTTTGGTGGGCACCCTTGCAGACCTCTCTCCCTATGTGTACTACCGTGTATGTTTGTAGAAATAACCGTGTTATTCGTGCTGTAGTTTCTAACCTACTTTGTTTCTTATTGATGGGAACACGACTGGTTCTGCAACATTTTTCCCCTTTGTCTGGTTGTTTTACTTCCACTCAACAGTAAATCTCCAAGAATTTTCTCTGTTCCCCTCACTATGCACACATGGCAGGCAAGACTCTTCCACCCCATACAAAAGGCCCCACCCAGAGAAGCCAGCGCGACTCTCTGGCCCCATGAGGAGGGATCCTCCCTTTCTCACTGATGCACTGTCTCCCACGCCCGGCAGGGGGAGCTAGAGCGGCAGCTTCTTCAAGCCAACCCCATCCTAGAGGCCTTCGGCAACGCCAAGACGGTGAAGAACGACAACTCTTCCCGATTTGTGAGTGTGGGGGCTGCGCAGTCCGGAAGACTGGGGCCCGATTTAGGGAAGAAGGAAGAGACAGGGGTCTGGACCCCTAGGGTTTGAGAGAGTCTGTGGAGGATCTCTGGGTCTGAGGAAGGAGGCTGGGGGTCTGAATCCCCAAGTCTAAGAGAGGAGGTCCTACAACCTAGCTGCTGGTGGCTCAGCAAAGTTGTCTGGAGCCGAATTTCCTGCAGAGTCCTTGCTTGGGACTCACTGCTGGTGTGAGTTTGAGGTAGAAGGAGGAGGTATGGACTTGAACTTGGGGAGTCCCCTTGCACGACTTAAGCACTGAACCTTTTTTTTTCTACAGGGCAAATTCATCCGCATCAACTTTGACATTGCTGGCTACATCGTGGGAGCAAACATCGAGACCTGTATCCTCTGAGGAACCTGGGGGGCTTGGGTAGCAGACAAGGAGGATCACCCTCCGAGCCTTAACCTAGAAAAGACGCCCCACGGTGACGCTCGGCTGGGGTCCGAGCAGCCTAGTGAGGGCGTGCTTGTCTGGGCCTTCACATTCTTGCGTCTCTGATGTCCTAATCAGCCCGTGGTCAGACTCTTGGCTGCTTTACGGACTGGGAATCTTAAGAGTCCAGGGAGAGACAGGAGGGCATGGGTCCGGGAAAGCCCGGCGAGCGGCCAGAGTTTTTTCTTAAGAAGAGAGTGTGCTTAACTGTCTAAACAACAACATGGGAACTCCAGGGAAAAGTCCCCTAGGAAATCTAGGCAGAGCCTCAGGGCTGGGTGGCAATCTCCTCCGGATGCACCACACTGAAGCAGCCTACAGCGAGGCACGTCTGTCATCCCAGCGCTCAAGACCCTCCCTCAAAATACCAAGAAAAATGAGAGGCGAGGGCTGAAGAGATGGCTCTCCATGTGGGTTCCGGGGAACTGAACTCAGATCTTCAGGTTTAGTGGCAGTCGCCTTTCCCCACGGAGCCGGATTGCAATTTCCCGCTGATTTAAATGTACTTTATTCTGTTATTTTGCGGGTGTTTTTTGCCTGTGTATATGTCTGTGTACCATGTCCTTGGTGCTGGCAGAGGTCAGAAAAGGGCATTTGGTCTCCTGGGACAGAGTTACAGATGGTTGTGAGTCATATCGTGGACGCTGGGGATTGAACCCTGGTCCTCTGTGTAAGAACAGCCTGTGGCACACACGTTTGATCCCAGCACTTGGAGGCAGAGGCAGGTGGATCTCTCTGAGTTCAATACCAGTCTGGTCTACACAGTGAGTTTCAGGACAGCCAGAGCTACACAAAGAAACCCTGTCTCGAAAAACGGAAAAGCAACGACAACAACAACAAACAAACAAAAACCAGCCAGCACTTAACCGCTGATCTATCCCTCCAGCCCCAGGCTATTTTTATTTTATCTAATTAATCAATTTATTTATCTTCGAGATGCTGGTCTGGAATTCATTATGTAGGTAGGCTAGGCTGATCTGCAGCCCAAATACTGAGACCGCAGGCAGCAGGCTCCTTGACCCGCCTCCCCTCCCAGACCTGCTGGAGAAGTCCCGCGCCATCAGACAGGCCAAGGACGAATGCAGCTTCCATATCTTCTACCAGCTGCTAGGGGGCGCTGGGGAGCAGCTGAAAGGTTAGCGTCTCTCTTTCCTAGCCTGTTTTGCCCTGGGGTGGTTGAGGAACGTAAGGTCTCCCTCTCTCCACACCCTCATCCATGCCCAGAACGGAGTCTCGTGTCCCGTCCTGCCATCCCCGTGATGCGGGAACAGCGCGGTAGTGGAGCTGCGCAGCTCTGGCCTCCCAAGCCCCGCTTTCTGCCCTCTGCTTCCAGCTGCCTTCTGGCTTTCGCTCCTGCCCGCCCGCGGCATCTGTCTGCTCCGTTCCTGCACCCATGCTCCTCCTGGCCATATGGTGGCTCTGCCTCGCTGTGGCCTCTCGCAACTCCATGCTTCCAGTTGACCTTACTGTGTGCTGTTGCGCCTGCAAGCTGTTCCTGCCGGCTCGGAGCCTATGCCAGAGGTTGTGCGCTCTCTTGTCTCCTTATTTATTGATTTATTTAATATATGTGAGTACTGTCACTGTCTTCAGACACCAGAAGAGGGCATCAGATCCCATTACAGATGGTTGTGAGCCACCATGTGGTTGCTGAAATTGAACTCGGGGCCTCTGGAAGAGCAGTTCTCAACTATTGAACCATCTCTGTAGCCCTCCTCTCTTTCTTTTGGAGACAAGCTCTCACTATGTAGCCTGGGGTTGACCAGAATTCCCAGCACTCCCCTGCCTCAGTCTCCTGAGGGCTAGAATGACACGTGAGCCACCACGTCTGACTTCATAGCTCCTTATTCCTCTGCCTTCTGTCCACAGCTTTTTTTTTTCTGTCCCTCCTGGCTCCTGTGTTGGTCCCCTGACACCCTGGTTCCGACTCTGTGGCTTCTGGCAGCATGTGTGTCCCCAGGTGCTGGCTCTGCCATCTTGGAGAGCACCTTCTTAGCCTGTCTGCCCCAGGCCCACCCAGCCCTCAGTAACAGATCTCAGTCCTGCCACGGCACAGCTGACCCCAGCACTCCCTCTGTCTACAGCTGACCTACTTCTGGAGCCCTGTTCCCATTACCGATTCCTGACCAACGGGCCCTCATCATCCCCGGGCCAGGAGCGGGAGTTATTCCAGGAGACACTGGAGTCCCTGCGCGTGCTGGGCCTCCTCCCAGAAGAGATCACTGGTGAGCGAGCCTGGGCCACTCCTACCTGGGAATGGGATTGTCTTTGAGAGTGAATGTTTGAGTGGGAGTGTGTAAGCGTGTGTGAGCTGTGTCCATGAACGTGTTAGTGTATGAGCAGGTGTAAGTGAAAGTATGTGAGTGTGTGTGTGTGTGTGAGTTTGTGTGTCAGAGGATAGCTTGTAGATGCTTCTGTTGGTTCTGAGGTTTGAACTCAGGCCATCATGTGTATGTGATAAGCACATTTACTGCCTAAGCTGTCTCTTCGTCTTCACTTGAACTGATCCACAACGCCCCCCCCCACCCCGGCCTACAGTATTTATCGATAGTGCTGTGTATAAAGAGATGGAGCTCTTCCAGGGGGGAGGTGGGCATATCTCCCCTCCTCACCTCACGGAGACTATGGAAGTTGAGATCAACCAGCCATATAAATGATAGAAACCTGGTCAGAGTATTGGGGGGGGGTGTAGAGCAGGGAACCAGGGGGGTTGGAGTTGGGGTACAGCTCCACACAGGAGGTCAGACAAGAAGAAAAGGTGCTTGAACAGAGGCCTGAGGTGAGGACAGTAGGAAGAGCATTCTCGAATGGCCTGTGCAAAGGCCCTGGGGCAGGAGAAGTGTGTGTTTGAGAAGTTGAAGCTTTGGAGTGAGTTGGGTCTTCTTTGAATTTCATTTGACATTTTATATTGCGGTAGTAAGAAGAGCTCTTGGGGACAATAAGGAAAGGAAAACTGATGATTTAACAGTGATGTGCGTCAAGTTGACAGTGTCCGGGTTAGTTTTTATTACCAACTTGACACAGCCTTGAGCCACCTGGGAAGAGGGATGACAACTGAAGACTTGTGCGGTCAGATCGGCCTGTGCGGACGCCTGCAGGGGATTGTCTTGTTGATAATTAATGTTGGGGGACCCAGTCCACTGTGGGTGTTTCGAGCTCTGTAAGATGGCGGGCTGGGCATAAGCTGGAGAGCAGAGCAGGAAGCAGCATCAGCCATGGCTTTGGCTTCATTTCCTGTTTGAGTTTCCGCCCTCACCGCAGTGATGAACTGTGCCCTGGAAGTGGATGCCAAGTAAACCCTTTCTCCCTCTCAGTCGCTTTTGGTTAGAAGGTCTTATCACAGCAACAGAAAGCAAAGTGAATCAGAAACTGGGTCACTTGCTGCCCATAAACTCTCTGTGTAGCCAAGGATGACTTGAATTCCTATTCTCCTGCCTCCGTTCCCACCTCCTGAGCGCTGGCACGACAGGTGTGCACCAACATGCCTGGTTTATGTGGTGTTGGGGATGGAACCTAGGACCTCATATAATTGCTAGTTAGGTACTCTGCCACCTGAACTACATTTATAACCCTTTAAATTATTATTACAATGATGATGATGATGATGATGTTTGTTCCAGTAAGAGTCTCATATTGGAGCCCAGACGGGCCAGGAACTGGCTATGTAGTTAAGGAAGGCCTCCAACTTTTAGCAGTTTTTCTGTCTCATCCTCCATAGTATGACAGTGGCAGGCACTGGCCCTTTACCCAGCTGGACCACAGCCTATTTTGCAGGTTTTGGTATCTTCCTCTTTGGATGGACTGGGCTCTCAGCAGAGACCTCTAGGTGTGTGTGGATTAGCTGGACTCCCCCTCACAGTTTGCTTTTCCTCAGGAGCTCAGTCTAGAGTGCCCGCTCATGGCCATACCCACGGCCACGGCCAGATTCTTAACCCTGTAGTCCCCTGGGCTGCTAGTCTTCCCCACCAGACAACTAGCAAACAAATTCAGAACCTGTCCATGATCACCAGCCCAGCCCCTTGATACCAGACGGCCCTTGGGACCCTCCTGCTGGGGGCCTGCTCTGTAGTGGGGTCCAGTGGCAGACTACAGTTTTCCATTCTGCAAACTCAGTTTTCAGAGTTTGAATGTGCTTACAGTCTGACCTTGGGTTCCCACAACTTCAGCTACACTTTCAGCTTCCAGAGAGGACCTTGTGTGGTCATCTTCGTCCCGAGACCCCAGCATCTTCTGGCTCTAGATTCCCCGTGTCCGTCCATAGACATTTTAAATTAATTCATTAATTTGTTTTGGCGCTGAGATTTGCACGCTTGGCAGGTGTACTATCACGGAGCAGCGCCCTCATCCTGTCACTGGGAGATTCTAGGCAAGGGCTCTACCCCACAGCCATACCCTAAAACCTTGGTTGGTTTTGGCTGCAGAGAAGCCACCTCGCCACCATCCACAAGGTGGCGCCAGTTCTCCACTCCCTAGCTCTGGACTTGCGTGCCCTCCATCTCTCTAAGAAGTTTGTGTATTTTTGTTGGAGTGGCACACAGATGGGATCGTGTGACAGCCTCCTTGTGTTCCATTTGCATGGATGAGAGCCCAACATCTTCACATAGACTCTGTTTCAAATCAAAGACGAGAGAGAAGGTCAGGAAGTCTTGCCTGGGTCCCATCTCCCTTCAGAGGTGGTAGAGCCCATAACCCTCAGCCAGAAATGCAGATGGACGCACCTGAAGGCAGCCGGGGACAGACAGCATTTGGGACCCAACAAGAAAGGACCTCTGTGTCTGTCACCTCACTTTGTATCGTTCCCTGATAACCCTGTGACTGCCAGGCTGGGAAGCTGAAGTTAGCAGACACAGGGAACCTGAGAGTCTCTTTTATGAGTAAGAATCTTGAACTCATGTCAATCCTCCTGCCTCAGCTTTCCAATTTTCAGAACTATAGATATGAGCCATTGTACTCCACCGTGGTCCCTGGAGTCCCGAACACGGGGCTATCTCAAGGTCAGAGTGACCACATACTGACTGTAAATTATCGTTTTATTTATCTGCACCCACAGTGGATGAGGCAGCCACAAATAGCCAAAACTGTGCTTCCATCCAAGAGGGGGACACTGAGGCCCCATTTCCTACGGACCTGGCTGTCACCCCCAGGTTAGCTGAGCTTGTTGCCCAACTCCGCTCTGCCTGGTCTCAGGAGCACCCCACTTTCACCAGTTGTACAGACAGATCCCCCAGCCTTGGTCGTGGGAGGCCCTCAGAGTGTCAGCTGCCTAACACAGGCCTTCCGGCACTCAGTCAGAAGCAGTGATCTCTGTCTCGGGCTCTTAGCCTGCCAGCCCTCAGCTCTGGGACCCAGGACCTCGTGTGAAGTGGTTCCTGTCAGCTGCAGAGCTCTCAGCATTCCTGGAACTCCTGTCTCTGCCCTGCCCCTCACCACCTTCCACTCTGAGAGCGACAAATGAGAGACCAGTGAGTCCAGCCCCTTCCGACTGCCCAGCTGGGGAAACTGAGGCCCAGACTGACACTCAACATTTTTTTTTTTACATCTTTGACGTATTTATTTTATCTTTGTGGGTCTTTGAACACTGGGCTTCTGTTTAGATATCTGATATTTTGGTTTCGTTCTTTTCCACATTTATTTACTTAGTACTTACATATGCATGCGTATGTACTTGGAGGTAGGGTCAGCTGTGGGAAGGCATTTCTCTCTTCTACAACGCAGCTGCTGGAAGACAGACTCAGACAATCAGGCTTGGATTGCTTTTTGTTGTTCAGCTGGTAGTCCAGACTGGTCTTGAATTTCTGATCCTCCTGCCTCTACCTCCTGAGTGATGGGATGATAAGCATGCACCATCACAGTGTCTGTGTGTGTGCTCGTGCGTGCGTGCGTGTGTGTGTGTGTGTGTGGGCGTGCGTGCGTGCGTGCGTGCGTGTGTGTTTCTGTTGATGTGCTGTGTGCAGGTTCTTATTATTCCGACTTAACTGTGTGATGGGCAGGAAAGCTCACATGACTTCAGCTGGAATGCTACCTCTGCCAGCTTGTGAATTGAATGATCCCGAGTTTCTGAGTTACCTGCCTCAGTTTCTCCATCTGTAACCTTGGAATCATAGGTGGCAGGGTCCGCCTCCTGGAGCCGTTTTTGAAGGTCAGGTGCTTGGATCGGATGTGGTACGGGGGGGAGGAAATAATCCACGTCTGTTGACTGCGTAAACATCGGAGACTGAGCAGCCGGGGGGCAGGGGACAGCGCAGGCTGGGTTGCTACTTAACGGTGCCATGGAGACGGCAGACACAAACACAGCTGCCACAGTCCATCGCTGACCCCTGTCCTGTGCTCAAAGGACAGAATGTCTCAAGTTTTGATAGAACTCTCAGTCAAACCAGCAGCAAGGGCTGAGAGGTGGCTCAGCCCTTCTTCCAGAAGCCTCGGGTTTGATACCAGCATCCATATGGTGGCTCATAGCCATCTGTAACTCCCGCTCCGGGGATCTGCCTCTGTGGGCATTGTGTGCACATGACACACAGATAATCTACACAACATAAATTTAAAATAAAGGAAAAAATTAGCAACAGTTTCCCAGGTCACACGGTGGTTACCCCTCCCCCTCCCCACTCCCCCTAGAAAACACTCCTGGGATAAGTAGTAACAACACAGATGGTGATAGTCTCTAGACACACAGGCTGAGCTGCTCCTCCACAGTGCCCCGGATGTCCTCCAGGAGGCAGCACAACCTCTGTTCCCAAAGCATCTAGCATTCCTCATGGAAAAACAGTGCACTGGGTGAACAGTGCCAAGGCATTTGCAAAATCCAAGTATTTTCTCCCTAGATCCATTTGTAAACCAAACCCTACTGTGGTCAGAGGTCTCTGGGGTCTGTGGCTAGACACCTTACCAAAAAACTGAGATATAGGAGCTGGGGCTGGGGCCTAGTTGGTGAAGTCCTGGGTTCTTATAAGTCAGGCATGGAGATAGAGTCTTGTCATCCTAATACTAGAGAGTAAAGGCAGGAGTTCAAGGTATATATATATATATGCACATATACATATACACACATACACATATCTACGCACATATACATACATACATGCACATGTGTGTGCGCGTACACACACACACACACACACACGTCCAGGCCAGCATGGGATGTATGAATCTAGTCTCAAACTCACAAAAATCAAATCAAATCAAGACAAAACAAAATCCTAGGAAATAGGAATTGGGATGAGAATAGATTTATTTAAAGGACAGAAGAATCCTTTGTTCTGTTCTGGCAGGAAAGGGGCCGGCAAGAGAGCTCAGTAAGTAAAGGAGCTTGCTACCAAGCCTCAAGACCAGAGTTCAGTTCCTAAAGTCTGCACAGTAGGAGAGAACCAACTCCTGCAAGGTGTCTCTGTGAGAGAGACAGACACCGCCAGCCAGGAGACACATATGTGCAGATCAAACTGTGAGGTGGCTCAGCACAGCTTTCTGGGGACTGTCGCCTCCATCGCCGGGTGTCTGGGTACTCAGCTCTAGCAGGGAATCTTCTAGAGAAATCTTAGCTGTTTAGGGCTTGTTCTTTCAGAGTCCCTGACTGTGGCCACTCACAGAGCAGAGTAGTGTGAACACACTACTCCAAGAACACACAAGCCAAGGTCAAAGCAAGACGGCCAGCCATGCCAGTTCTGTCCTTTCTGGGGTTTATTGGTTCCCTTACCTCGGGTTTTGTTTTTGGTTTTTTTAGAAGTGTGTGTGCGCGCGTGTGAGCACGCATGGGTGTGTGTGCATGTGCGTGCGTGTGCATGTTATGTGCATCTGAATGCATACCTATGGAGACCAGGAAAGGATGTAAGATCCCCTGGAGCTGGTGTTCCAGGTTGTTGTGAGCTACCCGACCTGGGTACTAGGAACAGAACTTGCGTCCTTCGGAAGGGCAGCAGGTGCTCCTCACCGTGGAGCAGTTCTTGCTGTGTCAACTGCACAGTGCTGAAGCAAAGAGGCTTTGGTGACCAACTTGGGAAATGGCTCACTCACTGTGGCATCAACACAGTGCTTATACCCTTGGTCACTAGCTCTGTGTCAGAATCAGCAATGCGCTGAGGAGAGGTGGCTTAGTGGGAAGGGTACCTGCTGCCAAGCACGGGGACCTTGGGCATGGGACTGGCAAGAC
Organism: Tokudaia tokunoshimensis; assembly: GCA_036184795.1. Lineage (NCBI taxonomy): Eukaryota > Metazoa > Chordata > Mammalia > Rodentia > Muridae > Tokudaia > Tokudaia tokunoshimensis. The sequence continues at coordinate 20,250,278 of BTHU01000001.1, read as the reverse complement.
GGATCCATGGTTACAGGGGCTTTCGGCCAAGCACGGTGACCTCAGTTTTTTGAAACAGGTTCTCTTACTGAACCTGGAGCTTGACTTTTGGCGAGGCTGGTTGGCCAGTCACTGACCTCTAGGATCTTCCTGTCTGTCTCCTCAGGCCTGAGGTTACAGATGTGTACCCCTGTACCCAGCTTCTTATGTGGGTACAAACTTGGGACCTCATGCTCGTTCAGAGCGCCTTCCTGACTGAACCATCTCCCTAGCGCAGCATCTGGTTCCTTTTGAATAGTGTTTACATCATGTTTGCAAAGCCTGAAAACAGAGAGCCAAGTGTGTTGATTCTGTTGCCGTTTTAATGGCCTAGCTGGGGTCACGGGTGAGCTCTGAGCTCCGGGGTTCTGGACATAACCTTGGGCTTTCCTGCAGCATGATTAGACAAGTACCAGAGCCCCCACCCCAACCGCACCCCTGTGACCGTCCTCTCTGCCTCACAGCCATGCTACGCACTGTCTCAGCGGTCCTCCAGTTTGGCAACATTGTCCTGAAGAAAGAGCGCAATACGGACCAAGCCACCATGCCTGACAACACAGGTAAAACCAGGGCCAATGTCCTCTGTCCTTGCCAGAGTGTCCCCTCCTACCTCTGCCCCTCCCCAGGAGGGCTCAGACTCCTGCACTCTGCAGAGATCGTGCCCAGAGCACCATGGCCAGACTTCCTCCATTTTAAACACCCTGCTGAAGAGAACCCCATCATGGCAGACAATCCCCCTCCCCCCTGCCCCATGCCTGAGAAGCATCTTTCCTCCTCCAGCCTTGGGCCCCTTTTTTCCTTTTTAAAAATTCTTTATTTACATTATGTGCATTGGTGTTTTGCCTGCATGCATGTCTGTGTGAGGGCGTCAGACCCTCTGGAACTGGAGTTGCAGACAGTTGTGAGCTGCCATGCGGGTGCTGGGAATTGAACATGGGTCCTCTGGAAGAATAACCGCTGCTCTTAACCACTGAGCCACCTTTCTAACCCCTACCTTGGGCGTTTTTACTTCCTGGTCTTCCTGCCTCTGCCCCTCTGGTGCTGAGATTTCCTGTCTGTGCCACCACATCTGGTTTCATATTCCCCTCCTTGTTTTTGTTAAACAATGAAAATCACTAATTCTTGCTCTAGCTTCTTGTCCACTGTTTGGACTGGGCCACATGTAGCTCAGGATGGCCTTGAACTCCTGGTCCTCTCGCATCCGCCTCTTTTTATGTTTACTTTTATTTTTCAAGACAGGGTTTCTCTGTGTAGCCCTGGCTGTCCCAGAGCTCACTCTGTAGACCAGGCTGGCCTTGAACTCACAGAGGTTCACCTGCCTCTGCCTCCTGAGTGCTGGGATTAAAGGTGTGAGCCATCTCTTCAGTGCTGGCATACAGGCCTGTCCCTCCACATTCAGCTGAAATGTTGGGTGCTATTTCTAAGCTCCTTGAGCAGATAGAAAAACTGAGGCTTTTTGTACAAATGACCTGCCCGTGGCCACTCAGCCAGCGAGTGGTGTCAGCTGTGAGCTCTGAGCAGCTCCGTGGCTTCCTGGGGTAAAAGAAGAGCTGTGTGGCAGGGAGTCCCCCCTTTCCCTCCTGCCCCCCCTTTTCCTTTGAGACAGTCTATCTATGTGGCACATGTAAACTGGGACCTGCTCTATAGTCCAGACTGGCCTTGAACTCACAGAGGCCCACCTACCTTTGCCTCCGAGTGTGATACTAAAGGCAAGAGCTACCACGCTCAACTGTTTTTTTGTTTTGTTTTAAGCTTTGCAAGAGAGGATGTCACTGAAGCCCATGTTGACCTCAAACTTGAAGCCAGTCTCCTGCCTCAGCCTCCCAAGTGCTGGGATTTGGTTGTCAAGGAAGGAGAGGCAATTGCCCACAGTCAGACTCCAATGATGTCTGCGTCCTTGGGGTCTCTCCTGGGGTTTTCCTACCCTGACTCTTTGTAGCTGGAGATCTAGACAGAAATAGAGTTCCCGGGCTCCCTCTGGACATCTGAAGCTCGCTGTCCTGGTTATAAAAACCCTCCAGCTCACTCTCACACACTGCACAGCTCTGGAAATCTGGGGAACTGGGGCACTTCTCCCCACTCACCCAGCCCTGCAGTGACCACTTGTGGCCACTGGGGGTGTTCTTCACCAACCCGCACTGCCCTGCACCTGTTTGCTTTAGTTAATGGGGCAAACATTACAAGTCTTTTTTTTTTTCTTTCTTTATTTTTGTTTTTTATTTTTTCCTTTTCGTGTGTATGTTGGGGGTGGGAGGTTCGAGACAGGGTTTTTCTGCGTATGGCTGGCTGTCCTGGAACTCACTCTGTAGACCATGCTGGCCTCAAACTCAGAGATCCACCTGCCTCTGCCTCCCAAGTGCTGGGATTAAAAAAAATGTGCCACCACTGCCCAGCTACAAGCCTTTCTGAAACCTGCTTATTTCCCCTCAATGCCTTAAAGAGTAGCTTTATGTTTTAACTAGATCCCGATGGTTGGAAGCGCTGGGTTCAGGCAGGATCTCATGTAACCCAGATTGGCCCCCAACTTGCTTTATAGTTGAGGATGACCTTGAATTCCTGATCCTCCTGCCTCAAATTCTCAGATCAGATTACTGGGATGGCAGGTCAGGTCTGTGCCATCACGTCTGACTCTGGTGCCTTTTTAATGCATTTCTTTCTAGGCTTCTCTTTTTCCTTCTGTGGGGCTGAGCGCAGGGTGAGCTTTCCCTCCGTGGAGCTAACGGATGCTTGGAAACGTGGCTTGATTCAGGGTTTAATTCAGAGTAGAAAGGGAAACACGCCTCCCACGCTGCCTTTGGCGTGCTCGGTCGCAAACATCCATCTACTTAACGTGCTAGCGGAGAGGTGCTTTTTTGTGCTCGCTATTCCTACTGAAAATGTGCACCACTCCAGGCCTAGTGGCACAGGCCTCGTAACCCAGCCAGAAAAGACCGCCTCCGCCTCTTTTCTCCAGCGGAGGGGTAACGGTGCCCCTCCCCTTCCCCAGCACTAGCCCCTGTCACCTCCTCTCTCCCTCAGCGGCCCAGAAGCTTTGCCGCCTCTTGGGACTCGGAGTGACCGACTTCTCCAGAGCCCTTCTCACGCCCCGCATCAAAGTGGGCCGAGATTACGTTCAGAAAGCACAGACCAAGGAACAGGTAGGCGGGGTCCGGCGGGGCAGGGGCCGGAAGAACTGGCTCACAATTCGTGATCCTGGGACTTTTACATTATTATTATTATTATTATTATTATTACAATATCTGTTTATTTGTTAGGTGGCACATGCCACAGCATTCAGGCTGGCACCCGAGGACCGCTAATAGCGGTTAGTTCTGTCCTTCTGCCACGTGGGTCCTGGGGGTTGAACTCAGGTCGCCAGGCTTGGCAGCAAGCGCCTTTACCTGCAGAACCCTCTCCCTAGGTCTTTAAATAGCTTTCCCTTTCTCTCACTCTCAGGAATCTAGCCTGCCCCTACTTTATCACCAGGCTGGGGGCGGAGTGAGCAGTAATCAAAAGACAGATCAGAGCTGGGAGGTGGCTCCCTCAGCAGGTGCTAGCCTCACAAGCGCGTGGACCCGAATTCGAACCCCAGAACCCAAGTAAAGCGCTGTGGCAGTGAGCACAGGACGACTCCTGGCTTTCACTGGTCAGCCGCTCCAGCGTCAGTGAGAGACTCTCTCTGAAAGAACTAGATAGGCAGTGGCTCTTCCTGAGGCACGACATCTGGCCTCCACACCCTCACGTGTGCTCACACGTGCACACACACAAACAAAAACACAGACTTGTCTCTCAAGGGGCTTGGGGTGTATCATGGTGTTTGATCTCACCCTTCCTAATACTTCGACCCATTAACACAATTGCTCACGCTGTGGCGACCCCTGATCATAAAGTTATTTTATTGCTACTTTTTAACTATAATTTTGCTACTGTTTTAAATGGTAATGTAAGTATGTGATATACAAGAGATCTTAGGTGTGACCTCTGTAAGAGGGTCCCAACCCACGGGCTGAGAAACACTTTGCTAGGGACATGGCGAATAAACAGGTTAATGAGAAGGACGGTTCTGTTTAGCGATGCCTCTGTGAAGTTGATTTAGTGATGTCCAAACAAAGGATGGAGGGAGAGGGTCCCTGAAACCATGATCAGTGGGGGGTAGAGTAAAGAAGCACTGTGGGAGGCTGGAAAGTGACTTGACTTCATTTGTCCTTTATATAAAGATTCTCCTGGCTACTGCAAGAACTGATTCCTTAGAATAAGCAAAGAAACTCAGGGCCACTGACAAAATCCAGGCAAAGATGGTGGCTCAGACCACAGTGGTGACAGAGAGGTGACCACAGGTTGGAGCCACAGGGAACAGAAAGGAGCTTGGGAGTCCCTTGATTTCTGTCTCAGCTGCGGTTTCTAATTGCACAGAGAAACTAAGGCATGGAGAGGTTTATTCAAGGCCCTGAGGCTACACAGCCTCTGAGTGGCTACACTGGGATTCGAACCCAGACTCCTGGACCTGGAGCTCCCACTGTGCTGTAGATGTTGATTTAAGAGGTGGTGGAGGGTAGGAGCCTGATGCACACGAGGTCTTCAGTTAGGGCAGAGTGTTGCTATTGTGGTCCTTTTTGGTGTTTATACCCAAGAAACTGTGAGATGAGCTGCAAGGGCCTAAAGTTCAGGGACACCCTGCTCGATCCACACCCAGTGTCACATGGGCCGGACCTCTCTTTGCATCCTACCCTGCAGGCTGACTTTGCGCTGGAGGCTCTGGCTAAAGCTACCTATGAGCGCCTGTTCCGCTGGCTGGTTCTGCGGCTCAACCGTGCTCTGGACAGAAGCCCACGGCAGGGTGCCTCCTTCCTGGGCATCCTGGACATTGCGGGCTTTGAGATCTTCCAGGTGTGCACCGTTGCCTTGCGGTCCCTCTCCCCCATTCTGGTCCCCTCCGTCCCCGCACTCACCACCCTATCCTTCAACACCCTCGTAGCTGAACTCCTTCGAGCAGCTGTGCATCAACTACACCAATGAGAAGCTGCAGCAGCTGTTCAACCACACCATGTTCGTGCTGGAGCAGGAGGAATACCAGCGAGAGGGCATCCCCTGGACTTTCCTAGACTTTGGGTTGGACCTGCAACCTTGCATCGACCTCATTGAGCGTCCGGTAAGGGGCCAGAACCAATGAGCGGGCAACCCAGACCCTCTCAATGCTCGACCCCGCCTACCACCCGGACCCTAAAAACTTGCCCCGCCCACTGCCGGACATACACCATTCAGTTCTGCCTACCGCTTAGACGCTCACAACTTGGCTCCGCCCACCACCTAGTCCCACAAAACTTTGCTCTTCCAATGCTCAGACCCAAAAAGCTTGGTTCCAAAAAGTTACTATCCAACCCCGCCCACCTGCCACATCGCCCTTCACTGACCCAGAGAGGAAATGTCCCACCCGCAACCATATCCCTGTGACCAGCGGATTCTCTGGACACTGCAGGTCCCACTTGAGTTCCTGGCTACAGACACCCGGTCAATGCGAGTCTCGGTGCTGGTGCTGGTGCTGGAGCCTAGCGCTTTACTTATGCTAGGCATGCGCTCAGCTGCTCAGCCACGCCCCAGTCCCCCAACCTCGAGCCACTCCTAAGCACATCTGTGCCCAGCCTTGGGGAATCTGACTTCTGTTCCCCTTGCTGGTCAGGCCAACCCTCCAGGTCTCCTGGCCCTGCTGGACGAGGAGTGCTGGTTCCCCAAGGCCACGGACAAGTCTTTTGTGGAGAAGGTTGCCCAGGAGCAGGGCAGCCACCCCAAGTTCCAGCGCCCCAGGAATCTACGGGATCAGGCTGACTTCAGCGTCCTGCACTATGCAGGCAAGGTGAGGACTAAGCTGGCTGTGGAACACTACCCCAAGGGTCCAGGGGTCTCGACTTGGCCCCAGGGTACAGTGACACACAGAGCGCAAGACCAAGTCGGCCACATCTTCCTCCAGAGGGAGGCCACCTGTGAAATTCCCCAGAGAGTCTCATGCCTGTGACCCTTTGATGGGAACGGACTGTGTTTGAGGAACTGGGGAGGCCAGAGCAGAATGTACTAGAAGAATGTTTTAGTCGTGGAGGGCAAAGGGAATGGGCTACAGGAGGGTGGGGGAAGGGCATAAAAAGAAGGGTCCCGCAGGTGAGGGACAGATCAGAGCTTGGATACAAGTTGACCCCAGTGTTCCAGTCCATGGCAAGCACCAGTGCAGGGAGCTCAGTCACATGGTCGACTCCCTGTTCCATTCAGGTTGATTACAAAGCCAATGAATGGCTGATGAAGAACATGGACCCCCTGAATGACAACGTGGCTGCCTTGCTTCACCAGAGCACGGATCGTCTTACAGCTGAGATCTGGAAGGATGGTGAGGTCCCCCTTCCCAGGGTCTGTCCCCAGATGCCATGCCCCTTCCTACCCCCAGTGGAAGCCAGAGCTAGAGGCTAGAGGGGGGAGGGAGGAATGGTGGGTACATGGATGAAGCGGGGTGAGGTGAGCCAGTGGATAGATAGATGGACATTCGGATAAACTAATTGGTGAGTGATGGATGGACAAGTTGATCGAAAGGATGGGCTGGTGGGTGGGTGAGTGGACAGATGGATGGACGGCGGGTGGGAGGAAAGCTAGGTGGGTTGAGGAGGGGTTTGGTGGGTGGATGTGTTATCTTAAATTAGCATCTCACAGAAGGATAAAAAATGATACAGGCATACCCATGGGCATATTAGTGTTGATGACCATATTTAGTAATAGTTTCCTATGCAATCAGACCAGAAAAATGAGTGCAGTCATCGCTTGGGACACACAGGTCACTAGGCCACTCAAAGACTTACATAAATACCATAGTATCCACATTTGACACACACACCTTTCTGCGTACTTTTTCCTCTCTATCCCTATAAGCAGGATCAGCCCTCATCCTATTTATTTAACAAAATGCAAATGATATGTAAATGGCAGTTACACTACTACACAGAATATGGCAGAAAAAAGCCTGTGTTGTGTTCAGTATAGACTCTTTTCCTCAGAATATTTTTAATTAGTTGTTCAGTCGCAAGTGCTGAGCCTGAATATATGGAAAGCTGAATTTATATTGATATTTTTAGCCCAGCATGGTAGTGCAAGCCTTTAATCTGAGCACTCGGGGGTGTGTGGGGGGAGGGAAGACAAGTGGATGGATCTCTGTGAATTTGCGTGCAACCTGGTCTACTGTGTGAGCTCTAAGGAAGCCGGGGCTACAGAGAGGCCCCGTCTCAAACAAACAAACAAAGTTGAGCCATCAGGGAACCCAAGTTCAGGAGCGGTGCCCCTGTCATACACACACACATGATTAAAAATAATCAAAATAAATCCTTCCTAAGACTCAGCAGAGTTCATGGGCACGGTGGACACGTGACCCCTTACCCCTCTGTCCCAGCCCCTGTGTGCCTGGCTCTGAGCCACAGTGCTGATCTTCTGGAGCTGATGCTAAACCAATCTTCTCCCATAAGGAGCCACTAACAAAGTTAGTGCAAAGGGCAGGGGAAGGGTAAGGGTAGGACTTGGTCCAGTTTACATCCATCTCACTCGTGGCCACCTTGATCCCAGAATTGGACATGCTGTATGCTAGCAGCCGGGGGTGGGGGTGGGAGTGGCGAGAGGCAAATGAGATAGTCCCTATCTTAGTTAGTCTGTGAACAGACATCATGACCAAGGCAACTCTTATAAAGACAACAGTTAGTTGGGGCTGGCTTGCAGGTTCAGAGGTTCCGTCCATTATCATCAAGGCAGGAACATGGCAGCATCCAGGCAGGCATGGTGCCGGAGGAGCCGAGAGTTCTACATCTTCATCTGAAGGCTGTTAGCAAAATACTGACTTCCAGGCAGCTAGAATGAGGGTCTTATAGCCCACCCCCACAGTGACACACCTCCAACAGGGCCACACCATCTAATAGTGCCACTCCCTGGGCTGAGCATGTACAAACCATCACAGTCCCCTACAGATGGAGTGGATATGTCAAGTTAATTGTTGCGCTTCCTGGCATCCGGGGCAACAAGGACTGAGACAACAGATGCAGACTTGGGTTCTAAGGTGTTCTGTTCTTTTCTTTGGAACTGACTCCTCACAGATGACCTCAGCACCGCTGTTAGGGCAAACAGGTCTTGACTAGGTCACGGGTAACATCTGAGTCCTGCCTGCTTGGTCTGTGCTGACTAACGCTCTCTCTTTCTCTTCCTCTCACCTTTCCCCTCCCATCTCCACACATCTCTCCCACCACCACCATCTCCCCCCCCCATCTGCCCATCCCCAGAACAAGGGGGTCTCCAACAGTTCACTTTACTTGGCTCCTTCCCATCGCCGCCCCCTGGACCTGCAGGGAGACTCAGCTCTGGCGCCTCTCCTCCAGGGGTTGGGTCTCTCTGTGCACCCACGGGTGAGGTTGCAGAACACAGTTCGGGAGGGACTGTGGGGTTCCTGGGTGGAAATGTTGGTCCCCCCTCCTCTCTGCATGAGGTCTCTCTCCCCTTGCTGAGCCCTTGGTGGTTCTAGAGCCTTCTAGCTTGACTGCATATTAAAAATACAGCAAGCTGGGTCAGCACATAAGGGTATGTGTGTGCTGCCAAGCCTGACATTCTGAGTTCCATCTCCCAGGACCCACATGGTGGAAGGAGAAAACTAACTCCCACAAACTGTCTGTCCTCCACACATGCCTTACACACACGTGCACACTCACATGAACACACACACAGTATAATAACATTTTAAGAAAGGCATTTCCTGAGCACCTAACATGCAAACAAGGAAACCAGCACAGAGAGGTTATGTAGCTTGCACAAGGTCACACAGCCAGTGATAGAGTAGGGATTTGAATCCAGAACCTTAGCTCTTCCTTATGCTGTAGAAACCTAATCAATGAGATTGGTCATTTTGAAAATAACTGACAGCATAGGGGCATCAGAGAGACTTGAACTCGGGAAGAGCCAGCAGTGACAGGTCACTTGGGGACACATTACCAGGTTCTGGTCCTGGGTCTCTGCTTTCTGAATTTCTGGCTCTCTGTCTGCCTGTTAACTGTAACCCCCACACCCCAGGCCAAGGAGCAATGCTCCATGTGACATGTAAATGACAAGACTCTCCCTCCACCTTGGCTAACTCTGCTCCCTAAAGATGATTCTAAGAAGCTGGGCGTGGTGGCTCCAGCCCAGCACTCTGGAGTCTGAGGCAGGAGGATGGCATGAACTTATGGCTGGCTGACCTTGATCCCTTTTGTGCACTCTGTGTCCCTCCACAGTGGAGGGCATCGTGGGACTGGAGCAGGTGAGCAGTCTTGGAGATGGCCCCCCGGGAGGCCGCCCCCGCCGTGGAATGTTCCGGACCGTGGGACAGCTCTACAAAGAGTCTCTGAGCCGCCTCATGGCCACTCTCAGCAACACCAACCCTAGCTTTGTCCGCTGCATCGTCCCCAATCATGAGAAGAGGGTGAGTGGGAGGGAGGGGACTCTTGTGCTCTGTGAGTGGGCACAAGTGGCCGCCACGCCTGGGCTCTCTGCTTCTGTGACCTAAAGATTTTCAGTGTCCACTGTGTGGAAGAAACAGAACTTGGGGATGCAGTGGCAGAGAGACAAGAGCCGTTCCAGCTGCTCCTGCGTCCCCTGAGGAGCTAACAGATGGAGAACTCGATGTTCTCACACTCGCTGGAAGACAGGGCAAAGGGGGTACTTAGTAAAACACACGCATAACCCAGCACCCAGAGTGAAAGTTCAGGTGACTCTGAAGGCGTGAGAAGAAGGTCATGTTGGATTTTACCTAGCCAGGGAGTCGTAGAAGGCTCTCTGGAGGGGAGGTGACTGAACTGTGTAGCCTAAACAGTTTTCCAAGCAGAGAATAGCTTGTGCAAAGGCCCAGAGGCGGGTGGGAACATGGCAGGAATAAGGGGTGGAAGAGGGCTGCGGACATAGGAGGTGACACAGGCCTGTCCGTTCAGCACTGGGGACAATAAGACAGAATAACTGTTAAGTTTAGGAACAATCTCTCTCACAGCACCAGTTCAAAGACAGTCTGGGCCACTTAATAACACTGTGTTTCAAATAAGTTAAAAGAGTGTGTTGTTCAGCAATAAAGTTTCTTTCTAGAATCCCCCAGTGAGGAGGAGGGGGGCGGGGTAATGTATCAGTGGTAAACACTTGCCACACCCCTGCTTGTGGTGCACCTGGTGGCTGCCACTGACCCTGCTGTCACCCCTGCAGGCCGGGAAGCTGGAGCCGCGCCTGGTGCTGGACCAGCTCCGTTGTAACGGGGTCCTCGAGGGTATCCGCATCTGCCGCCAAGGCTTCCCCAACCGCATCCTTTTCCAGGAGTTCCGGCAGCGGTGAGCAGAGCAGAGCCGGGCCAGCAAAGGGCTCCAGGGGCTGGGCAGGATGGGAGCCAAGTCCCTATAAGGGCGGTCTCAGATTGGGGGCTGGGCGCCAGGTTACTGAGCCTCAGGACCATCAGTGTGAAAGGGGCCGAGGGTGCCAGCTGTATGAGGGTGGCGTCAGTGTGTGATCCTCTATACTTAGAAGTCGAAGCTGGGCATGGTGCTCTTGGGAGGCAAATACAGGAGGACCTTTTGAATTCAAGGCCAGGCCTGGTCTACATAGCGAGTTCCAGGGCAGCCAATGTTACAAAATGAGACCCTGTCTCAAAAAAAACCAAACTTCCAAAAGTGTCCCATCCCAGTGGTGTGGTTTGCATTCCTGTTGTCCTCGAAGCCTTGTTTATATGGTCTCTCATGCCTCTGTGGCCCTCTTCCTCTCCACCCTCCCCTCTGGTTGCAGCTATGAAATCCTCACCCCGAACGCCATTCCCAAGGGCTTCATGGATGGCAAACAGGCCTGTGAGAAGATGGTATGCAGGGGCGGGGCCAATGTTTGGGGGCAGGACTGTGGAGGGATGGCCCTTTGTGATCTGAGGTGGGGCCTGCTCAGTGGGTAGGGCCTGTGGCTGGGGTGGGGAGGGGTTTCTCTTGCTGGGGGCGGGGCCTGTAGATGGAGGCGGTGCTAACTGCCTGGGCAGGGCCTTTGGTGTTGGGATGGGATGTATGAGAAGCGCTGGGCTTTCAGAAAGATGTTCCGTGAGACCTGTGGGGTGGGGTGAAGCCCATAGCATGGGAGTGGGGTCTGTGGCAGGTGTAGGGTCTAGACAGGGATCCAGGTGTTTGGGGGCACGGGGGGGGGGTGGGGACTGCCCCACCGTCCGTCCTCATACAGTTTCTTTTTCTCCATCTCCTCCCCTCCCCACTCTCACCTCACAGATCCAGGCCCTGGAGCTAGACCCCAATCTGTACCGTGTTGGCCAAAGCAAGATCTTCTTCCGGGCAGGAGTCCTAGCCCAGCTGGAGGAGGAGCGGGACCTGAAGGTCACCGACATCATAGTATCTTTCCAGGCAGCGGCCCGGGGCTACCTGGCCCGTAGGTGAGGAAGCCAGGCTGTGTCAGGTGTGGTAGGCCAAGGCTGGGCTGAGGCCAGCAAACACTCCGAGGAAGCTGGGGTGCCGCATGCTGCAGGAGTTCAAAAGATTGGTGGCCAGCAGGACACATTGTAGGGCCCCAACCAATTGCTCAGGACCCCAGCTGGAGGGGTGACATGTCTTGATGGAAGATGCCTGGATGAAAGAGAATGAGAAGCTGGTCTTGTAAGGGCCCTGTGGCAGGGAACCTGGCCCATCTCAAGATGCAGACAGATGTAAAACAGTCTCTCTTCTGCTCAGAACATCCTAGTAGAAGGGATGGCCCGGCCCCAGGCTGGGGACCATAGGGACCTTGCCCAGGGACCTTGGGGAATGTGGAGAGCTGAGAGCCCAGGGCAGGGTCAGTGTGTGAGGATGGACCGAGAAGAAAGGAGGGAGACTGAAGCCTGGACAGAGCCTAGAGCAGGATGTGTAAGATGGATCGGAAAGTCAGCCGTGATGGGCATTCAGCTCAGTGGCCACGGGGCTCCCCGGGCGTGCGTGAGAGAGACCCTGGGTCACATCCTCATGGCGACATACACCTGTCGTCCCTGGACTGTGGAGGCGGAGGTGGGAGCGTCAAGAGTTCAAAGTCAGCCCGAGCCACACGAGACCCCTGTGTAGAATGGCTGCTTTCCGTGGGCCAGCCCCGACTCTCAGCGGTGTCCCCACAGGGCTTTCCAGAGAAGGCAGCAGCAGCAGAGTGCCCTGAGGGTGATGCAGAGAAACTGTGCCGCCTACCTCAAGCTGAGGAACTGGCAGTGGTGGAGACTGTTCACCAAGGTGAGGGAGGCGGAGCCTCCGCCTCAGCTCCAGGGGGAGGGGCGCCTGTTCTCAGTGTGTGCGCTGGAGCCCATCTGCTCGCCTGTTACCCAGGATTCTTTAGCCGGCAAGTAATTTAAGCTAGTCTGATACAGGACACTGGGGTGCGGGTGGGGGTGGAACCTGCCTGGAGTCTTCTCACACTGCGGGGGATGAGTTGAGGCCTTGGCCGAGGCTGTAGCTCAGTCGGTAGCATGCTTGCTCAACATGCATGAAACTGTCATCCCAGAAGGCAGGAAAGAGGAGGATCAGGTGTTCTAGGTCATCTTTGGCTACATACAGAGTTTGGTGCTAGCCAGGGATATATAAGCTCTTGTCTCGGAAAAAGAAAAGTGTGTGTGTGGGATAATATCATGGCATAGTAGATTAAGGGTGCTTGCCACCAAGCCTGGTGACATGAGTTCAATCCCCAGGACCCACACTGTGAAAGGAGAGAACTGACTTCCATCAAACATGTAAAATCAACAACAAACAAACAAAACTAAAGGACAGGCAGCTTCAGGTGCAGCGGGATCCAGAACAAGCCAGGGGTCTCCAGACCACCCTCAGGGTTCACAGGGATAGTTTACATCAGCAAGGGTAACAGGCGGAGGCCTGCGGTGGGTTCTGCTGCCTCGAGCTACTGTGCTTTCCTCCAGGTGAAGCCCCTGCTGCAGGTGACACGGCAGGATGAGGTGCTGCAGGCACGTGCCCAGGAGCTGCAGAAAGTTCAGGAGCTGCAGCAGCAGAGCGCGCGTGAAGTGGGGGAGCTGCAGGGTCGAGTGGCACAGGTGAGCAGGCCATGTGACAAAGAGCGAGGCCTAGCAGGACAGTGGGTCTGTGTGGGTGTGGCCATGGTGTGAGGGGCGGGAGCTTTTGAGTGGAGCCACTTCCACCGAGGGAGTGGGGGTGTAGGGCAGTGGGTGGGCATAAGGGCGTGGTCAAGATGGTGAGGTGTATGACTTGGGGTGGGGCAGTATATGAAGGGCAGAATGAAGAGGGTGAGGAGGTGGGGCTGTGTGTGTGTGTGTGTGTGTGTGTGTGTGTGTGTTACCAGGTTCGGGCCTGGAGGGCAAGTAAGGCTACTAGGCAGGGCCTGTGTGATGGACAGGATTCCTATGGCGAGCGGCAGGGGCAGGGGTGGGGTTCAAGGTTGGCTTCAGGCCTTGAGATAGGGCTTTGATGCGAACAGCAAGGTTAGGGGTTGAATGGTGAGTGTGGGTCTTTGGGTGGAGCTATGGCAGAGCTGTGTGGATGAAGGGACGAAGCCAGGGCTCAAAGGACAGGGTCTGGCTGCACCCAGGCTGGCTGGTGGGAGGTAAGAGGTGGGGACGTGGGGGCAGCCTGAGACGGGGGGCCCCTGACTGGTCCCCGCCATCCACAGCTGGAGGAGGAGCGCGCGCGCCTGGCTGAGCAGCTTCGAGCGGAAGCCGAGCTGTGCTCCGAGGCCGAGGAGACGCGGTTGCGATTGGCTGCCCGGAAGCAGGAGCTGGAGCTGGTGGTGTCGGAGCTGGAGGCACGAGTGGGCGAGGAAGAAGAGTGCAGTCGGCAGCTGCAGAGCGAGAAGAAGAGGCTACAGCAGCACATCCAGGTGTGGGGGACCCAGACACCCCTGTCCGCCCTACCCCAAACTGCAGCTGCGAGCGTCCAAAGCACAGGGACTATAGAGTTCATTCAAACAGTGGAGGAACTCGAATGCGGCTCCGGTACCGCTGGATCCCTCCATTAAGTCCCCTCCTCACGATTCAGCCTCTGTCCCCTAGCTCTGAAGGCGTCTGTCTTCAACCCTGACCCCAGCAGGCCACCCTCCTGTGACTACTCTCCCTAATCTGTGTGCACCGAGGGAACAATCGAGTTCTTTTTCTGCACGAATAGAAATCGCTACCCATCTTCAGGGTCTATGATGGTGTCTGCTATACACTAGACACTCAATAAGTGTGGGTCAAGCCAATGAATGAACAAAAGGGGGAAGGCAAGGAAAAGCTTGATGCTGCCCGGTCACCCCCGGTATGGACACGTGTAAAACCACAGCCTTGGGGTCCCATCCCCTCCACCCCCACAGGAGCTGGAGACCCACCTGGAAGCTGAGGAGAGTGCCCGGCAGAAGCTGCAGCTGGAGAAGGTGACCACGGAGGCCAAGATGAAGAAGTTTGAGGAGGACCTGCTGCTCCTGGAGGACCAGAATTCCAAGCTGAGCAAGGTGGGGTCTCTGGGCAGCACTGCATCCTGGGTCCCGGGGAGAAGCCTCTGAGGACCATGGGTACACCAAAGCAAGATGGGCTCCTGCTGAGATCCCGGTTCAGTGAGCCAGGAAGTGGGGGGGGGTTGATGGCGAGGGGGTGCTACCCCATGGGGGTGTCCTGGAGTGTTGGTCATAAGAGCAGCCCACACCCCTCCATGTGCTGGTGGCCTAAGGCCATCGGTGACCCCCTGTGAGGTGGGCTGGGCCCAGACCCCAGGACGGAGAGGGAAGGGTGGAGGGAGGGCTGGGGAGAAGGCAGGGAAGCGAGGGTCCTGAGTCTCTTTTGTCCCCAGGAGCGGAGGCTGCTGGAGGAGCGCCTGGCTGAGTTCTCCTCACAGGCAGCGGAAGAGGAAGAGAAAGTCAAAAGCCTCAACAAGCTGAGGCTCAAATACGAAGCCACAATCTCAGACATGGAAGGTAAGCGGCCGCGAGCCAGGGTGGGCTGTGCGCATACTGGAGACGGGCAGGCCGAGGGTCCGGGGGAGGAGGTGGATGGTGCCAGGCCTCGGTCTGCAGCCCTCCCCTGTCCCGGTGCCCGCAGACCGGCTGAAGAAGGAGGAGAAAGGCCGCCAGGAACTAGAGAAGCTGAAGCGCAGGCTGGATGGGGAGAGCTCGGAGCTTCAGGAGCAGATGGTGGAGCAGAAGCAGAGGGCGGAGGAGCTGCTCGTACAGCTGGGCCGCAAGGAGGACGAACTGCAGGCGGCCCTGCTCAGGTGAGGCCCCCAGGCGCGGCATGTGAGGGACCTCAAGTGCCAGGGCTCCACACACAGTTATTGAGCTACTACTGTATACAAGCCACGGTGCCTATTTGAAACACTCATACTGCATGTGAGGCCTTCCAAGACACCTTGGCTTGTGGGTACAACTCCATTGCAGAGGTTAAGTTAAAATGTGAATTAGAAAGGCGGGAGATATAACTCAGTGGTTGAGAACACTAGCTGCTCTTGTAGAATATCCAGGTTCCGTTCCCAGCACGCACATGGAGGTTCGCAACCGTCTGCATCTGCAGTTCTACGGAATCCCACACTCCGTGTTGGCCTCCGCAGGCACTGAAGACATGGCGCACATACACTCATCTGCATAAAATAAAAATAAATCTTTTTTAAAAACTAAGGTGGAGAAATGATTTGAGGGCGCTTCTGGCCTCCACTTGCACACACAGAAACTAAAATGGCCCAGCATTTGGGAGGCTGAGACAGAAGCATTGCCTTGAGTTCAAGGCTAGCCTGAGCAACTTAGAAAGACCCTGTCCTAGAAAACAGTAGCAGCAACTCCCCAAAGACCCACGTAAAGGGCTGTGCGCGTGGCCCGAGCCCAGTGTCACCTAGATCCGTGGGTAACATTCCACCCAGGAATACGAATAGGAAGGATTTGGGGTTAGGAATCACATGACCAGTGACAGAGCCAGGACTTGGACTCACATCTGATCTCTCCAGTCCCGGAACCTCACCCTCAGCTCTGCCTGCCTGGGCACCAATCCCTCCTTGGTCCTTGTCACACCCCCAGAGCAGAGGAGGAGGGTGGTGCCCGTGCCCAGCTGCTCAAGTCCCTGCGAGAGGCGCAGGCCGGCCTTGCCGAGGCCCAGGAGGACCTGGAAGCTGAGCGGGTAGCCAGGGCCAAGGCGGAGAAGCAGCGCCGGGACCTGGGCGAGGAGTTGGAGGCACTACGTGGAGAGCTGGAGGACACGCTGGATTCCACCAACGCCCAGCAGGAGCTGCGGTGAGTGTGCTGGGCAGGGCTGGGAGAACAGTGGATGGGACGGGGAGGGTGGGGCAGGTGGGGCACATCAGGCAGAGGCTACACACACAAACACACACACACACACAGAGGTACCAGCTCTGAAGACCTGAATGGAACAGTCAGACCCAAGCCTTGCCCTCAGGCTACCCCATTCTTAGGGAACTTTTCTTTTTTAGTTTCTTGAGACAGGGTTTCTCTGTGTAACAGCCCTGGCTATCCTGAAACTTGCTCTGTAGACCAGGCTGGCCTTAAACTCACAGAGATCTGCCTGCCTCTGCCTCCCAAGTGTTGGGATTAAAGGCATAAGCCACCACTGCCCATCAATGCCAACTCTTTCTTTTAAAAAAAAGATTTATTCATTTTATTTATATGAGTACACTGTAGCTGTCTTCAGACACACCAGAAGAGGTCATCGGATCTCATTACAGATGGTTGTGAGCCACTATGTGGTTGCTGGGATTTGAACTCAGGACCTCTGGAAGAACAGCCACTGTTCTTAACCACTGGGCCATCTCTCCAGCCCTAATGCCAACTCATAAGTGAAGTCTGGGGACTGGAGAGATTACTCAGTGGTTTAGGGCACTGGCTGCTTTAACAGAGGATTGGAGTTCAGTTCTCAGCAACCACATGATGGTTTACAACTTCCTGTAGCTCCAGGAGATATGACAATATGACAGGCCCCCCTCTTCTGGCCTTCTTTGGTACTGCAGTCACATGTACACACACACACACACACACACACACACACAAGTAATAAAAGAGATTTAATGCTCTGGGAGGCCATTGCTGAGGAGTGGCCCTTTGAGATGGGTTTGAGGTGTAAATAGGAGGAGATGCCTTGTGACAGCCCTCCCTTTGTATCACCAGATTACCTTGGGAAATGTATTTGTTACACAACCAAATGCCTGTCAAGAGGTGACTTGAGAGGGAAGGTCTGGTTTAGCTCATGATTTCATGCCCGGGAAGTGGCTTCCATGGTGGCAGAAGTGTCTGCTCATGGGAGCTTGCATTAGGGTTGGCTCCAATCTTGACAGAACAGCAGATGGTCTCTGGCAGGAACCCAGGCTGGCTATGACCCTCTGCCTCCCTGTGTCAGCGGGACCCTTGTCCCAAAGCTTCTCAGTCCTTTCAAAACAGTGCCTGAGGCACTGAGGCATCGGGACTCAGGAGCTCCTGGCAGCTTTCATATGCAGACCCTCACAGGAATCACGAGCTACAGGGCCCACCCTCAGAGGAGATGGAGAAGGAGATCGTGTCTGGTTCCCCTCACATCCCACAGTCCTCCGCTCTGAATCCTGTCCCCTGTCCCCTGCCCACATCAAAGGTCCAAGAGGGAGCAGGAGGTGACAGAGCTGAAGAAGGCTTTGGAAGAGGAGTCCCGGGCTCACGAGGTGGCCATGCAGGACCTGAGACAGAGGCATGGCCAAGCCCTTGGGGAGCTCACAGAGCAGTTGGAGCAAGCCCGGAGGGTGAGTGGGCAGCGACCGGCCACCCTCTGGGCTGGAACCTTGAATAGGTGTTAGTTGAACAACTGCTTGAACTGAATCCTTGGTGAAAAGAGAATATTGAATGAAAACGCGCGGGAGTGAGCGGTGAGGATGAGTGTCAGGGCGCTGGGGTAGAGCCTCAGCAGCTCCACCCTTTCCACGCAGGGCAAAGGTGTGTGGGAGAAGACTCGGCTAGCCCTGGAGGCTGAGGTGACCGAGCTGAAGTCGGAGCTGAGCAGCCTGCAGACCTCGAGACAGGAGGGCGAGCAGAGGAGGCGCCGCCTGGAGTCCCAGCTGCAGGAGGTCCAGGGCCGGTCCAGCGATTCGGAGCGGGCTCGGTCGGAGGCCGCTGAGAAGCTGCAGCGGGCCCAGGTGGGCAGGGGCAGGCGTGACCTGTCACTAATCCTGGGGGGACTGTGAATAGTTTCACTCTACATAGAGCAAAACGGACAGAAAAAAAAATGACTCCACCCCAGTCTAGCTTGGCTCAAACGTCTTTTGTTTTTGAAACCCTGGCTGTCCTGGAATTCACTCTGTAGACCAAGCTGCTCTTGAACTCATAGAGATTCTCCTGCTTCTGCCTCCCACGTTCTGGGATTAAAGGCCTGAGCCACCGCACCCAGTTCCCTCCCTCATCCCTTTTCCTTGCTGAATGGTATTCCCTCATCCGTCTGCTAGTCTCTGTCCGTCCGCCTTGGTGACACGGCTGTGACTCCCTCTTTGGATCAGGCTCGAGCACAGCTGTGCAATTTCCCTGTAAGCACAGAAGCCAGAAATTCCTCTCCTCCTCAGACGCCTAATACTCGGCCTCTGTGTCAGTACTGAGTTAGACCCTGGCCGCGGCACTGGCTTCCCACCGTGCATACAGCCAGGATTTGGGACAGAGGCTTCAGCAAGGCCCACCATGGTGGACTACCCTGGCCAGCGTCATCATCTCCTTCCCACAGGCGGAGCTTGAGAGCGTGTCCACGGCTCTGAGCGAGGCTGAGTCCAAGGCCATCAGGCTGGGCAAGGAACTGAGCAGTGCAGAGTCCCAGCTGCACGACACCCAGGTGACCCTGCCCGTCCCCCCTCCGCCCCCGCTCCGTCCTCTGCTCTGCCGCTGACTCCTCCTGACCCTCGTCATCCCTTCCGCCCACAGGAACTGCTGCAGGAGGAGACCAGGGCTAAGCTGGCCTTGGGGTCGCGCGTGCGCGCCCTGGAGGCCGAGGCGGCCGGGCTTCGGGAGCAGATGGAAGAGGAGGTGGTTGCCAGGGAACGGGCTGGCCGCGAGCTGCAGAGCACACAGGCCCAGGTGGGCAGTAAGAGTCGTCCAGGGACCATGACCCGCCCCCGTGCTGCTTTCATCTGCCCCCCTTGCTGGGTCCCCACTGCCATGTCTGCCCCTGACTTCCCCACCCTCACCGTGCACAGGGTGTGTGATGAACCCTGCCCCTCTGAAGCTCCTCCTCTCTCCCTAGGTAGCTCAAGGACTCTGCCCACCCTTCCTCCCAGCCCGCTATGGCTCCCAGTACCCTGGACAGAGCCTCTGTTTCCCGGGAATGTGTCCGCAGACAATTGCTCTTCCAGACTTCCCTTCCTTGTAGTCGGTTGCTTGTCCCATCCCTCCTCCGTTTTACTCTGGCTAAATGTTGGCCGCCTTAGGCTGTGACTACTCTACCCATGTGTCTCCCCACCAGATTATGAGTCCCTTCAAATAACTGAGCCTGATATGTATGTATGGTCTTAAGAGACGCCAGCAGAATGAATGAGTGAGCCTTCTACTGGCAGACACCTATGTGTACTTCAAAACCCATCTTCAGTGGAGACCCTTCCCGTCCTGTGAACTCCCCAGATTATCTCCTCCTGCTCTTCCTCCTCTTCCTCCTCCTCCTTCCTTTCTTCTTCCTCAGCCTTTGTCACTTTCGCCTTGGTCTGTGATCCAAGGGCAAATCCCATTTGGATTGAGTGCTGGGTCATGCTGAGAGTGCCAGTACCCTGGAAGAGCTAGGTTGATAGTTCTCAGGGCCTCGACTGCTGTGAGGCAGGAGAACCCAGTGGTCAGCTCCTCCCCACCTTTAGGCTTCAGTTTCCACCCAGAACACGGGATGCCAGAAGTCCACAGCACAGTCACTCACAGCCGTCACCCCTACACCCTTCTCCTCCCCGCAGCTCTCTGAATGGCGGCGACGCCAGGAGGAAGAGGCTGCGGTGCTGGAGGCTGGGGAGGAGGCTCGGCGCCGTGCGGCCCGGGAGGCAGAGACCCTGGCCCAGCGCCTGGCAGAAAAGACCGAGGCTGTAGAGCGACTGGAGCGAGCCCGGCGGCGGCTGCAGCAGGAGCTGGACGATGCCACTGTGGACCTGGGGCAGCAGAAACAGCTCCTGAGCACACTGGAGAAGAAGCAGCGTAAATTTGACCAGGTGAGTGCCTTGGTTTACCCAGCTGGCCACCCCGAGGAACCAGAAACCCATTTGAATACTGGGAGAAACTTGCTAGGGGAGGGGACATTCGAGATAAGTTTTGAAGTCGGAGTAGGAGTGGAGTCACAGCCAGGTAGGTGCTGACTCTGCAAAAAAATAAAAAAAAATCTGTACAGCAGGACCTGAGTGTCCTGCTTGTGCCTGTCACCCCTTGCTCGACTGTCCCAGTTTGAATAATGATGTACAGAACATTCTGTCTCATGCCCCCCCAAGGGTGCTTACACCCTGACTCAGTTGTCCTGTGCATTGCTGTGCCCATCTCAGCCTCAGTTTACCCATCTAGAAAGCATGAACCATATCGAGTATTTCACATCCCTGAGGATCAAAATAATCGCGTGCCCGGCAGCATTCTGATACTGTAGCCGACACTAGAGGCAACTGGTCTAGGAATTAGAGAGCATTATTTTGGCTCACGGGTTCCAAGGGTTTGGCTCTCAGTCATTGGTGCCGTTGCTGATGGCTCTGCGAGTCAGAACATCATGTGGGAGCACGTGGGAGGCATAAACAAGCCAGGCTGCATGCAGCTCAGCCTCTCTAGCATCCATGCGAACGCTGGCTGGGTATGGTGGCCCCTGTGGCCTTGATAGCCAGCAGAGCAAGCTGGCCAGCTGTCTCTCTCCCCGTCTATTTCTTGTGTGTCTATTTCTAACTCTGTCTCTCTCAAGTATCTCCTTCCTCCCTCTCCTCCTCCCTTCTCCATCCTCATTGCAGTTAACCCATGCGCCCTGCATTTTCCTCCGTAGCTCCTGGCAGAGGAGAAGGCCGCAGTGCTGCGGGCTGTGGAGGAACGTGAACGGGTAGAGGCCGAGGGCCGGGAGCGAGAGGCCCGGGCCCTGTCGCTGACACGAGCCCTGGAAGAGGAGCAGGAGGCACGGGAGGAGCTCGAGAGGCAGAACCGTGCTCTGCGTGCTGAGCTGGAGGCACTGCTGAGCAGCAAGGATGATGTGGGCAAGAATGTAAGCAGGACGTGGGCACAGTGGGGGTGGAAGACTGGGGAGCACACACATGGGTGCACCTAGCAAACACGGCAGTTATGTGCTCACGTTGCAGACACTGCAGTCACGTGCTCATGCTGTAGTCACGTGCTCACCCTGCAGTCACATGCTCACACTGTAGTCACTGCAGTCACGTGCTCACACTGCAGTCACATGCTCACACTGTAGTCACTGCAGTCACGTGCTCACACTGCAGACACTGCAGTCACGTGCTCACGCTGCAGACACTGCAGTCACGTGCTCACACTGCAGACATTGCAGTCACGTGCTCGCTCTGCAGACACTGCAGTCACATGCTCACACTGTAGTCACTGCAGTCACGTGCTCACGCTGCAGACACTGCAGTCACGTGCTCACATTGCAGTCACATGCTCACTCTGCAGACACTGCAATCACGTGCTCACACTGCAGACACTGCAGTCACGTGCTCACACTGCAGACACTGCAGTCATGTGCTCACGCTGCAGACACTGCAGTCACGTGCTCACGCTGCAGACAATGCAGTCACGTGCTCACGCTGCAGACAATGCAGTCACGTGCTCACACTGCAGACACTGCAGTCACGTGCTCACTCTGCAGACACTGCAGTCACGTGCTCACACTGCAGACACTGCAGTCACGTACTCACAATGCAGACACTGCAGTCACGTGCTCACTCTGCAGACACTGCAGTCACGTGCTCACACTGCAGACACTGCAGTCACGTACTCACAATGCAGACACTGCAGTCATGTGCTCACTCTGCAGACACTGCAGTCACGTGCTCATGCTGCAGACACTGCAGTCACGTGCTCACGCTGCAGACACTGCAGTCACGTGCTCACGCTGCAGACACTGCAGTCACGTGCTCACGCTGCAGACACTGCAGTCACGTGCTCACGCTGCAGACACTGCAGTCACGTGCTCACGCTGCAGACACTGCAGTCACGTGCTCATGCTGCAGACACTGCAGTCACGTGCCTACACTGCAGACACTGCAGTCACGTGCTCACGCTGCAGACACTGCAGTCACGTGCTCACGCTGCAGACACTGCAGTCACGTGCCTACACTGCAGACACTGCAGTCACGTGCTCACGCTGCAGACACTGCAGTCACGTGCTCACGCTGCAGACACTGCAGTCACGTGCTCACGCTGCAGACACTGCAGTCACGTGCTCACGCTGCAGACACTGCAGTCACGTGCTCACGCTGCAGACACTGCAGTCACGTGATCACGCTGCAGACACTGCAGTCACGTGCTCACGCTGCAGACACTGCAGTCACGTGATCACGCTGCAGACACTGCAGTCACGTGCTCACGCTGCAGACACTGCAGTCACGTGCTCACGCTGCAGACCCTGCAGTCACGTGCTCAGACTGCAGACACTGCAGTCATGTGCCCACACTGCAGACACTGCAGTCACGTGCCCACGCTGCAGACACTGCAGTCACGTGCTCACGCTGCAGACACTGCAGTCACGTGCTCATGCTGCAGACACTGCAGTCATGTGCTCACACAGCCAAGAGCTCTGCTCACCAAATGGCAAATGGGCAATCTACGCACACTTGCAGGGTATGAACAGAATCCTCCATTGTAGCTGGACTTTGGTTACTTTGCAGGTTCTTCTTTCTTTCACTCTTCCCTACCCTTCCTCCTCTATTTCAGCCCTCTAACACCAAATAGGAGAGAGAAAGGGATAGAGGGAAAGGGAGTCATTAGACTGATTGCTGCCGATTAGGGGCGTCGAGTTCCTTGGGGCAAGTTTGATCTTGGTAGTCAGGATATCTAAGTTCTTTTTGTTGTTTCTTCTTTGTGCATGACTGCTTAACAAACCATGACTAACAACCAACAACAACCCACCCAGCCTCTCCGTGCTAGCTCTGTAGGGTGGGCCTCGAACTCAGAGATCCTCCCAGATGCTAAGATTAGAGGCATGTGCTGCAACAACCAGCTTTCCTTTTGTTTGTTTTTTTTTTTTTTTTGGTAAACCTCAAGTTGATGTGAAACTCCTGCCTCAGCCTTCTGTGTGTTGAGGTATGTGCCACTATACCTTGACAGACATATGTCACACACAGAACATGATTGCCATTCATATATATATAATAGGAATGCTATTAAACACAAGCTCACGCATGCACCCAGGCCTGCACCTCTAGGCCTGGCTGACAGGTGTCTCAGTGTGGGTCAGTGGGATGGGGATAGGTGGATGTGGACCCTGTGCTCTGCAGGTGGGAACCAGGAGACATTTATGTATTTATTTATTTATTTAATGTATGTTCTGCTGCATGTACACCTGCACTCCAGAAGACAGCATCAGATCCTTTTCTAGAGGGTCATGAGTCACCATGTGGTTGCTGGGAATTGAACTCAGAACCTATGGAAAAGCTGCCAGTGTTCTTAACCGCTGAGCCATCTCTCCAGCCCCTTGGATTTTGTTTTTCTTTGGTTGTTGTTGTTGTTGTTTTTAATGTACTTATTTTATGTGTGACAGTATTTTTGTTTGTGTGTGCTTCTGTGCACCATGGGCATGCAGTGCCCTCAGAGGCCAGAAGAGGGCATTGGATTCCCCTGGAACTGGAATCACAGATGGTTGTGAGCCACCAGATGGATGCTGGGAATTAAACCTGGGTCCTCTGGAAGAGCAGCCAGTGTTCTCAACTCTTAAGGCATTTCTCCAACCCCGAGTGCATGGTTTTGTGACAAACTGTATCCACAGCCAGGCCACATGCCAGTGGGTTGCAGGTACAACACACTTGTTAGGTTTTTTATTCTTACTGCCCCCTTCCCCCCCCCAAGCTCTTTTCCTTTTAAATTCAGAACTTTTGGTTTAGTGGGTTTCTACCTGTGTGGTACCCACTCTCCTAGCTGTGTTTCTGCTTCTGCTGCCATGGTGACATCCCAGCAAAAGCAATGGAAGGGAGAAAGGATTATTCACCTTAACAATTCCAGGTTAACTCCATCACTGGCAGGGTCAAGGCAGGAGCTTAAGAAGCAACTGGCCACAAGCACAGTCAAGAACAGAGAGTGAATACACGCACCCCTTTTTAAAATACAGTTCAGGACCCAGACTGAGGGTATGGCACCACCCACAGTGAGTGAGGTCTTTTCTCATCGGTTAACACAATCACGACAATTCTTACAGCCTGGCTTGATCTAGACTTTCATGAGAAAGCCCCTCACTGAGACTTTCTTCCCGGGTGATTCTAGATTGTGTCACAGAAACAATTTTAGAACCCAAGCTGGGCAGATCTCTGAGTTCGAGGCCAGCCTGGTGTACAGAGTGAGTTCCAAGACAGCCAGGAAGCCGGGACACTCAGAGAAGCCCTGTCTTCAAAAACCAAAACAACAAAAACCAAACTAAAACAAAAAAAAACCAGTTAAAACCAATCATCACATAGAGGCTTTCATAAAATCCTCTCGGATCATTTAAGATGACACCGGGTAGGTGCTCAGTAACTCGTGTGAATGAGAGAAATAACTCAACTTGGCCTCTCTACCAGCTACCACTCTGGTCTCCATCACGGCCTCCCCTTCGCTCAGGACACCATCTTCATCCTGGCCCAGGCCTCAGACTCGCTCCTCCTTCCCACCAGGTGCACGAGCTGGAGCGAGCCCGCAGGGTGGCTGAACAGGCAGCCAGTGACCTGCGGACACAGGTGACAGAACTGGAGGATGAGCTGACTGCCGCAGAGGATGCCAAGCTGCGCCTGGAGGTGACTGTGCAGGCCCTGAAGGCTCAACACGAGCGCGACCTGCAGGGCCGTGATGACGCGGGCGAGGAGAGGCGGAGGCAGCTGGCCAAGCAGGTACAGGCTGGCAAGAGGCCACAGCGCACCTGCGCAGCCCAGGCGGATGCGTGTGGGACGGGAGTTGCCCTCTGTGAGCCTTCTCAGCAGGGTCCACTTGCCGTCCATCCCTACCCAGAGACGGTACCCAGGAGGCAGGGACACACCCGGGCCACGGCGGGCATATCAACATTCCCTAGCACACACCCCATCCACTAAGCACGGCGTGCAGCCTCGAGGATACACCCGCCTCCTGCCCCTCACTGTCAGCCTAAGTGGCATGCAGGTGTCGCTAGACTTTTCCTTAGGAAGTTTCAGTAGAATTTTACCTTTGATAAGAAGGACATGGAGTGACCTTAGAAAGGATTCCAGTCCAGCTTGGTAAACCGTCGAGTTAACTGGGGCTTGCTAATAGCAGTGAGAGCGACTGCAGGCTGCACGCATTGCAAACGACTCCACTAAGGAGCCTCCTGTGCCTCAGCTAGTGCTACTACTGTCTGACCTCGGGGAGGGGAGCTTCTGGATCTTATAAAGGAAATAGATATAAATATAGAACAGGGCTGGACGGAGAGGCCAGGAGGGACCAAAAAGGCCAAGGTAGGATGAGTCACAGAGGAGGAATCTGGGTGCCATGACCTCTAACCTCTCTGACCCTGCCCCCAGCTGAGAGACGCAGAGGTAGAGCGGGATGAGGAACGGAAGCAGAGGGCACTGGCTATGGCTGCCCGCAAGAAGCTGGAGTTGGAACTGGAGGAGTTGAAGGCACAGAGCTCCGCTGCTGGGCAGGGCAAGGAGGAGGCAGTGAAGCAACAGAGGAAGATGCAGGTGAGGTGGGGCTCGAGGGTGGGAGGGGCCAGGGACCCGTGGGAGGGGCCAGGGACCCAGGGTGGGAGGTCTGGTCCCATCACCTTCACCGGCGGCAGTAGCTTGATTAGCTAGCGGCCTCGGAAAAAGCCGACCTCTGATATGCGTTCGTTCTTTTTTATCTTTTATCATTCATTTTAGATGCTAGACTTTGAAATCTAAGCTCATCATTTAATTAGATAATAAATCTAGTGCCACTGAAGATGGAACCTAGCGCCTTAAATAATGCTCTCTGGGGGATTCTAAGCAGGGGCTTTAGACCACGCCCCCGCTCTTCGCTGGGGGATTTTAGACAAGGGCTCTATCATTGAACCACAC
Organism: Tokudaia tokunoshimensis; assembly: GCA_036184795.1. Taxonomy (NCBI): domain Eukaryota; kingdom Metazoa; phylum Chordata; class Mammalia; order Rodentia; family Muridae; genus Tokudaia; species Tokudaia tokunoshimensis. Next base: position 20,224,137 of record BTHU01000001.1, on the reverse strand, counting down.
CCCTAGCCCGTACTAGGATATTTAAACTGGCAGGTGCCTGTGGTATATTACTATGGGGCAGCAGTCGAGAGGGCCAGTTCACGCATCCTGAGAAAGGATCTCTTGTCTAATCCCTTCATCAGACATGGAATAATAATTTTACCACTGTGGCCCTCCTTCTTTATCACTGGCTCCTCATAGCAGTGCGAAATTCCCCGTGGGTGTAGAAAAAGTTTGTGTTGGCCTCTCCTCACACTCCCAGGCAGTGGCCACAGAGCCACAGGCAAAATATTCTATTCTGGCTCACTTTAAGAGGAGGTTAACTAAGTCCTAGAGAAGGAGTAGGATTGGCCCAAGGGCACACAGCACGCACAGGCTTTGAGGCAGACAACCGGCTCAGTGCTGGCCCAGCTCGCCCTGGCCCTGCCTGCAGGTAATGAGCTCCCTCAAGGGTGGGGTTTCTAGACGTAATTTAACTAAGCCCTCACCTACCCAGGCCCAGATGAAGGAGCTGTGGCGGGAGGTGGAGGAGACGCGTAGCTCCCGCGAGGAGATGTTTACCCTGAGCCGGGAAAATGAGAAGAAGCTCAAGGGGCTGGAAGCTGAGGTGCTGCGGCTGCAGGAGGTAAGATGTAGGCAGGTTCTGGTGGGAGGCCCCGGCGTGGGTGTGGCTTAACTGGAGGTCCTTGGGGGTGGGGTGGGCGGGGCTTTCCAGGAGGTCCTGGAGGATGGGCGGGGCTTTTCAGGAGGTCCTGGAGGATGGGCGGGGCTTTTCAGGAGGTCCTGGAGGATGGGCGGGGCTTTTCAGGAGGTCTCGGGAGGGGAGACTTTGGAAGTAGGCGTGGCTCCCTGTGCCTCCTGCCTTCCCGAGTTGGGGATCTTGTCCTGGGAGGGATATTGGGAGCCAAAGCCGGAGCTGCCAGCGCCAGTCCTAGAAAGATGAGGAAGACAGACAGGAGCCAAGAAGTCAGGAGCAGGAGGCAGAAGTGAAGAAAAAGTCTGGGGTCCAGGGGTGACATAGAAGAAGAGAAGGCACAGTCGGGTAGGAGGGCGGACATGTGGATAGCATGGAGGGGACCCAGGGATGAGAGACATGGAGGAGGAACATGGTGGTCAGCGCTAAGAAAAATGAGGATCACAGGCTCACAGTCTGCAGGGAAAGGCCAAAGGACAGAGAAGGTCAATACCAGTGTCTTGACCCCTTGCCCCTCTGGTCTTGACTGGTCCGCGTAGGAACTGGCTGCCTCAGACCGAGCCCGGAGGCAGGCCCAGCAGGACAGAGATGAGATGGCAGAGGAGGTGGCCAACGGCAACCTTAGCAAGTGAGTGCCTTGGGGCTGTGGGCAGTGGACCGGGCGGTCTCCTCTCGCAGGCCTACCCTCTGAAGCCACACCTTACCCTCTAGGGCAGCCACCCTGGAGGAGAAACGGCATCTGGAGGGGCGACTGGGCCAGTTGGAGGAGGAGCTGGAGGAAGAACAGAACAACTCGGAGCTGCTCAAGGACCATTACCGAAAGCTGGTGCTACAGGTGGGCGCGGCAGGCATGCGCTGCCAGCCAGGTCCGCCCCTCCCCGACCCCAGTCTTCAGGGGCTCTCTTATCTGATATGAGGGCCTTTGATGTGGGTTTTGAAGCAGGAAGAGGAGTTCATAAGTCAGGGAGCTTGACTCATTGATTCGTCAGCAATTCTGAAGTCTCCCAGACAGATTTGAAACAGTGATTAAATGAACTATCAAAGTGTGGCAACTCAGCTGTAATCTCAGACTTTTCCAGGGTCAGGGGAAATGTCACAGGTTCAAGGCCAGCCAGGGCTACAAACACTGACGTATGAATGGATGGCTTCACACCTTGTCTATCATCGGCAGCCCAGTCAAGAGAGAAAACCTCATCACTGCGGGTGGAAGTATTGGGTTCTGGTTGTCAGCCTCTCACCAATAACCTCACACTGGCCTTGAAGTCACAGCAATCCTCCTGCCACAGACTTCCGTGTACTTGCAAAACAGATCAGGCCCAAGATTGTTTAGTGTTATGTGGCACTTCTTTTTTTATTCAGTGTTTGAGGCAGGCTCTTCTGTAGCCTGAGGATGACCTTGTTGTACTCCTGACCCCCTGTGATGACAGGCATGTGCCAGCAAACCAGATTATGCTGTACAGGGAAACCAGGGCTCCTTGCATCCCAGGCAAGCCCTCTACCAACTGAGTTCTTGCCAGCCCGTCACCATTTTCATTTACAATTAAAATTTTAAAGGCTAAAGGAGGGCTGCTGGGCTCATGAATGTACCCTGGGAGGCGGAGATGCGAAAATCTTTAATCAGCCTGGGCTGAAGTGTCTTCCGCTGCCCTGTGATTTCCGAGCAAGCCGAGGGTGTCGAGGTGCTATTATTAGGGCCAGGGCCAAGTCTACACATCTGCCAGCTGCTATGAATGGAGGCCTCATTCCTCAGATGAACCCCTCCCCCCCAACAGGGCTACCGGGGCTCAGACTCTGGCGGGAGGGGGAGGGGCCGAGCCTGCCTCCTTCTCCAGGGCTCCGCAGGTGACCCTGGTGCAGAGGAGAGTGTGAAGGGCCTGAAATAGTCCAGTTCACAGCCACAAATTTAGAGCATTTAAGCAAGTTTGTGATCGTCCCTGGGACTCACTGAAATAGCCAAGCTGAGCCCGGCTGTGGTGGTGCATGCCTGTCATCCCAGCATTTGGGAGGTGGAGGCAGGAGGATCAGGAGTTCTAGGTCATCTTCAGTTATATTGTGAGTTTTAGGTCAACCTGAGTAACACAAGGCCCTATCTCAAATAAAAATATTAAGGCTACATTTAAATAGATTTGAAAATAATTTTGAGTACATTTAAATAAGTTTAAAACAGTCTTGCTCATTAAAAAGAAAGGGTGCGGTCTGGTGAGGATTGCTTCTCCTGGGCTTGTTCAAGTGCTGTCGTTGAGTTCTTCATACCACCGGGCTCTGTGCTGTGCACTTAACAGCCGTGAGCTCAGCTTGTCCCAGGACGTTCCTGGTGTCGCCACCAGCTTCATCACAATGTCCTGTCTCCTTTCCGGCCACAGGTAGAGTCTCTCACCACAGAGCTGTCTGCTGAAAGAAGTTTCTCAGCCAAGGCCGAGAGTGGAAGGCAGCAGCTGGAGCGGCAGGTCCAGGAACTGCGGGGCCGCCTGGGTGAAGAGGATGCTGGGGTCCGGGCCAGGCAGAAAATGCTGATCGCTGCTCTTGAGTCTAAACTGGCGCAGGCAGAGGAGCAGCTGGAGCAGGAGAATAGGTAAGGAGGGAGGATGCTTTGGCATGGAAGTAACTCCAGGCCATGGAGAGTATCCTTTACGCAACAGTATTGCAGTTTGCTACTTCTGTGTAACAAAATACCCTGAAACTTACGGACTTTAAAAGAAGTTTATTGTTCTGAATCGGCCCCCGGCCCTAGCTAGTAGATTGTTTGTGCTGGGCTTGTTTAGCCTGTCTGGTGTATCTTTCGTGATAGGAGGGTTGGCTACATCGTTTTTGCTTCCTTGGGCTCATGCACAGCCTTGCCCAGGATGACTAGACTAACTTGGATCTGTTCCGTGTGGCCTCTCATCCTCCAGCAGGCTAACCCAGGATTGCCTACATGGCAGAGCTGGGGTCTGAAGAATAAGGGACACTGTCAATAGCTTCTAGAGGCTTGGAGTTTGCACCGTGACACTTTAGCCATAAGTAGAACAAGTCTTGTGATAGTTTGAGTGTACAACCACTTGGGAGCATCTTCTTCAGTCACATGCCAAAGGTGTGGGGACAGGAAGGATTGAGAGCTCATCCCCCACCCCAGTCAAACCATCACAAAAAGGAATGTCTTACATAAAAAGATGCTGGGCTCTGGGTCAATGTCTATGTATTTCCCCCATGGTCACAAAATGGCTACGGTTGTATTTAGCACCTCAGAGTTGGAGCCACACATACTCATAGTTAGAGTCAAGAAGCCAGTCTGGAAAAATGGCTCAGGGGGTAAAATACTTGCTGTCAAATGGGAGGACCTGAACTTGAAACCCCAGCACCCACAGAAAAGCTGGATGTGGTAGATGGGAGGGAGAGGTAGAAGATGCTGGGAAGCTTGCCGCCCAGTTAACAGTGTCTGCACAGCAGGGAACTAAGAGACCCTGCCTCAAACAAGGTGGAAGATGTGCGGTCCTCGTTTTATCTCTGTTGCTATGGCAAACACCGGGACAAGATCAACTTAAGGGAGAAAGGGCTTGTTCCGCCTGTAAGCTATAGTCCATTGTTTTGGGCACCAAGCAGGCAGCGGCCTGAAGCTATGGTCACAGCCGTCATCCAGCAAGTCTGCGCTCAACTCAGCTTCTCTTTTACACAGTCCACCCAAACCCAGGGGAAATGCTACTCCCTTGCAGGCTGGGTCTTCCCATATCATTTAACAGTCAACACAGTCCCCACAGGCACGCCACAGCCCAGCCTGATCTAGCCACTCCCTCATCTAGACTCTCTCCATTTGATCCATTCTGTGTTGTCTCAAGTTAATCAAAAGTAATTATCAATCCAGGCTGGCAATGTGCTTCACGCCTTTGATCCAGAGGCAGAGGCAGGTAGATCTCTGTAAGTTTGAGGCTAGCCTGATCTACATAGAGTTTTTCAGGTTAGTCAAGGCTATGCAGTGAGATACTGTCCCATAAAACAAAACAAAACAAAACAACCCCACCAAACAAACAAAACTAACCAAACAAAAGAAAACATGAACTGAGGGGGTCCCTGCAGGTGTCAGACACAGAAGCACACCAAGCAAAGGGATGAGAGAGAAAACCTGGTTCAGATGGTCTTTGTCACCCTACATCAGACGTCAGGGAGTCTGATCCCGGACGGCTCTGTGTCAGCATATTTAAAACACAGTACAATTTGGGAAAAAGTTTGCAGGCAAGAATCATTCCTACTCCAGGTGCACAATAAAGCTTAAGCTGTGATTTAGAACTCCTTTACAGAGTACGTGTGACCATGCGGGGAGGGTTTTATAGTTAAAAGGCCTAGGATCTAGTGTGGTCTCTGGCCAGTAGCATAGAGGTCAACCGACCATAAAGTACATGTGACTGCTCCCCTAAGGATGGGTTTACCTGAGATCTAAACATAATGGTCTAGCGATGGAGAGTCTGGGATAATCACTACAGGGGATTTGGGTGATGTCTGCCTCTATGGCAAAAGATGAGTAACGTCTCCCACCACAGATAGCAAAAAGGAAGTTAACAAAAATCCACCCCCAGCCTTCTGGAAAGGAAAACAGGCATTTATTTCTGTGTGCCTAACATTTCTGGTTTCACTAGTGATCTGTGTGCATAAGGACCTTTGTGCCCCCAACAGTCAACCAAAAGATTAACATTTTTTTAGAAAGGACTGCTTAGTGAACTTGCCACCAAGTTCTGAACACAGTTCCCAAGACTCACATGGCAGAAGGGGAAGATCAACTGCAAGTTGACCTTTGACCTCCATAGCACATGGCGTGCATGTGGACACACACAAATAAATGAATGAAGCAGGAAGCAATGGCGATAGAGGCTGAGTTTCCTGTGAGCGAACCTCCCATAATACCTGTCAAGAAACACTCCACCCATCAGTTTCATCACTAGGCCTGACACATGAGCAGTCCGGTGCAGAAGGCATCTCCTGGCTGTTGAGACATTGTGGGCCACAGCACCAACAGTCTGCACCTGTTGATGCCTGGCTGCCAACTATATAGATGTGATGCCCATCATCCTTATGTGGTGTATAGAAAACCAGATCAGACAGGCTTGTCTGTCTGTGATTCCTGCTCTCCAGTTTGGCATTTCCAAGTCAGTGGAGGTCATTCAAATTATTCTGCATCTGGAGGCAGGTTGGGGGCTGGGCTTAGTGAGTAGAGTGCTTGCCTGGCATGCACAAAGGCCCAGGCTTCATCCCCAGCACTGCCGAAGCTAACTGGGCATAATGGTCCATATCTGTCATCCCAGCACTTGGGAAATGTAGGCGAGAGGAGTTCAAGGTCATCCTTGGCTACATAGTGAGTTTGAGGCCAACCTGGGCTCCATGAGACCCTGTCTCAAAACCATCAGCATCACAGGAGACATTTTAAAGAACATTAGCTGTTTTGCAGTCAGTGTCTGGCTGAGTGGGAGGCAGCTAGAAAGTAGGAAAGAGGGAAGAGGCCTAAGGATGGGACAGCCACCCACAGTGCTATGGTGGTAGAGGGTTTCCTGGGCCACTAACTACCTTTTCTTCTTTTTAGGGAGCGAATCCTCTCTGGCAAGCTGGTGCGCAGAGCCGAAAAGCGGCTTAAGGAGGTAGTTCTTCAGGTGGATGAAGAGCGCAGGGTGGCTGACCAGCTCCGGGACCAGGTGAGCAGATGACATCACCACAAATAGTAGCCAGTGGGATCAAAACCAGGAAATTACAGCTAGCCTGGCCTGGCAGGTAGCTCAGTGGGTTATCCAAGTTATGGTGGAAACTGGGGCAGAAGGATTGCTATGAGTTCCAGGATAACCTACGTTACAGTGAGAGACCCCTTCTCAAACCACCAGCAACAATGAAAAATGTCCTGTAGTCTGTAGGTGACAGAGGCTAGATGTGACTACAGGTCTATGCCCAGGCAGAATCTCTGTGTCCTTAAAAGCTCAGCTATGCCTTGTTTGCTGTTTATTACACAAATGATTATTGAGCATGGCCTTTGTGCCAGGCACATTGCTAGGCATTTGTAGTAAGGTGCTGATACATTTCCTGAAGGTCCTGGTCCTCACAGGGCTCACATTACTGGCCTAAGAAAACTATTATACATACAACCAGACAAAGATGGTTTGGCTATGAAAGCTATGAAGAAAAAGAATGAAGATACAGGAATGGAGAGCCTTGTCCAGACTGGATGTTGGGAAGGGCTAAGGAGGTGGTGACATTTGGATTAAGACCTTACAGGGGTGGTATAGCCAGATGTAAAGAGCAGGACGTTCAAAGGCCTGGAGGAAATGAAATGAGCAGAATGAATCAGTATATCTAGAGAGAGGAATATAAAAAATGAAGTCAGGGTTGGAGATGTGGCCCAATTGATAGAGTGCTTACTTAATATACCAAAGACCCTGGTTTCAACCCAGCAGTGAACTTGGGAGGTGAAGGCAAGACCATCAGAAGTTCATCTCTAAAGGTCATCTTTAGCTACATATTGAGTTCAAGGCCAGCCTATGATACATGAGACAAAGGAAGTCACATGATATGTGTTCTTACCCTGGAGAGAAGTGGCAATGTCTGCGCAGATCAGGGCAGATCAGGGCGAATAGCGTGTGGTCACTGAATTCATCAGAGACATGGACATGAGGAAGACTATATTAGGGCTGGCCTTAATTAGGACAGTCTTGGGGTGCTGATGGAGAGCTGTGAGGGGTGGGGTAGCAGCTCTAAGTGTGCCGGTACCCCTCCAATGCAGTCACATGACTTCCAAGGATCCACGTGTTTATACCAGACAGGGCACTGACAGCCCAAGGAACTAGTTCCGTCAGGCCAGCTCGGTGAGCCGGTAAGTTTATCAGGGTCACTTATAGGAACAGGGGTGACTCACAGACACCAAAAAACACCGCCTCATCACAGCATGAGTGATGGCTCGCAAACACTGCAGCCCCAGAGACCCATCCCTCTCAATTTCCTGACTGCCTCCTAAATGATCTTGTATTCCAAAGACCACAGGCAGTGGAGTAGGGGTGGGGTGTAGCAGGAGATCTCACTGAGAGGGTCTGGTACTCTCTGCACCTTGTGGGATTGCTAATAGCCCCTTCACTGTTGCTCAACACCCACCTGTCTTCTGCCTATTTTGTTGCCATAACTGAAGGTCTCAGTAGGTCACCACAGCTATTCCACCCCGAGAAATGACCCTGGCCATGCAAAGGAGAGACTGAGGCAGGATGGAGGCTGGTGTGAGGAGTGCAGGGTGTGTAGCAGTAGGCACCGGGGGAAGCCATAGGAATGATCCGGTTCCTCTCCACTCAGCTGGAGAAAAGCAACCTCCGGCTGAAGCAGCTCAAGAGGCAGCTGGAGGAGGCAGAGGAGGAAGCATCTCGGGCACAGGCTGGCCGGAGGCGTCTGCAGCGGGAGCTAGAGGACGTCACTGAGTCTGCAGAATCCATGAACCGGGAGGTGACCACGCTGAGGAACAGGCTCCGGTAAGCTACGCACTTGCTGGCACCACCCTGGAGAGGAGCTCAGGGCCTGGCCTAGATGGTCAGCATGGGGATAGGACCCTAGGGAGGGGAGGAGGCTGCGGCCTCCCTGTCTTCCCACCTGTGCTTTGCAGTCTCGCTCAGGTGCCCTCTGCACCTGTTTGCCCATTTACCAACCTTGGATCGCAGCTTTTCCGGCCCCCATCTTACCCTTTCTGCATCTGTGTTCTCCTCTTGGTCTGCATCTCTGTCCCCGCCTCTCTCACGCGTACATTCTCCTCCTATAGGCGTGGCCCACTTACTTTCACCACGCGAACTGTGCGCCAGGTGTTCAGGCTGGAAGAGGGCGTGGCTTCTGACGAGGAAGAGGCTGAGGGAGGAGCCGAGCCCGGTTCTGCGCCAACTCAGGAGTCTGAGGCTCCGCCCCCTGCCACACCCCAATGATTCAGTCTGTCCTAGATGCCCCAAGGACAGAGCCCTTTCCAGTGCCCCTCCTGGTCTGCACTTTGAAATGACACTATCCTCTGGCACTTTCTGGCATTGATGAACCCTACTGGAACCCCAGGACCCCTGCTCACTGGGGACCCCAAATCAAGGCCCCAAACCAAGGAGCTGGTGGGAGGGAGGCAAGGATGGTCACTCTCGTTAGAGAAAAGTGAACGTGGATGTCAAGGATGTCCTGTCTGCTCCTGTTTTCAGCAGGCCTGTCCCCTGGAGAGGGCAGGCAGGGCGCTTCCATTCCCTCCCAGTACCTTGCCCTCTTTGGGGGGAGGGGGAGGTCTGTGTGCTCATAGGGTAGTGCTCATGGTCCCTCTTGCTCCAGACACTAAAGAAATAAACTGGCTGGACCCTTCACCGTGACTCCGTCTCTAATTGGGAACCAGAGCATGAGGGGCTTCTTCCGCGTCTGTAGTATGTGAGAACCTTGCTAGGGACATGGCATTTACAGTACAGTAGAAATCAAAGGTGTCTTACTCTTATGCCAGGCAAACCACTGTGTCCTCAGCATCTTTGAGCATTGCTGAGAGAGTGAGACAAAACTTCCTCGCCCTTTCAGAGTAGTAGAAACAGTCTCAGACAGGCTGAGCCTCGGGATACAGGAAGTCCGAATCAGGATCCAAGCCACACACATCCTGGCTTCAGGGTTGGTAATCCACAAGTGAAGATCTAGTTTTTGCATCCACCTTGTGTCCTAGGGCTCCAGGGCACAAGCTCTCGTAGATTCCAGTTAGGAGGGTTGTTCATATTTGTTATCAAGGAAACCGAAGCAGGCGCTTGCCACAGTACCCGAAGAGGCCAAAAGATCAGGTCCCCAGGAGCTGGAGTTACTGAGCACTGGGTACAGAACTCCAGCCTTCTACAAGATCAGCAAGGACTCCTAATGGCTGAGTCGTGGCTCTAGGCCCCTCCACATGATTTTTTTGAGAAAGGTTCTGTCATTGAAACCTATTTCGCCAGTTGGCTAAACTGGGATATATGTCCACCTCCTAAGTACTTTGATTACAGATGTACTCTGCCGTGCTGAACTTTTACCTAGGTTCTAGGATTGGACTCATACTAGTACTTAACCACCCTAGCCAGCTCCTTAGAGCGCCTCTGCCATCTTTGTAACCTTTTTGTCGTTTTATTTTTGTAGCTCTGGAAATTGAACCCAGAACCTACCTCGAGCTTGGCAGTCTCTTCACTGCTGAGCCGCACCCGAGTGTCTCACTGGGGGATTCAGGGAAACGTTGTTCCCAGCCCTTTTTTACTTTTTCCGCCATTTCCCCCCTTCCCCGCTCTGCTTCAACTTCTTGAGAGGGATGATGATAGGCCGGTACCACCGAGCCCAGTTCCCAGCCACACCTGAAGCTCTCTCTGTGCACCCCAAACTCAAAATTTTGAGAAAAGCCACTTGTAAATGAAAAGGAATCATTTATTGGGCTGGGGAGTGGGAGGGCAGGTGGGGAGGGGCATGACACTGTTTCTTTGTGGGGGGGAGGGTTGACATGCGGCAGCTTCTGCGTGGGTGGTTCATGCACCCTGGGTGGGCGTGGGGGAGGCTTGGGGGAGGAGCCTACCGACTCCTTCCTCCCTGCCTGCGGGTGGGCCAAGAAGACCCGCCATTAGCACCAGAGTTGCAGACCTCCCCTCCCCCAGACTCAGGACCCGCCCCCATCCCTGAGAGCGCCCCTTGGCCAGCCCCTCCCGCGCCAGGTCAGGCTAGGCCCGTCCGCCCACTAGAAGTAGAGAAACTTATTGCTGTGAGTGTGTGGGGAAGGAGAGGAGCCATTGAGCTCAGAAAGACCCCCTTCCCCTCCGTCAATCATTCCTCCCCATCGCCCCGCCCCCAAGTCCGTGCGTCCCCCCCCCAGCGCAGGAGGGGTGCGCGACGCATGCGTGTGTTGTGGGGGGGCGCGTCATGCAGCGCATGCGTGCAGTTGCAGGCACCCTGGCGGCCGTGGGGAAAAGGGAGACCAGGACTTGGCTCTCCCTCCCCGAATCCCACACTGTTTGGTAAATTGGGAGATGTGGAGGGGCAAAAATCACGTTTTGTAGACGTTTATAATGACTGTAGCTTTTTAAAAATGCTTAACTAAAAAGCTGGATATGTGTAGGGAACTGGAGAGCAGGGGGAAACAGTGGGAAGTGGTTGGTACCCTTCAAAAAGGACTCTTACCCCTTCCCCCGCCCCATTCGTCTCTTTTGAGGGACAGGGGGGATAATAGGGGTTGTTTAAATAAGTTGAATCCTTTGGCAATATTAGGAGTCCTCACCCTATACCCTGGTGTCTAGAGTCCCCTAGCCCTTTGCCCTGCCCCTACCAGATCCCACCCCACTCCTCAACCCCTGTCTCACCAGGGTTTAAGGTCCCGAGGGAAGGCGAGGGGTGCGGGAGGGACTCAAAATGTCCCTTGCATAGGAATTGTTGCATCAAGAATTGGGCCCAAGGACACCCCCACCGACAACTCTGGTGACAGCGGGAGGTTTCCCTGAGGCGGTGGGAACAAGGGATTGCTAATTCTGCCGACCACCCAACTCCAAATGAGGAGTTCGCTAAGGATTCTGGGACTAGTGTGGTCTCTGGGCTTGGGGGAGGTAGCATCCTGGAGCCAAGACGAGATCTGAGAAAGTTTTCCACCCGAGAATGTGGCACGTAGTGTGCAAGGAAGCTGGGAAGGGCAGGCGGAGATCCTAGCCGAGGTGGGTGTGTCCTTTTTCCCCCACTAGTCGGGCAAGAGAGGTTGCTGGAGATTGAACCCTGGGACCTTAGCACATTAAGCAAGCGCTTTTAGCATTGGGTCCCATCCTGACCTTGACTTGCTTTCATTGGCAACACCCAACTGCTGCGCTGCCAGGACGCACCAGCCGGGTGTGAGCCTGCAAAGAGCACACAAGTTTAAAACACTTGGTCGTCTGTGCACTTTGCAAACTTCAGCACACGAAGAGGGAACGGGAGTCCCACGCTCTGGGAAACTCTGGTGACCATGAAGAAAGTGTGTTTTGGCACCATCTGGGGGGGGGGAGGTTTGTTTAAGAAGGGGCTGCCTAGACAGCGATGCTGGAATGGGGAGCTCCCTGGCATCAGACAGACAGAGCTTATCCGAGGTCTTGTGTCAGAGCCAGGGGACAGAGGAATGTGATGTCAGGGTGTTGGGGCCGTCTGGGGTTGAGGGGAGGCTTGAGGATATGGGGGTGTCTAGGCAATGTCAGGGTCTGGAGGACTGTCAGAACCCCGAAGGCTGGAAGTGAGCTGGAGTGCAAGGGAAGGGTGGAAGAACTCTCTGGCGCAGTCCAGGCCAGTGGGGGATGAATGGAGTGATGGAGGCGGGGAGTGTGGGGAGGTCGGAGTCCGTGGGGGTGGAAGTGCAGGGTGCCAGGTTCTATCTCCGTAAGTCTAGGGTACTAGTCTCACCTCTTGGGATAGAGCGGAGACTGAAATGGGTAGAGGGTTCTGGGCCTGGAGGGCCAAGTCCATGCAGCGAATAGAGGGAGCAGATCCCCGGAGGCGGGCGTGGGTGGAATGCACCAGCTGGCGTCCTCCAAGCCCAAGAGCAGCTGGCAGAACCCCCACCCCCACCCCCAAGCCGAGCTCCTCGGGCTGCGGCTGATTAACCTGTCTTCCTTTTCCTACGTGTTCCTAGAGGTGTTTGCTTTTCCTGAATCAATTAGTAATGGGTGGGTTGCTCTTTGGGGGGGGGGGGTGTGACCAAGAAGACCCCTAAAATGCTAGCCCCGACCCCAGAGGCTCCCAGCAGCCTCCCCTCCAACCTTATGCACGCAGCTCCTGGCGGCTTATTGCTGAAGAGGGGGTCGGGGAGGCATGCAAACTGGAGTGGGTGCCCCAAGATGGAATCAGCTTTTAGTTATTTACAGGAGTCATGGGAGGGGTGTCTTATGGCTCATGGAGACCTGAGGTTTGCTTTTTTTTTTTTGGAAAGGGGAGGAGGTGTGGGGGTACAGGCTCCGGCCCCGCCCCCTCTATCCTGGGTTCTCTAGTATTTGGGGAGTGAGAGGCCCCGGGGGTGTCTGCTGGCATCATCTCTTTTGCATATCATTGACTTTTTTTTTTTTAAGAACCCTTTCCCCACCCCTACTCCCAGCTCCTTTTCACCTTCCCATCACCCCCAGTCCCCCCACGGTGGGGAGGACAGCGCTAGAGGATGGAGGGCAGGGTCGGGGGAGCTCGGCGCGTGGCCCGGGGAGAGCCAGGGGGGGTGGCGAGGGGTGCGAGGCGCAGGGACACCCCGCTCAGGCCCACAATGCTGCTCAGGCTGCGGGACTTCTCGTAACCTGGGGAAGGAGCAGAGACAAGGGTGGGAGGGGGCGTGGGGATGGAGCCAGGTGAGGAGACAGAAAGCCCAAACAGGGATACACAGGCAGAAAGAGGGATGGAGAGGTGAGAGATGCCCAGAGACATAGAGATAGGCGGGATGGGCGGGCCGAGGAGATGGAGAGAGGTGAAGAAATCGGAGAGTCAGTCAGCATCCACAAGAAAGGTGCAGACACAGGGAGGGGAGAGACAGGATTAGGAGGCGGGCGGTGCCCGCTGAGCCTCCCCATCCAGCCATGCCCGCCCTCTTCTCCCCCTCCCCAAGGTCCCCTGGTCTGAGGCCCAAAGGCAGCAGTTGGTGAGGTGGGATGGTGGGCGGCAGGGGCTGGGGTGGAGGCAGCAGCTGGTGGAGGGGGCTGCGCAGAAAGGAGCTGGAGGTCTGGTGCAGGGATGGGGAAGGGACTCCTTGGGACCTTTTGCTAAGAGCTCACTGTGTCGCCTGGACTGGCCTAAAACATCCTAAATAGCTTAGGCTGGTCTCAAATTCAATATTTAGCCCAAGCTGAGTTCAAATTCAGTAGGTAGGTAGCCTTGGACTAAGAGGCATGAGTCATGTAACTCGGCACGGACATCTTTCAAGAAAGGGTCCAGGACATGGGATAAAGTAGAGGTTTCCAAAATTGGATGGGGTCTGCTGGTGACAGGAAGCAGTAAGGTCACACAGCTCGTGGGATCCCATATCAGGACCAGTAAGGATAGTTGGTTTTTGTGTGTGTGTGTGGTTTTTTGTTTTGTTTTGTTTTGTTCTGTTTTTGGCTCTGCCAATACCAGGGCCTGGAATGGTTTCTCTAGGCATCCCAGGTTGGGAAATGGCACTCAAACTGCAGAAGAGAGTGTCTGAAGGGGAATGGAAGCCCAGTGTCTCTAGGACACTCCCTCCCACCGTTCCCAGTTGCTAACCTGGGGGGAAGGGACAGGGGGAACCCGAGGGTCTCGCGAGGTCTCAGGCGGTGACAAGAGCTGGGGACAGAAATACAGAGAGTCAAGGATGGGGGATGGGAGGCAGATGGGGGGCTCCCCAACAAAGGCTCACTGTTGGGGGGACGGAGAAACGCCGGGATGTCTTCCTCCTCTCTGGTGTTTTCCGGGGGGTGATGGGAGCGGTGAAATGGGGGCAGCCAGAGACATCAAATATGGCAGGAGCTTCCGGGGCGGCTAGGAGAGGGGAGGACCGAGGGTGGGAGGAATGGGGTTGGGTATGGGAATAAGAGGTCGGTGTGAGGGGGGTGAGTGGGGACAGGCCAGGAGGGAGGGAAGACCTTGGGGCGTGAAGGGGGGGTTGTGACAGATTGGGGCAGGGGACGGACATTACACTGGGGCAGAGAATAGTCAGCCCCATCAGCTCTGGCCATCATTTGAGTTCAATGAATGGATTTTGGTATCATATGCAAGAAAAGCAAGGGCCTTTGTCCACCCAACTGGAATCCCCCGGCCTTCCCCACGTACTCCACTTTACCCTCCATCCCACCAGGAACCCCTCAAGGTAGGGGTGAGGAATAGAGGTCTAGGTTCAAGCGAGGGGGTGGGGTGAGATGGGAGGAGGGAGGGAAGGAGTGATGAGATGGGCATGGAGGGTGGGTGGGGGAGGGTGGAGGAAGGACATGGACGCTCTGGGCTAGGACCCGACATTCTCTCGCCTGTCTGCTTCCCTGAGGTCTGTGGGACCTGGGGGTTTCATTAGGCCTTTCCTGAGACTTCCCAAGTCTTGGGTCTGACTATAGCACACCCTTAGGCTGAGAGCAGGGCTTCTGCATGTGACTCTATTTTGGAAGAAGGTGCTGTGTTGTTTCTAGAAGTAGACCACACACCTTCAGTCTGCTTATCATTTATGGGGAGAAGCTGGCCTCACCCAGCACTGAGCGGCCTGCTGATGCCCTCTGCTCGCATGCCTTCCCCAGGTCTATCCATCATGACATCCCTTCTCTCCCTCTCCCTCCCCGCCCCCACTCTGGCCCAGTCCGTTCAGCCTCTGAGCCTATACACATGTCCTTTTGTCCTTCCTGATTGGTCCTTTTCATCCAGTTCTCACGTCACTTTCTCAGAGTTGGCTGTGGCGGTACCCACCCACAGTCAGGCCTGTCCACTCTGAGAGGACAGGTCACAACTGGGCAAAGAGAACCTAAGCCTGCTAGGAAAGCTCCTATGCTTCATGGTGGGGCCATGGAACAGCTGCCTCTTTGCGGTGTGACAAATCTCCAGCAGAGTGTAGACAGCAGGGTCTTGCTTTGTAGCCCTGGCTAGCTTCAGTCTCACAGTCCTCCTGCCCCCGCATCCACGGGTGATTACAGATGTGTACCGCCACACGTGGCTTTGACTATCCTTGACTGACCCGTGACCTCTGACTCTTCATCTTTTCCTTTCACCTCTGTAGACCTGGCTCCAGCTAGACCCCAACCTCTTGTCCCTAGACTCTCATCCCATCTCCCAATCCCTGGTGTGGCCCTACTTTCCTTGTCTCTCCTCTGATATGTCGATCTGTTCTCTACTTGGCCATCAGAAACCCCCAGGCAACTAAGTCTGCTCAGGTTGAACCCAGCTCTTAGGATCAGGGAGAACCCTCCGGCCTCACTCAGTCGGGCACTAAAGAGTGTCCAGGTGCACAACCCACCTTGGTGACTGCATAACAAAATAGCCCGAGAGGGACGCAGACAGGTGAGGGGGGGGGGTCAGAG
Source organism: Tokudaia tokunoshimensis (assembly GCA_036184795.1). Taxonomy (NCBI): domain Eukaryota; kingdom Metazoa; phylum Chordata; class Mammalia; order Rodentia; family Muridae; genus Tokudaia; species Tokudaia tokunoshimensis. Next base: position 20,208,522 of record BTHU01000001.1, on the reverse strand, counting down.
GTGGGGTGGGGGTGGGGTGAGCGAGTCAGAGGTGGGCGTCGGGGCTGGGTTAGTTCTGGAGTGTAAGGACTAGGCAAATCCTGGGGTGACAGTGGGAGTCAGTGTCAGGAACTGAGTGCAGCTGGTCACCATGGGTGAGGGTCTTGGTCAGTGGGAGAGAGCATGTTGTCAGAGAGGTTAGTCGGAGGTACAGAAGGAAGGGGGGTCAGGAGGGGCCATGGTGAGGAACTACTTACCCTGGGGGGGAAGGGGCTCGTCCACTAGGGGGATATCCAGGCTGCTGCGTTGGCGTTGAGGTCGGGCAAGAAGCTTGGGGGGCCTGGCTTACGCCAGCATGGGGGGGGCAGTGGGGGAGCACCAGTGGCTGGGGATGAGGGAAGAGGCCAGAGAGTCAGGGTGGGTGGGGGAGATGGAGATGAAATAAAGACAGGTGAGGAACCTTGGGGCTCAAGGTGAGGGAGGATAGAGAAGAAGGCAGTTTGGGGCTGAGGGGCAGAATAGAGGGAAGTCCAGAGCCTCCCCCACCCCCTCTCCTTCCTCCCGTGGGCTGGGAGAGAGGAAGGGTCTTTGGGGAGCCCCTGGAGGGCACCTCACCTTTTCGGATGGAGCCATCAGGGGAAGGGGCATAGTCTGTGACAAGGAAGCAAGCTCGATCCCGGCTGTAGCGACCCCGGCTTCCAGGAGTGATTGGGCTCTTGTCTTCTGGAGACATGGCTGGCTGGTCGATGGCGGGGCAGTCCTCATGGGCCAGTGCAGCTGCTGCAGGGTCTCCATTGGGACGGGGGTCTACTGCAGGGTGAGAGGCCAGAGAGGAGAGATACTGAAGGCAGACGGTGACGGCGATGGAGAGATGAGTGATCCCGGGGGCGTGGGGCACAAGGTTGTGGTGCCATGGCTGGGGTGGGAAGTGCTAAGAGGCAGGGAGGGCAAGTGTGACTGAGAGTGTGGTCAGGCTAGTTAAAGAGCAGAGGTGAGTGCTAGCGATTGGCAGGCAGTCAGGCCTGGTGCGAATATGTGAATGTCCAGAAGACTGGAGTGCAGTGCTTGGTACCAGCAGGGTGGTAGGGGCTACTGCGGGCCAGGCATGGTAGTGCACACTGTCATCCCAAGTCACTCAAGAAGCTAAGGCAGAGGGATTCTGAGTTTGAGGCCAGCTTGGGCTGCATAGCGAGATCCCACTCCCCAAAAAGAACATCAGAAACCCAGAGAGGGTGGGCGCAGGGTACAGTCATTTGTGTTCCAGAGCAGAGGTTTGGCGGGGCAGAGAGGATATCACGGGTTTCAAAGTGGTTGCTTAGGGACAAGTCTGGGGTGCTGCAAAGGGTAGGATGGGGAAGGGCTGGGAAGGTGACAGGTGAGGGAGGGTGAGGTGGGGGTCCCCTAGGCTCTGACTTGAGCTATTTTTAATGGATGGAAAACTGGGTCAGTGGCTAAGGGAGCAAGATGGGGGGGGGGCAGGCAGACTATCTCATTTTCTTGACCTACTTAAGGCTGGTTGGGGGGGCACTCACCTCCTTCCTCCAGGACACCCAAGTCACTGCCTGCAAGAAACAGAGTCCCCCAGGACACACACAACCCAAGAAATGAGGCGCAACTGCTAGCTTTCTCCTCTCCTCCCTCCTCTTCCTGGCCTGTCTCCTTATTTTAAAAAAAAAAAAAATTTGAGACAAAGTCTCCCTCTACAGTCCAGGCTAGCTCTGAACTCACCCTCCTTCTGCCTCAGCTTCACAAATGCTGGGATAACAGGTGTGCTCAACCAGACCTGGCTGCCTCTTCTCTTACAAGAACTCTCTGGGGTCCCCAGTGTCTCCGGCCACCCTCTGTAGACCCTGCCTGGCAGCCCTGCACCCTGACTCTTCTGCCAGAGCCCTCTTAAGCTGGCCTTGGCCTGTTTCTCCCTCCTGCCTTCCTGTAGGTGGGGCCTGACCGCCATCCTCCTGGCAGCCTGGCTCCATTCCGAAGTGACTGTTACTTTCCTCAGATCTGGCTCTTGGAACTATCGGTCACAGTCACAGACTCTGACGGTAGCCAGGCCTGGCTCTGGCCTTCCTAGGAGTCATATGAGACTTCCTGTGTTTCACACCGAGCCCCTTTCTTTTTGAGACAAGGTCTCGTGGACTTAGACTGACCTTGAATCCCCGACCCTGCCTCCTCCTCTTCAATTCTGGGTTTATAGGCACCGTGCCTGGCTCTCGTTCTTTTTCTTTTTTCTATCTCTCCCTCTCTTCCCTTGCCTTCTCAAATAGAAATAGGAGTATCCCTAAGAATTACCATGAACTAGTAGCCCAGGAAGCTACTCAACCCTTTTGTTTGTATGTATGTAGCCCAGGATAGCCTCAAATACGTGTTGACCCTCCTGCCTCAGCCTCCTCAGTGTTGGAATCAAAGGGAAGTGCCACTAAGCCCTTCTCTCTCTCTCTCTCTCTCTCTCTCTCTCTCTCTCTCTCTCTCTCTCTCTCTGTGTGTGTGTGTGTGTGTGTATGTGTATGTATGTGTATCTCTGTCTCTCTCCCTCTCCCCCTCTCCCTCCTGTCTTTAACTTCTTTTCTTTCTTTCTCTTTTTATTTTGCTTTTCACCATGATTTTTTGAGACAGGGACATGTAACAGGCTAGCCTCAAACTCCTCACCCTCCTACCTCCATCTCCCAAGGGTGGAAGGCATGCACCATCACACCTCGTTTCTGAATCTCTTTCTCCAAAGACCCTCACTATGCTGCTTCTGACCAGGGGCCTTTGAGAGCACCCTGGCTGAAATCCATGTTCACAAACTCTCTTCCTGTTTCTGTGGCTCCTTTTGCCTCGTCTCCAGCCTTCCAGTCATTTGTCCTTTCTGCTCTGTTGCTTTCCACCCTACTCTGCCTAAACCTAAGAGAAACCCTGCCCCTGCCTCCCCTCCGACCCTGCCACTTCTCCCCCCAGGTCTCCCCACACCCAGTCCTGGCCCCAGCCTCACCTGCCCTGTTGGTTTCAATCACCTCTTCCTGAGCCAGTGGGCAGGGCTCACCAGGGGCTGGCAGAGGAGGCAGTCCCATGATTCCCAGTCCCCCAGCACCACCCCTGAGCAGCCCGGGGTGCGTGTGGGGTCCAGGTGGGTAGGCCCCGGCCACAGTCACCCCCATGGAAGGAGGAGTGATGGGCGGTGGTGGGCTGATGCCACCGCTGCCGTGGTGGGGGTGTGGTGGGGGCGGAGGCGGGGGGTCGGGCTTGCAGTAGTTGGGTGAGCCCGGCTGTGGGGGCCTGGGGATATGTTTGTTTTTCTTCTTTGGCAATTTCTGCTTGGCCATAGCCAGTGAGTAGTACATGCCGAAGTTGTTCACGATGACGGGCACGGGCATGGCAATGGTCAGCACACCAGCCAGGGCACACAGCGCCCCGACCAGCATCCCAGACCACGTCTTGGGATACATGTCTCCATAGCCCAGGGTGGTCATGGTGACCACAGCCCACCAGAAGCCGATGGGGATGTTCTTGAAGTAGGTGTGGTTGGAGCCCAGGATGTCGTCAGGGTCGGCCCCGATGCGCTCGGCGTAGTAGATCATGGTGGCAAAGATGAGGACCCCCAGAGCCAGGAAGATAATGAGTAACAAGAACTCGTTGGTGCTGGCCCGGAGCGTGTGGCCCAGCACGCGTAGCCCCACGAAGTGACGGGTCAGCTTGAAGATACGAAGGATGCGAACGAAGCGGACAACACGCAGGAAGCCCAGCACGTCCTTGGCAGCTTTGGAGCTGAGACCTGACAGACCCACTTCCAAGTAGAAGGGCAAGATGGCTACACAGTCGATGATGTTCAGGCTGCTTTTGAGAAACTCCACCTTATCCGGGCAGAAGGTGACCCGCATGAGAAACTCAAAGGTGAACCAGACCACACACACGCCTTCCACATAGGTCAAGAAGGGTTCCGTCTCCACCTCCACATTGGTGATGTTCTCCGGGGGAGCCCCAGGGATTGGGGAGGCCTGCGTCACCGTCTTGTTGCTGATGTGGATGAAGCCCTCGTGTGTCTCCAGGCAGAAGGTGGTGATGGAGATGAGGATAAAGAATAGGGAGGCGAAGGCCACATACTGCAGGGGGACGGGAAAGAGAACGAGGGTGACTAACTTGTTTGTATCACTGGGGTCTAAAGGACTTGCTGGTGGCCTTGCGTTCCTCACTTCAGGACCCAAATCCTAAGAGAATCCAAGCGTTCCCACTTAATGCTTCCGCCACTTCTAGCAATCTGTTCTGAGACAGGAAGGGCAGGAGTTTGCCACAGTGACCTAAGGGAAGAGCCCTTTCTGGGTCCTGTATCAGGGTTCCCCAGAAGGACCCAAATATTCTACTTGCAGGTGGGGACGAGAACGAATGCAGCACTGCCCAGGTCTCAGAGACTTGGTTCTCAGCCTGGAGCCGGGAGAGGAGAGGGTGAGTGGGGGCACGGGACACTAGCCATAACAGCCTGGTGCGCGTGGGTCAGCACTCTGCCCCCAGAGTCATTCCCAGCCCTCTTTCCTTTATTTCAAGACAGGGTCTCTAACTTCACCAGGCTGGCTTTGAACTTACAGTCCTCTTGATTCAGCCTTTTGAATAGCTGGGATAACAGGCCACTAAGACCGGCTCAAAAACCTGGGTTTGAATTGGTCAAACTGGAGCAAGGGTTGAGCTTTCTGAATCTGAATTTTGTTTTTTAATGGCATTGTTATGAAGATTTGGTGAGTGTACAGAGGGCTTGCTTCCAAAAACAGTGTTTGGCTGAGTGCCTAGAACACAATGAGATCCGAGCTGTTACTAGGGTACGGTGATCAGTTAGTGGGGATGAGGGGGTCAGAGAATGGCTAGGATCTAAGGACCTCATTGTCAGTATCCCACTGAAAACAGAGACCTGGGGGGCAGTTCAAAGATGTGGCCGGGAGCTGTAGAGGGAAGGCCTTACTGGGTTCAGAGTAAGGAGAGGGAAGAGGAATGAGGAAGAACGGAAAGCCTTGTGGATGGAGACAGGTTACAGTTCTGGAGAGGTAAATTCAGGGGTCTGGACTATGGGCCAGAGTCCAATAACTGGAGGGGTGAGTGGGCCCTGGGTCTTAGGGTAGGCTGGGAGAATGGTCAGAAGTGTAGACCACCGACTTGATTTCTCCGCAGTGGTGAAGAGGCCAGAGGCCTCTGCAGAGCGCATGCCCGGGGCCTCCCCTCCCCCACCCGCAGGCTGCAGCACTGCAGTGGAGGCGGGCCGACCCGGCCCGGAGGAGGGCGCGAGGCGGCCAGAACCATGGACAGCTCCTTCAGCCGCAGTGCGCAGCCGCAGTGCCCTGAATGCCTTAACTCCTTCCAGGCTAAAGCGCTGCAAGCCGGCGCGCAGCCGCAGTGCCCATGGCTTAGGCTTGGTGGCTAGAGGCTACCTGTCCTACAACTTGTGTAACCCCTTCCTTCCCAGGGGTCCGAGGAAGGGTGGGCACCCACTGCAGGGCACAGGTGCAGGGCTGGTTTGCCCTGAAGTGACTCTTAAGCAGAAGGCATGGCGGGGTACCAAGGCTCTGTAAGAAGGAAAAGAAAGCGGAGCCAGGACTGGACCCTGAGCTTGGAAGTGGTTTGCGGTCCCAACTTGCAAGAAGGTCCACCTGGAGGTTGGAAAGTACCGGCACACAGCAGATACTCAAATAAATAAATAATTTTAAAAATCTGTGCAAATAAATAAATGAGTAATCTTTGTAGCCATTCTCGATCCCTAATCTGACTGTCACCCAAAGACTCTATCTCTGTTTCAGCACCCTTCAGTGGGGTCAAAGGAATGAAGGACTACCCAGGCCATCGAGTGGAGGAGGAGATGCTCAGAGGCCCAAAGGAGCATCTAGGGCTATGTCCCTCCTGCCCCTCTTACTTTCCCCTCCCCCCCAACTCAACCCCAAATGTCGCCAATTCAGCGCTTCTCAGCGACTAAACTTTATGTGAAGCCTCTTTCTCCCCCCCTCTTCTTCCCCCCTCTCACCCTCCCCCCCGCAGTACGAATGCGGCACTGCGGCTCCGCGTCCTTCCTGGCCCAGGACGCAGCACGGTGGGGGGCGGGGGCGAGTGGAGAATGGCTCTTCCGTTCGTTACCCACTTTTGCTAGTGCCCCCTCTTTTCCAGAACATACCCCCAAGCTATTCCCATATACCTCGCTCCAGGGTCTCTCGGCCCAAAGGAAGTTTAGAAAGAGGGAAAAACTATGGCCAGAGCTATCGAGAGTATTCATAAGGCCCGGGAAGTTACTGAGGTTCACAAACTTTTCCAGGAGAGATCTTTAAGGGACTCTGGGGTTTCTAAGAAAGGAGAGGAGGGCTCTGGGTTTACCCCAGGGGAAGCAAACAGAAGAGCGATGGTAGGGGGTGTTGAGAAATGGGGGGTGGGGTGGGGGGAGCAAGGCTTGGAGAGGAGAATCCTGCTGGCTGAGCTATCCCAGGAGGGGGTGGGGTGGGAATTGAGAAATTTCTGGGCTGATGACTTGGATTTGAGGTGACACAAACTTCTTGTTTGTCACTTGGCAGAATGAGAAAGTAACTGGGGAAGGAGGAATGGAAATGAAGTGAATCCCAGAGGCACAGGGTAGGTGTGCAGTTGGACGGAGGGATATGCTAGTAACTGTGAGCGATGGGGGGGGCACATACTGGGGTACTGGAGAGGGTAAGTATAACATGGGGCTCTTCTGGAGACACAGGAGTGGAACCTGCTGGACTCGAGGGAGGAAGTCCTTTGCAGGAGGTTGGTAAAGCGGGTGAAGAAGTTGAGGGTTTAGAAAGGAAGACGTCGCCCCCAACACACACTCAGCTAGGTTGTGGGGAAACTGTCCTGACTAGGACCAGTAATTTGGAAGTTCAGAAGGCTCTGAGGGTTCCTTGGGGGCGGGGATCTTCTAGAACTTTGAGAGCTAAGAGCAGAAGATCACAGATATCCAGGAGGTTCAAAGTTAGAGAGAAAACAGATCTAGGAGTTGGACCCAGGGAGAATGAGGGAGGGACCCAAAGAGGGAGAGATGGAGAAGCAACTTCAGTGGGTCTGGAGGGGTGTGGGGCCGGGACACTGAGGATCGGGAATAAGTAAATGGCTTCAGAGTGTTCAAGGGACAGTGAGGAGTTTTGGAGAGGCTAAGGACATTCTGGGGGCCTGCCAAAGGTCTCAGAAGGTGTGTGGGAAAGGCGGGGTGGGACTGTCAGGGAAATCCAGATTTTCCGCTAGGAAGCCGTTCCCCAGGATCTATGATGACTTGGAGCAGCCGGTTGGGGTTTAGAAGGTCCCAGAGACGCTAAAGGTTCGAAAGGTGTCCTTGGAAGGTTGGCCTAAAGAGAGGGGTGTGTTTGCAGGGGCGCAGGGAACTCCAGCTGTAAGGAGGAAGGGCTTCCAGAAAACTTGGGAGCTCGGGAGGAGGGACACTGGGATGGAATGCTCCGGAAACGGAGCGGTTGGGATAATTAGGAGTGCTCGGAGAGCGCGCTCACCCTGGCGGCCCGCGACGAGTAGGGGTCCTCAAAAAGCGCCCACACACGGGGCTGCCAGCGCCGCCACCACGTGCCGCCCGCGCCGCCCGCGCCCCCGGCAGGTCCTCCAGCACCTCCGCCCGCGTCCTGAAAACACAGACGCTTGAGCTCGCCGCCTGCCCCGTCCAGACCGCCGCCTCCTGCGCCCGCCTCGTCGTCCAGGCCCGCATCGTGGGCGCCTCCGGCGTTGGCGTTGGCGTTGCCGGAGGAGTCCGGCGCCTCGAAGGAGTCCAGCGCCTCCTCAGCGTCACGGTGCTGGCGGTAGGTCATCCAGCAGCAGGCCTCCACGTCCGTCTCGTCTATGCCCCAGAAGCCAAGCTCCTCCTCGAAGAGCGGCCCGCACACGTCGGCCGGGCAGTGCAGCTTGCCTGTGCGGTAGTAGTTGAGCACGTAAGCGAAGACGCCCGGGTGACGGTCGAAGAAGAACTCGTCCGTGCCCGGGTCGTAGTCAAAGCGCGCGGCCGCCTCGGGCTCGGTCAGCCCGGCCAGCCGGGTCCCCGGCAGGGTGCGCAACGTGGAGCGGTACGTCTCATGGCGCACGCCGCCCACGTTGATCACGATCTTACCGCTGTCGCCGCCGCCGCCGCCGTGCCGCCCCATGGCCACCGCCGGCAGCCCGGGGCATGGCTCGGCACGCCGGCCCCCAGGCCCGCAGGAAAGCGGGGCACCCGCCGGGGAGGCGGCGGTGCCGGGTTGAGAGCACTGCTGCTGCTGCTGCGGCGGCGGCGGCGGCAGAGGTGGTGGTGAGGACTCTGGCGGCTGCGGCGTTGGCGCCGGCTGAGGATGCTGCTTGCCGGTCCCCTGGTGCCCGTGGAAGGACCAGACGCACACTGAGCTGAGCCTTGGACAGGGAGGCGGGGCTGAGGGGGCAGGGTCTCAGGGGCGGGGCCTTGGTAGAGAGGCAGACGTGATTGGACAGAAGGAGGCGATGGGAGGGTGTGATTGGGCAGGTGGAGGGAGGACACGAGCTGATTGGACCGAGGGACTGGGCGGGGCCACGGCTAGGCAGACGCCAACCCAGCCTAACTAGAGGAGGTGGAGTTGCACAGAGAGCTCAGGGATTGGATCCTACCTAGGAGAGGGCGGGGCGTCAAGGGGACCCTAAAAAAATGCCTAACTCAGCAGCACAGCGAAAATGGAGACCTCAGAGCCAGGTATGGGAAAGAGCCAGGTACCGTGAAGGAAGGGGATCAGGCGTTCAAGGTCATGCTAAAAGTGAGATAAGAGGCCAGCCTCTTATCTGCATGAGACTCTGCCTCAAAGAGAAAAAAAAGCCTATCAAGTCTTGGGGTGGGGAAGGGGGAGGGGCGGGCGGTGGAAATCACAACAAGAGAAGCTGACAAAAAGAAAACAAATTGCCTAGAGCCCAGGCAGGCAAGACCTGCGCACTGAAAAGGCAAATGAACAGGAAAGTAGCTGTGATTGGATGCAGCGAGCCCAAGAGATTATTAACAATCCTTATTGGGCCGAGACAATGAGGGGGGAGGGTCTCAACTGGGGTGGGGGCGGTACAAGGGAACTAGAAGTGGAGTTGGAACCTGATTAAATAAAAAATTGACAGGAGACAGTCGAAGCGGAAGATACTGGGACGCTATGGTAAAGGAAGGAGAGAGAGGCCCGGGAGCCTCTGGATGAAAGCTAGGGAGGAGCCGAGGCTGCAAGTTGTGGAGTTCAGGGAGGCCTTTAGGTTTGCTATCCTTCTGCTGCAGCCTTAGTAGCTCTTAGCCAAGTAGCTGAGATGACAGATGAGCACCACCAGGACCAACTGGAAGTTGCAAACTTGGACTTCGTTAGATGGGGCTGGACCTGGACGAAGAGGGTCCGGAAGAATGGGAAGAGACACAGGCGGATGGGCAGGGTCTATATCTTATAGGAAACATCTTCAACAGTCCAGAGGGAAGATGCGATTAGTAAGTGGATGTCAAAGTGGGGCGCTAAAAATGAGCATTTAGAGCGCCAGAAACCGCCAGGCAGGTGGGATGGAGTTCGAGAAATGAGACACCTGTTAGGGGAATGACACTCACTGCTGGACACAGGGGTGGGGGTAGGCTGGAGTAGAGAGATTCATTGCCAGAGACCCAGGAGGATGGTCCACCAGGTCTTAGGGGAGGGGCAAAAGTTGCCAGCTGGTGGAAGAAAGGGAATGAAGTCTAGACAACAAAGATCACAGACAGGAGGGCCAAGAGATGGGTAAAGGAGTGGGCACCAGGCATGCGGAAAAGAGCGCCACCGGGAGCACGGGTAACAGCTTTTCAGCCACGAGGTCAGACGGGACCGTTGGGAAGGGGCGGGGTGACGGAGGGAAAAGTGAGAAGCCAGAGGAGAGACCTCACAACTCCGAAAGGGTAGGCCCCGCCCTCTGGGCGGTCCTAGGCGCAGAGCCAGCCGTGCGCGAGTGCAGTGGCTGCGGCGGGGGCTGCAGCGAGAGGAGGCGCCTGCGGGAACGAAGAGGGCGGGTCACGGGCTGCGACTGTCGCTGGCTCCTCGCCTTCCTCTGCAGGCTCTACGCGGGTTCGTATTCCCATCTCCAGACTCGTTCCCGCTAATGTGTGTCTGTCACCTTTCTCCGTTGTCTCTGACTGCCCTCCTGCCTGTCCCCACCACTCTAGGTATCTGGTTTCTCTTTTCTAAGTCTCTGTTTCGCCATCTCTGTCTCTATCTGTGGATCTCTCCTTTCTCTTTGGGTCTTTATCCCCCTCCTCTAGGTCTCAGGCGCTCTCTCTCTCTCTCTCTCTCTCTCTCTCTAGGTCACTTATCTTTCCCATCTGGGTCTTACTCTCCCCACCCCTCCCTGGGCTTTTGTTTCTCTCGGGGTCTCTGTCTTCCTCTCTCCCTGGGTCTTGGTTCCTCTCTGTCTCTGGGTCTCTTGGTCCTAGTCTTGCCTTGGTCTCTGACTCCTGCTCCTGATTTTTAGTTCCTCTGTGTCTACCTCAGTCTAACCCCACCCTGGCAGTAGTTGAGACTGTGTCACTCATGGGAGAGTTGCAGAAATGGGGCCTGTCCTGCAGGCCCAGGAGTGCGTCCTCACTCTCCCCAGACCATGGAGCCCCCTCCTCTGGAGACTTCAGTACTCTGATGGATCTGCCAGGGCAGAAAGTAGAAAGAGGCGCTCACTGCCCACTTTGTACTCCTAATGCTGGCACGTCGCAGGGAGACTTGCTGGGAGGGAGTGGGTTGGGTGCCAGGTCAGCTAGGGATAGGGTTGCAGGATAGGGTGGGGTCAGGGATGCATTAGAGGCTGACGCATGGACTAGCACAAGGACCTAAATCCCAATCCTTTCACACCTCACCTCCACCGGACTTTCTGCTTTTAGCAGCAGTCATGCACGGGATCCAGTTACCAAATAAATTAGTGTCTTTTTTTTTCCTAAAGGTCAGAAGTTGGGAGTGAGGTGGAGGCTGGTGAGAGATGAAACAAAGAAGACTTGTGCGGTTAGAGGCAGGCAACAGTTTGAAACTCAAGGAGGCTTGGGAAACTCGGGTGTCATCCACACTCCTAAGGCCTCACCAGGGTGTAAGGAGAGGGGCTGGTCACTAGAGAATCACCTCCCTTCCACCAGAGGCTGGATGAAGCTCAGTTACAGGGTGTTCAGAGGAGAACAGAATCAAGGCTGAGTGAGGGCATGTAGGAAAGATATCTGAGTTTCTCTGTGTAGCCCTGGCTGTCCTGGAACTCACTCTGTAGACCAGGCTGGCCTTGAACAAAGAAATCTACCTGCCTCTGCCTCCCAAGTGCTCGGATTAAAGATGTGTGCCACCACTGCCTGGCAATCTGGTCCTTTCTTGAGAATCTTTTCTTAGTCCTGGTTCACCTCATCCTTTCCCGGGGACACGCTCTGTCATCCCTCTGACTGTCCCCTCCCCTAGTCCCAAGCCCATGTCACTAGGGACCAGTCTTCCTTCCCCTCTTGGACTTCTCAGATTCCTTTGTGCTCCGCCCCCTACCCTTATTCCATCAGTGCAAAATCCACAAAAAAGTCTCAGTAAATTGGAGACTGTAGAAACTCACAGCATAAGACACCCCACCACACACACACACACACACACACACACACACACACACACACAGCCAGACTGTGATGGTGTGCTCCTTTAATCCTGCACTCGGGAGGCAGAGACAGGCATAGTAGCTCTCTGAGTTCGAGGCTAGTCTGGTCTACAGAGTGCGTTCCAGGACAGAGAAACTATGTCTTCAAAAACAAAAAAAACAAAAACAAAAACAAAACAAAGCAAAAAAAAAAGACACCCCCCCCACACACACACACAAGTACCTTGTCCCTCCCCCAAGCTCAAAATCCAGGGGGATCCTTCTGCTGCAGTCTTTGGTCCCGTGTTCCCTGTCTCACAAGCCTAGATGTAGTGTGTCTTCCTCTCCCAAAGCTTGAGCCTCTGCCCCCTCCCCGTACTCACCCCAAATTTAGGCGAGGAGGGGACTGAAGGGATCTGGCGGCGGGGGAAGAGTGACCGTGCCGCGACACCTCTGGGCAGAGAGAGACTTGAGGATGGAGGCTGTGACATCACCACCGGAGGAGGGACAGCCCCTGCTCCCCACAACCCAGGGTCTTCAAGCTCCGCCTTTATGTCCGAACCAGGGGCCTTGGAATCCCCAGGGAGAGGGTAGGACACACACAAGGTCCGTAGGATGCTGACTTCTTTCCTTAGAACAAGGACTGGAAAACCCTTTACCGATGTAATCCCCACTGCCACCTGTCGCTGTCATCGCGACCGGTCGCCTCCCACGCTTGTTGTGGCTGTGGCCGCCTCCAGCGGGACGCCAACAGGGAGAGGACTACAACATCCGTGATGCTCCGCGGTGTGCGGGCCTTTAACAACAAGCAGTGGGGGCCAGAGGCTTCATGGGGATTGTTGTTCCTGCACCTCTCGCGGGCGCGCACCCTGCAGAATGGGTTGCTTCTCTTCCCTTCCCTCTCTCCCTTAACTCCAAAGGTCAAACATTCATTTTCCCTCCCCGAAAGTTACACAAATGGTATCCTTCCATGGAAAGTTGATTTTTTTTTTAATTGGAAAGAAGCATAGCTGCTGTGGCCCTATGTGTATGTATTCTAACCCGGGCGTCTTCTGAGGAACTGCGCCTGCGTAGCCCTTCTTTCTGCCGGTCCTGTTGAACGAGACCGAGCACGCGCCAGTCCCACGCGCGGGCCTATGTTTTTGTCCCCTCGGTCAAAGACAGCCACATAGCGCCCCAAAAAGACGTCCCCGAGGATCCAGAGGGGCCCCTCAGGCTTGGGGATGTCCAAGGCCTGGAAGCCCAACAGGCAGAGGTCAACCTCGCTCTGAAGAATCTGCAAGGTGACAACACAGGACACTGTATCACAGGGCTCCCGGTTTGATGGTCCCCTCTGCACCCAGAAGAGGACAAGGAATGTTTCTAGCTGGGGGCATGAAGCCATCAGCCAGTGATGCCAGCGTTCCAGAGACAAAGGCAAGAGGGTGGGGAGTTCAAGGCCAGCCAAGGCTATACATGTAAACTCCATTTAAAAGGAAGAAAGAAATGAAATGAAAGAGAAGTTATGAAATGGCTCAGCTGGTTAAGGTGCTTGCTGCTTAGTCTGTCGATCTGAGTTCAATCCTCAGACCCCCTCGTAGTAAAAGAAGATTCAATTCCTTTAAATTGTCTTCTGACTTCTATACACATGCTGTAGTCAAAGACAGGTGCACACACAAAATAAATAGAAAATTTTCGAAAGGGAGAATAGAAAAGGAAAAGCAAAGTCCAGGCTGGGTGCTTCAGCCCTTGAGAAGCAGAGGCAGGAGAATCTCTTGAGTTGGAGGTCAACCTGGTCTATCTTAACAATTCTAAGTCTGCCAAAGCTACACAGTGAAAGTCTGTCTGAGGGCAAAGTTCCTGTGTTGGATACCTGGGCCTGGTGGGTCAGAGCCCCAGCTCTACCCTCTCAAGCTCAGTTCTGTTACTCTGACGTCACTATGGCAACCGCCTTACCTTGATGACATAGTCCTGGCCTGTGAGGTTAAAGGAGGCTCCACCAAGGTAGAACGAGACAGGGGGAAGCTCTGGGATCTTGGAACACTGAATGAGGTACTGGGGAAGAAGAAGAACAGTGAAGGGAGGCAGGCGACTCTTGCTCTCCTCAAGTGCCTTACGTGCTCCCTAGTGCCCTGGAGGACAGCTTATATTGGGCAGTCAGGTATTCAGGGTCTCCTGTAGAAAAGGTAGGCTTCTGCTATTAGGTCCAATTCTACATGTTTCTCCCCTGCCCACCTGGAAAGCATGATGGCTGCCTCCTACTGCCTTCTGCCCTATCACTCAGACCTCCAGACCACCTGCCCTCTCTTTTAACTTCTTAGTTACCTGCTTCTGTCCCTCAGACAGCAGCTCCCCACCACTCTAACACCAAATTCCCAAGATCCCCCAGCATACCCACCAGCCCCAGGAGTAGTCCTCACCTGCCCTGCCAGGAAGGGAAATCCCCCAATGGCCTTATTCAAGGCCCGGATCTCCTCACTAGGTCCTGTGATGAGGGATGTGCCTGTGTCCAGGATGGCACCACAGCCCTGGGCACAGAGATTCAGCCCTGTGCCAACCTTCACACTGTGAGGGGAGGATTAGGACAGGAACTGTCATCAGAGGCAGGGCCTGGATATCCAGACCCTCAGCTCAAACCCCATGAAGTCAGCCAGGCTCCTCACCTCTTCATGTGGACCTGCCAGTAGGCAGGGATGGTGACTGGTATGAAGATGAGGGGAGGTACGTAGTGATCCGGGTCTGAGCCCCCCAGGACGAGTTCTCCACCATCAGACCCTTCAGAATCCCTGCAGAAGCAAAGTGTAATTAGGAGGTTGGTGTTTCATCTCTTGGATTCCAAGGTGGCCAGGGATGGGATTTCCTGCCAGTTGGCTTCTAGATGTGTGTGTTGACTAGTTTTATGTCACCTTGATACCAGCTAGAGTCACTGAAGATTAGGGAACCTCAACTGACAAAATAACTCAATAAGATGAGGCTATAGGCAAGCCTGTGGGGCACTTTCTTAATTAGTGATTGATGTGGGAGGGCCACCCTATCGTGGGTGGGACCTCCTCTGGGCAGGTGGTCCTGGGTTCTATGAGAAAGCAGGCTGAGCAAGCCACAGGAGGAAGGCAGTCAGCAGCACCCCTCCACGGCCTCTGTGTTCATGCCTGTGGTGGTTTGAAAGAAAATATCCCCATAGGGAGTGGTACTACTATGAAGTGTAGCCTTGTTGGAGGAGGTGTGTCACTAGGAGTGGGCTTTGGGGGTCTCTGAGGCTCAAGACAAGCCCACTGGCTCACTGTCACTTCCTGCTACCTTCAGATCAAGATGTAGAACCCTCAGCTCCTTCTCCCGCACCGCATCTCTCTGCAGGCCGTCATGCTTCCTGTATGACAGTGATGGACTGAACCTCTGAACTGTAAGCCAGCTCTATTTAAGTGTCTTCCTTATTTAAAGAGTTGTCTTGATTATGGTTTCTTCATGGCATGGCAATAGAAGCCTTAACTAAGACACTGCCCTGTTTGAGTACCTGTTCTCACTCCCTTCCCTGATGACCACGTGATTCAGAAGCAGAAGCCAAACAAACCCTTTTCTCTCTAACTTGTTTTTGGTCACAGTGTTTTATCATAGCAATAGTAACCCTAACCGAGACAGTGGGGTGGGGAGTGCAGGCAGGTCCTATATGTGGGGACTGGAAGCAAGACAAAGATGACCTTGAACTCCTGACCCTCCTGCTTCCACCTGCCAAGTACTGGGCCGGCAGGCACCCGTGCTATGTATGAGGAGGCCTTTTGAGTGTAAGGTTGTGCCTACTAAAAGTCGGTGAGGAATGACTGACTCTAGCTCTAGGCAGGGCTCTCCAGTGAAGTGTGGGCTCTCTTTGGGGTGAAGGAGGGGACCTTAAGTGCAGTACTCATGGAATGAGCATGGAATTTCCTGTTTGATTTCAAAATCTGGGGCATTGTGAACCCAGGGTGAGCTTTGTTGGTATGTCCGGAGTTGCCACTTAGGTTGTGGGGTTTCTTCTTATTTTTCTATATTGGGTAAGCACTTTCCTGAATGCAGGTAGACAGAAGCTCTTGTGTTGAGAGACTGACTTCCTTCAAGGACCACCGGACTTCCTGTGTTGATAAATGGGACTTCTTGTCTTGGGGTTGGTGTTGTGGCTGTGTGCCAAGCTACAATCTTGGGAGTTTAGCTGTGCTCCGTTGTCATCGCAGCTGGCCTTGTTGACTGTTGACACCCCTCATGGAGGACTGGGGGGTGGGGGTGGGGAGGGCATGGGATCCTCACCTGAGTGTGCAGCTGCCCGATCCTAGGCAACTCTGCTTCAACTAACTGATAGTAGCCTAAGAGAGGTGCTAGAGTATACAGGACCGGGAAGACTGGCGGGGAGGCTCCGTTTACGGAGCTAACGGGAATCCCTCATCCCTGCTGGGTGGAGGCTTTTCAAGGACAACCTTTTAGGGGGAGGAGCCCACACATCACTGCGAGCAAGGTCTCGCCTATGCTCTGGAAGGAAGCGGAATAAGCTGATGGTACCCCAGAGTGAACTGTGAGAGAGGGGTGCCTAGGTATCGGGATACCTTAGGAGGAGGGTAGATGCCCCTTAAGAAGGGATTTTAGCCATATGTGTACTCTAAGGTATGGAGATAGTTCCCACACAGTACCTGTTGAGGTAAAAGGAGAAGATGGGTTTCTCCAGCAGCCCCTGCTCCACGAGAGCGTCCAGCGGAGGCTGGACTCCGCCCACAGCCAGAGTCGGGAAGCCGAGGCCCAGGATCCCATCAAAGTGGGCGAAGGCAAAAATCAGGCTGGGCTCCCACAGAGCCTCTCCAAATGTCACAGAAGCATCGTGGATCCCCCCGATCTAGGGGGAAATTGATGTGGGAACAGTTACTTCTACAAATGCATTACTTTCCTATAGCTGAGATCCTGCTTGGGGCCATTGGGAAAGGAATCTAAACAGTCCACATCCCGCTTCTTCCTAAAAGGCCACACACATCTGTTCAGGAGGTTCCACCCCACCACCCAGGAAGCTCCACTTCTGAGGAGGCAACGCTTATCGGGAAGGACGCCTCTTATCTTTGTCTAGAAGTCCCACCCTCTTTCTCAAGAGGCCCCGCCCCTTCACAAGAAGCCCCGTCCTCTTGCTAAGGAGACCCCCATCTCCTTGCTAGAAACCTTACCTCCTTCCCCAGCAGACCCTGCCTTTCTCTAAGAAATTCCATCCCTTGCCCAGAAGACTCCCACCGCCATGACTCACCCCACCCCCACCCCACCCTCCCCCATCCCCCATCCACCTCTTCTTAAGAATCTCCTCCCTGTCTCCCATTGGGGTCAACCTCCTCAAGCCCCTCCCTGAACCAGTGAATTCTGGTTCTAAACTGAAGTCTTGTGTGGCTGAAGTCACCCACAGTCAGATTCTCCCGGCTTAGGATTCCAGTCAGCCGCCCGGTCCCATACTGAATGACAAACTTGGTCCCATTGGGCCGAAAGGAGCTGGAGGTCTTGGGATTAAAACGATGGTGAAACCCTAATTCAAGAGATAAGACAAGTGTCACTCAGGGTACCCATGAGGACAGCCTAGGGAGCACTGAGGTCAAGTCCCTCCTCTTCTCCCATCGTGACCCTTTGGCCTTCTTCCTCAGGGGAACTCACAGCAGGCCAAACTGAAGAAATGACACCTCGTGGACGGAACCCAGAAGTTGGAAGAACCCGTGTCAAAGACAACTCTGAAATTCTGAGGAGGCGTTCCCAAACCAATGTCTCCAAAATACTGAGTCTGGTGACACAAGAGAACACAGGATAAAGGAAGAGCTGGGTATTCTGCTGCAAGAGTGGGAACTGGGGCGCTGGGACTCACGTTCATGAACTTGGAGAGAGGCACAACGGAGGGCTTGCCACCAGAGGTGGGGGTCCTAGGAAGCTCTGATGGCTGTTCCCATCCATTCAGTGGGCTTAAGATCCTGTGTCCAGGAGGGATTCGGCGAAGGGGGACTCTAGAGAGAGAGGGGGGAATTTGAACAGTGAGAAACCCATGCATCCAAGAGACCCTTGTGTGATGGATGCCCTCCACGGGACCTGAAGGTAAAGATCCCAAGGTCCTGTAGGAGCAGTCATCGACCGCGGCTTCATAATGACCCTGAAGTGCTACTGAAGGCAGCTTCACAGCCCTGCAGGAGAAAGGATCAAAGAGCTTCCAGTATCCCCATACCTTAAGGTAAGCTGTTCCCCAGGAACCAGCATTCCTGTGGCCTCCACAGATGCCCCCCTCAAAGTTGATGGGAAAGGAAGCTGGAGAGATGGTTCAGTGAGTGGTTAAGGACACTTGGGGATCCAGCAGAAAACATGAGCTCTGTTCCCAACACCCATATTGGGTGGTTCACAACCACCAGTGACTCCAGCTTCAAGAGATCCAGTATCCACTTCAGGCCTCCCCCAGCACTGACCTCACCTGCACATACCCACACATAGACTCACACATAACCATATCATTAAAAATAATGATTAAAAGTATATATAAAAGATGGACCAGAGTGGGGTGATGGGGGGGGTCACCCTTCTCAAAGAAGAAGGGGAGGGGAATGGGGGAAGAGCTGTGGGTGGGAATGACTGGAAGGAGGGAGGGGCAGATATTGGGATGTAAAGTGAATAAATAAATTAATTAATGAAAAGATATATATAAAATATTATGGGCCAGGCAGCGGTGGCACACACACCTTTAGTCCCAGTACTCGGGAGGCAGAGGCCAGAGCGGTCTACAGAGCAAGTTCAAGAACCACCAAGGCTACATGGAGAAACCCTGTCTCAAAAACAACAACAAAACAAAACAAACAAACAAAAAGCATATAGAAAATAGCAAATATATACATATATGTGTATGTATGTATGTATATATATACATAACTTAGCTTATATATAGCTGTAGATTCAAACCCCAATACTTCCAGAAGAAACAAAAAAGGAAATCCTGACTTGATACTACATTTAACAATTTTTTTTGAGATTTAAAAAAAATTATTTTATGTGTGTGATTGTTTTGTCTGCATGTATATCTGTGCACTGTGTAGATGTCTGGAGCCTGCAGAGGTCAGAAGAGGGTGTCAGATTGATCCCTTCAAACTGGAGTATCCGCTGTGAGGTGCCCCATGAGTGCTGGGAATCAAAGCAGAGCCCTCTGAGAGGGTAGCAGGTCCTCTTAACCACTGGGCCACGCCTCTCCAGTCCTGCACTCACAGTTCTTTACACTGTCCAGGGGAGGGAGGACCTTTACAGTACAGCAGGGCAGCGTGCGAGTGGGCGCACTGATGAAGGACATGGTGGAAGGAAAGAACTGATTTCTGCAAGTTGTCCTTAGACCCCTCCACATGGACAATAAATAAATGTGATAAAAAGAAAAATTATAAAATTCACTGCAACATGCAAAATTCACATTCAAAAAAAGGTAAATAAAAGTTGGTTTGCAGGTTGTCTTATTTGTTTGCTTTTGTTTGTTTTGAGACAGGATCTCACTAAGTAATCCTGGCTATCCTAAACCTCACTCTGTAGTCCAGGCTGGCCCTAAAATCAGAGATCTGCCTGCCTCTGCCTACCGACGCTAGGATTAAAGGCATGTGCCACCACTGCTGAATTTAGACTTTTTTTTTAAGATAATTTTTTTAAAATAAAAAGAGGTCTTAAGAAATGGCTTGGAGGTAGAGCCCCTGCCTAGAATCCCCCAGTGTGGGGCTGGGGCATGACTCAGTGGTAGAGTATTTGCCTAACATGTACAAGACTGTAGGTTTGGTCTTCAGTACCACAAGAGCAGGACAAAAAGAAGGCAACAAGAAAGAAACTGACAGGAATTAAAGGAGGGTCAGAGGGAGCGAAGAAAGCAACCTTGAGCATTTGACAGGGAGATGTGCTCAGTAAGGATGGTCTGACCGGAGAAATGGCGAGCTGAAGTGGTCGGGTCTTCTGTGGAACAAACACAGAGTGGACTCTGCTCAACCACAGCCTCCCTCACCAGTGTTACTAGAACCTCAGCATGAAGCCTGATCCAACCCACTGGAGCAGTGGTGGTGGATGGTGGCATGGGGAGGGAGATCAGGTCTAGTTATATAGCCCTGTCCTGGCTGGCTTCCAACTTGTAGCAATCCTCCTGCCTCTGCCTCTGAGTGGTGTCTGATGACTGGCAGCCAAGTATCCTGTAAAGGCCTCCCCAGTCCTCAGCCTCTAATCCACATACAATCCGTGATACAAAAGGATTTCCACGAGCTCCAAACCACCCTGGCCTACAGAATTAAACTATTTTTAAGATATGGTTGGAGAGGGCGTTGGAGAGAGATGGCTCAGTGATTAAGAGCACTGACTGCTCTTCCAGAGGTCCTGAGTTCAATTCCCAGCAACCAAATGGTGGCTCACAACCATCTGTAATGGAATTTGGTGCCCTCTTTTGGCCTGCAGGCATATGTACAGGCCACTGTACACATAATAAATAAATCTAAAAAAAATATGGTTGGAGAGATGGCTCAGCTGGCAAGAACATTATTGCTCTTCCAGAAGACCAAGGTTTGATTCCTAGCACCCACATGGTGGCTCACAGGCATCTATAATTCCAGTTTCAGGGCATCCAGTGTCCTCTTCTAGCCTCTGTAGGCACCAGGCATGCACACAGTGCACATATACACATGCAGGCATGTGCTGGCTAGTTTTTAAGTCAACCTGACAAAGCTTGAGTCATGTTGGAAGAGGGCACGACAGTTGAGTAATTGGCCCTCACCAGATTGTCCCATGGGCATTGTTTTTAATGTGGGAGGTCCCAGTTCACTGTGGGCAATGCCACCCGGGGCAGATGGTCCCGGTTGTATAAGAAAACAGTTGAGCACGCCAAGGGGAGCAAGCAGGAACCCTCCATGGCTTTTGCTTTACTTCCTGTCTCCAAGTTCCTGCCTTGACTTCCTTCCATGATACACTCCTGAGAGTTGTAAACTGAAATAAACTGCTTTCTCCTTAAGTTTCTTTTGGGCACGGTGTTTTATCACAGTAATAGAAACACTAACTAAGATATTACTGGTGCCAGGTTCATGGGGCATTGCTGTGACAGACCTGGTGTGTGTTTTGGGGGGAGGATTGTGGCGCGGCACTGCACTTTGGGCTGAAAAAGTGATTGAGAGCACAGAGCTCAGTTCTGTGGGAACTTGGAAGCTAAGCATGTTGAAAACACAGACTATGGAGGCCTTGCTTGTAAATTTCCTACATGAAGTATTTAAATGCCTTAAAGGGCTGGAGAGATGCCTGAGTGGTTAGGAGCGCTGACTGCTCTTCCTGATGTCCTGAGTTCAATTCCCAGCAACCACAAGGTGGCTCCCAACCAACTATAATGAGATCTGGTGCCTCTTCTGGCCTGCAGGTTTATGTGCAGATAGAGCACTCAATACATAAAACAATAATAATGATAATGATAATAATTCTTTTTTCAATAGGGAATGCCTTACAAATTCTATCAAGGCAACTTATGTAATATTTTTAATTAAGAACTACCGAAGTGAAACTTTGCTTTGCTGGGACAATTGATCCTGGTTAGCTAGAGCTGAGATATTAGCACTAATTAAACAGAGATCAGTGTCTGGGCATGGTGGCACACACCTGTAATAACATCAGAGATCAAGTGTCAGGTAGGCAGATGTCTGGAAGTTCAATGCCAGCTTGATCTATATATGGAGTCCCAGGATAGCCAGGACTATACAGTGAGACTCTGTTGAAGAAGAAGGGGTGGAGGAAGAAGAGGAGAAGGGACCAGAGTCACTGAAGTGAAGTCTTCTGGGAAGTGTTTTCCTCAGGTTCAACACACAGAAGCTGTGCTGGAGAGGGTGCCGAGGCTGTTGCTGGCAAACCAAACTTGGCAGTGTGTAAGAGTTTCCAAGGTGCTGCTGGCTTTGAGGGCATGAAGGGATCACGGAGAGCAGCGGAGGCTTCCCATTGTGAGCACTCACGAGAAGCCATTGAAGATGGCTGAAGATGGAGTCGGTTGCAGAGGCCCTGCATCTTGAAGATGCTAATACCATGGATGACCACGGTAGGCATGGGTGGCATGCAAGGGTGGTAGCGGCTGTGGAGTGGAGCCTGCTAGAGCCTCAGAGATGAGCTCCGTGCTCTGGGGCACACCCTCTGGAGCCTAGATTACCTGTCCCAGATGTCCAGGCTGAGCTTACCACTGTTAGATTTGGTTGCGCTTTGCCTTCCCTGGGACTGTGTCTCTTCCCTCTTGGAATAAGAAGGTACTTGTTCTGGTTTTACAACCATGCCCACGGTTGAGACTTTGAACTTTTAAAGAGACTTTGAAATTTTAGAGAGATATGAATATTTATAGAAGCTTAAACTTTGATCTTTTTTTTTAAACTTTTTTTTCTTTAAGGTTTATTTATTTAGGGCTGGAGAGGTGGCTTAGCAGTTAAGAGCACTGACTGCTCTTCCAGAGGTCCTGAGGTCAATTCCCAGCAACCACATGGTGGCTCACAACCATCTGTAATGGGATCTGATGCCCTTTTCTGGCATTCAGGTGTACATGCAGATAAAACACTCATATATACCTAAAATAAATAAATAGAAATCCTGAGACAAGGCAAAATATATATATAAATATATATATAAAATATATATTATATTCATATAATTTTTTCCAAAACAGCTCATTTACGTGTCAGGAGAGCAGCAAAGGCCACCGTACAAATGAATGGGTGGGGCTTCTTTAAGACTCCATTGCAAAAGCTGTTCGAAGATACTTGCCTTGAGTTGAGTGTTTACTCAGTCCTGACCTAGTGGCTGACCCTCTCTCCTGGGGGAATGGAGTGTGCTGGGACGTAACATGTCCAGGGATGACCTGCATATCCTAGATCTACTGCTCTTGGTGTGGAGTCTGTGGTACGGTGGGTTCAAAATTCAGCTTAAAAGGAGCTGGGGTTGTGGCTCGGTTGATAGAGTTCATCTATCATACAGGAAACTCTGGCTTGCACCTAAGTCAGGCATGGAGGTGAACTCTGGTTCACCACCAGTCAGGCATGGTGGCCAACTCCTAGAATGGTTAACACAGAACAATCAGAAGCTCATTCTTGGCTGTAGATCCAGTTTATGGCTAATCTGGACTACATGAGTCAAAAAAAAAAGGAAAGGAAGGAAGGAAGAAAGAAAGAAAAGAAAATCAGTACTGGTAAGGTAGCACAAAGGGTGGGGACTTGCTGCTAAGTCTGATGACCTGAGTTTAGTCCTAGGATCCGTAATGCAGAAGGGGAGAACTATTCCCGAAAGGTGTCCTCTGACTTCCACTCATCTGCTGTGCCAGCACACATACCCCACAACACAAAAAATAAGTAGATGTAAAAACAAAACAGTGCCCTCTGGCCACTGCTCAGCCCCGACACCCCAGCCCAGTCCTGTGACTCAGCCTGAAGAGGCCCTATCAAGAGTTGGGAGATGCTAAAGGAAAAGAAGGGAGACATTTCGAGAAGAGTCAGAGACAAGGTGTTGGGGTAACTCATAGGAAAGCCTTCCAGAAACAAGCATATTCAGAGGCTGAGAATCTGGGGATGTCGAAGTTTCCAGACCACAGAGATGGGTCTCCAAGAAGCGGAGGTAAAGTCAGGAGGCTTGAGCCTCAAAGCCAGATCACTAGGCCTCTGGTCCAAGGAACCCTCTCACAAAATGTGTCCTGGCTGGATAAGGAGGGGTCTGTAATCCTGGACTTCAGAACCAGAGATGTTTTACCTTGTGGTACTGAGGATTGAATGGTGTCGACTAGACAAATGCTCTCCCACTGGGACACAGCCCCAGCTCTTGGTTTCTGCAGACAGTGTCCTCATACCCTTGAACTCAGCCTTTCTGCCTCAGTCTCCCCGAATGCTGGAACTCCACACAACTTAGCCAAAAGAATATATTGGACTTAATTCAGTGGTGAACACTTTTAATCTCAGCACTTGAGAGCCAGAGCCAGAAGGATCTCTATGAGTCCAAGGCCAGCCTGGTATACATAGTGAGTTCTAGTACAGCTAGGACTACATAGCGAGATACTATGTTTTTTTAAAAAAAAAAAAATTGTGGGGCTGTGGCTGTTGCCATGGCTAAGGGGATGGCTCAGTGGGTAGAGCTTACATAGCATAAATCTCAATGTTCCCTTCCCAGGAATTCCAGCACTTGGGAGGTAGAAGCAGAAGAATCTGGAGTCCAAGGTCATTCTTTGCTATGGAGGGAGTTTGAGGCTAGCCTGGGGTAAACAAGACCAAGTCTGGACAAAGCCAAACCAACCAAACAAAAATTAAACAACCGAGAAAAGTGTGGGATCTTGGGGCGTGAAGGGCCCCTGGGCAGCTTGGGTGGCAGGCAGGGCTCTGGCAGCCTTTGCTCTTCTCTCCTATTTCTTCTGCTTTGCTAAAAACCATTATTCCTCCAGCTACTTCCTTCTCCTGACGGTGACCTCCAAGGTCCAGCTATCAAAGTATTGAAGTCCAGCAATCAAAAACCCCCTTTGGGAAACATAGGGTTTCCCCTTGTATCTTTATAAACCTCCATTTGCCTTTGGGCCACGCCTGTCTCCTCTCTATCCTTTATTCCACTCCAAGACAAAGACCCTTCCTCTCCTCCCTCTCCCTTGCTTCCTTCCTCTCCTCCCTATCCTCTGTCTCTCGTCTTTCTCATTTCCTGCCCTCCATCCCTCCATCACAAATAAATCTCCTTTGTGCTGAGAACATGGTCTTGGGGGGGTCCTGAGCCTTTACTCTTCCTAACAGGAGGTGTTATGCTGAATTTCTCAGGGTGGAAATCCCAACCTGAGAATGGCCCAGGCCTTTTAGACTTTAAGATGGTTCAGAGGGTAAGCTAGCTTGCAGCCAAATCCTTGAACCTGAGCTGGATTCACAGTCACAGAACCTTCTCTCTCTCTCTCTCTCTCTCTCTCTCTCTCTCTCTCTCTCTCTCTCTCTCTCACACACACACACACACACACACACACACACACACACACGAATAAAATCTGGGGACCCTGAAAAAAATTGAATTCTTGGGGCACCAAGAAGGCCAGCCTCAGTCTTAAAGGGCAAGCGGTGGGAATCTGTCGGGAGTGAGGGTGGGGTCCCCATACCGGATCAGTGTGGCCTCATCAGGCTCCAAGTTCCCCAGCAGCAGCAGGCACAGCAGCAGTGGTGGCGACATTTCTGGGGACTAGGGCTAGGCCAAGATGTCCTGTGGCCCCTTTCTTCCCCTTGAGACTCCACCCTGTTCACGCCCCACACCACCTACTGGAACACAGAAGTGACTCTGTGTGTGTGTGTGTGTGTGTGTGTGTGTGTGTGTGTGTGTGTGTGTGTGAAGAACTTCAGTAGCAGGTGGTACAGGAGCCAGAACCAGGCCGTTTAAGATGTGTGCTGAATGTGTGTGTTGAGGTTCACTGGTTCCTGGCTTGCACCTTTGAGAGAGTTGTGAGGGCAGACCCCGCACCCACCCCTTTCCTGCCCCTCTATGGCTTTTACTTTTGACTTTCAGTTCACTTTTCTGAGACTTATTAACCACAAATTTTTTCTTGAGCGAGAGGGAGGGACAGGAAAGGTTTGTGAAGGGTCTGGTAGGAGACACTCAATTACAATAGAGGTGTGCTGTCCTGTGTGGGTGGCTCGGGCAGTCTCAGGAGGCCCACTCTTTCTGTTCTTGACCTTTTTTTAGGGAGAAGGGGCTTCCCTCTCTTTATACATTTGAGTTAGTTTATTTGTGTGTGTGTCCACATGCCACAGCAGGAATTCAAAGGACAAAGGACAGCTTCCAGGAGTCAGCTCTCTCCTGACTTAGGAAGTTAAACATAGGTCAACAGCCTTGGCTGCAAGTGCCTTTACCTGCTGAGCCGCCTCCCTGACCTTTTCTTTTGAAACAAGGTCTCACGGCTTTACTGAGCTCCAGCGATCCTCTTGCCTTAGGCGCTAGAGCAATGGTTCTCAACCTGTGGGTCATGATCCCTCTGGGGTTACATCCCAGATATCCTGCATATCAGATATTATGTTGCGATTCATAACAGTAGCAAAAATACAGTTATAAAGTAGCAACAACGTAGTTTCGTGGTTGGTGGTCACCACAACATGTGGGACTGGACCCTTTAGGGTCACAGCATTGCAAAGGCTGAGAACGGCTGCCCAGAGAATGTGAACTGAACGCATCCAGCAGGGCTCAGAGATGTCAAAAGCACCTGCAACTTAAATGTGGGGACTTGAGTTCCATCTCCCACACTCACATAAAACCCTGGCCCGTGCAGTCCTGGCGCTGGGGAATACAGTTAGATCTATCCCAGAGGCTTACTGGCCAGCCAATCCAGACAATCAATGAGCTCTAGGTTTAGTGAGGGACTCTGACTCAAAAACACGGTGATGGTGACAAGTGATAGAGGAGAACCTGACACAGACTCCTGGCCTCCATATGCACATGCACAGGAGAGCTGCCTTGCACAGTGCTACACGCCCGTCATCCCAACGATGGGGAGGGAGAGGCAGGAGGATCAAGAGCTCAAGGTCATCTTTGGTTAAGTTTGAGGTCAGCCTGGGCTACATGAGAACGTCTTAAAAGTACATTGAAACTCTGCCCCCTCACCACCTGCAGCAGGCAGGAGAGCTGGCCCTGCACCTCTCCTGGGCAACACAATAAACTTGGTTCTGCTGGCATGGCAAAGGGACAGAGAGCAGGAGAGCTGGCTCTGTCCCCTGCTGGCTGTAGCACTGGGTGAGCTGGCTAGGGCAGTGCTGGAGAGCTCACCGTGGTGGTGTAGGTGCAGGAGCGCTGACAGACTGACCAGCTCAGCTACCACACAGGCCCAGATCCAGGGCTTTGAGTTGGCCCACCCTAACATCTACCTCATGTATGAACTGATAGAGCCATGAAGGGGCCCATCCTGCAGCTCTGAAGCTAAAGGATCTGGGTATCTGAGAGGAGTCCTGGTGAGGTTTCAGTATTGATAGTGCAGCAGAAGCCAGAGGCCTCAAACAGACTAACGATGTTGCAGCGAACATTTACAAGTGTGCACAAAGCGGTATACCGAATGACACACTGTGGCACACTACAGCTTCCACACTGAGATTCTTTTTTTCCTTTTGGATGAGGAGGTTGCAAGGGCAGAGGGCAGGTAGGAAGGGATGGGGAGATGAGTGGGATTGGGGTACTTGATGTGAAATTCACAACAATAAATAAGTTAAAAAGAAAAAGAACATTGGACTTGGAGGCAAATGCTTGTAGTTCCACAAATTGGAAGGTTGAGGAAGTAGAATCACGAGTTCAAGGCCTCTGTGGGAAAAGAGAGAAGAAAGTGACAAAGAGGAAGGAAGAGAAGCAAGGGAGGAATGGGAAGGGAGGGAGGAGTCAGGCTTAGTGCCACAGCCCTGTCGTCCCAACTACCTGAGAAGCTGAGGCAGGAGGATGGCAAGTTCAAGGTTAGCCTTGGCGACTTACTGAGAACCAGTCTTGAAATTAAAAGTGAGAGGAGCCAAGTGTTGCAGCTGTTCTTTGCCACGCCGTGGGTTCTTCTTTTTCCCACCCTTATCCCTCCCCCACCCCCGTTTCACCCTCTATCACTAGACAAGAGAGAAACAAGGACAGAGGGGAGAGAGGAATTAAGAAAATCCCCAATCTAATTTCTTTCCTTTTGTTTCTTCTTTGACCTTAACTACTAACAAACCACGACCAACTTCCCTAAACTAAGCCAATAACCACCAACCCCACCTATCGGGGCCCCAGCATTTATATATCCTTTGGAAAGTTCCCAGAATTCCAAATATCACACAATTCCAGAAACTATCTGCAGCTGGCAAAAACCATGTCCCTGCTAGAGCACGAGGCAAATCATAGTCAGCTGCTGTGGACAGTCTGAAGCAGCCCCATGTCCTGATACCCAGGATTAAAAATGAAAGCATATTCTTACATTTCTGTGTTTTTTAAAGAAACCAAAATTGTCACAGAATTTTTCCATTTCTATTTTAGGCCATGAATTATGCTGGATGTAGTGGGAAATTATAAACAGAGACATTTTCTCTTCTAAATTATTTATTGTATGTATATGGTACACTGCAGCTGTCTTCAGACACACCAGAAGACATCAGATCTCATTACAAATGGTTGTGAGCCACCACATGGTTGCTGGGAATTGAACTCTGGACCTCCTGAAAAGCAGTCAGTGCTCTTAGCCTCTGAGCCATCTCTCCGGCCCCAACAGAGATACCTTTATTGAAACAAGCGCTTTTTGGGTCAGTGGCCAAGGTTTTCAGGAGACCTCTCCTGCTCAATTTTAATCTGTATCAGTTTTGATGGTAGCCACAGATTTTCGTTTCCTATGGATCTATAAACAAATCTGTGTCCATAACACAGATTTCTCTGACCTCCATTCTGATATTAACACATCTCTATAGTTATCAGCTGATTTAATTCCACAGTTTTTCTATAAGCCAGTGATGTTGTTCCTTTCCGTTGGGAAAACCTACTGCTAAGGTCTGACATTACCAGACATCTCTGAGCTCAGTGCAAAATGTCAGACTCCCTTTTTCAGCTAGGCTTCCTCTTCTCCGGGGGCATCCTGGACCCCACACCTGAGGAATGCTACATAGTTCTGCAGCTGAGATCTCTGGAATGCCTCTCCATGCTAACAGGGTGTCTCAGTACCTTAGCCTACAACTGAAGTGGAAATTTCTGGTTGGGTCATGGGATACAGACTCATGTGCTGAAGCAGACACCTGAGAGGACATGCGGCATTTGCAGAGAGAAGCACCAGGACCCAACAGTGATGCCACACTGGCATAACTAGCCGTGCGAGGCTTCATCTGTCTCAAGTCTTTGATGATCTTCACTTTGTTGAGAGAGAACTTTGTTGAGCAGAGGACTTCTCCTGACTTTGGGTCTGATCACTCCTGCAGACTCAGTGGCAATTTGGTGGAGGCCTGGCTGTTTCTGCTGGATCATGTAACTGCTGCTGCTTTGTTTGGTGATACTTTTGAACTGGACATATCCTGACACTACTGAACCAGACTGCTGGTATTCCCCACAATGAAGATTGAAATCATCCCAAAGCACTACTTCTAAACAGGTCCACATCCCCTTGTCCTGTTTACTATCTTTTCTCCCTACCTTTGGATGGTGGGCTAGAAGGGGGTGGGGGTGGGGAGGTTTGAGAACTCTTATGAAAGTAGGTTCTAAAAAGTCTAAGCCATTGACCTTTGCCCACCCTGGAAATTCCCACCTCCTCCCCCAAAACTCTGTAATACGTGGTTCACCCTGAATAAAGTGTATGCATACAAGCCCACCCCAAATAAAAAAATGTGCACAAGCTAAGATCGTCTCCGAGAGCTATTTTATAGAAGGTCATTGTAGAAGTCCTTTGCCCTAAAGAGCTGTAACACTAAGATCTCTCCCAACCCCAACTCCCTCCTCCCACCCCCTTTCTCCCCATCCCCTCCCCACTCCCCCACACTTGCTCCTAGCAGGACCAGGATCCTGGCAGTTCGAGAGACTTTGCTTCATCCTTCTAGCCCGGTGTGCAGCAGCATCTGGACACCCTGAGAGGGAGGAATCGGAGGACTTGGAACCACACTTTTCTCAATTATATTCAGAAAATTTAAAGTTAACAGCACTAGTCTATTCCCGGGGGGAGGGGTGTCTTTATTCTTCCTTTTTGTTTTATAAACATTTCCTTTAAGGTGTGATTAGATCTTTCTACAACTGTTTGTCCTGTAGGATTGTGTGGTATATCTGTAGTGTGCTTTATATTATAATATGCAAGGAATTGCTTCACTTTCCTGGAGACATATTTGGGAGCATAGTCAGTCTTAATTTATGCTGGTATCCCCATAATAGCCATTTCTCAAGGTTTGGTCTCTTGCTGTGTGTTATAATGCTAGGTGCGGCTCCCAAGACCTGGTTAGACCCAAGTGATGCTATGTGACCTTGCCCCAAGTTATTTCTGACTGGTGAATAAAGATGTTGACAGCCAATAGCTGGGCAGAAGAGACGTAGGCAGGGTTTAGGGTTCCCAGACCTGGGGTGTCGAGGGAGAACCTCAAGGAGAAGGTGAAGAGGAAGGAGAAGTTGCCGTGGGTTACGTCAGTTCTTGAAAACGTGGCCCTGTTGGAGTTAAGAACAGCCCAGATGAAACATAAAGTAATAACTCGGGGTTGTCTATAGAAAAGTAGATTCTAATAGCACAGAGAGTAGATATCTGCCCAGTTCTGGTGCTGTTTAAGGCTTATTGTAAATAATAAAAGTTGTGTGTCTTTTATCTGGGAACTAAGTGGTCAAAGGCAGGTTAGAAGTCCTGGATTGGGTTTACATTTTTTTAAAGATTTGTTTATTTATTTATTTAATGTGAGTACATCGCTGTCTTCAGACACTCCAGAAGAGGGAGTCAGATCTCATCACAGATGGTTGTGAGCCACCATGTGGTTGCTGGGATTTGAACTCAGGACCTTCAGAAGAACAGTCAGTGCTCTTAACCAATGAACCATCTCTCCAGCCCCCATCAAGACCCTGTCTTAAAAACAAAACAACAAAATCAAAATCCAATTTAAAAGATGAAATAAGCTAATAATTACCCAGAGAGATGGCTCAGCATTAAGAGTCTCTCCGATTCTTCCAGAGTCTGTAAACTGACAACATGCCCACTCTAGGGTGTGGCCAAGCATATAGTTGGTATTATGCTTAGGTAGAATGTTAAGGCCTGGGTGAGCATTATCAATCTAGCCTACCATTTTGTGCTGTTACTAATATTATAAGGAAACTTTCTCATGTGTTGTTACCAGAGAACTCTCTCATGCTCTAGCTAATTGCAGATTCTGTTATATTCTGTGCTTTGGTGTTCTTGGAAAGCAGTCACAATAGAAGTCAGAAGTGTTTTGTATAGTTAACCACAAGAAGCTCAGATCTGAATCAATCACCAGGCAGCCCTTCCTGCACCTAGGTATGAACTTTCATGGGTTTTGTTTTTATAAGCTGTCCCTGGGATGAACCCCGACATAAGAGAGACACCTTCACCAATATAAGAAGCTATTTGGAATAAGACTTCCATTTTGAGTAGGGGTTGAGTAAAGTTTAACTCCCTGGGAACTGGCATCCTACTTGGCAGAAAGAGACATGCGCATGGGTAGCTGACATCCTAGTTGGGACATGAATGTTAGGCAAAGCAAGTCCCCAACCAAAGGGAACAAGATAAGCGTACAACAAAGACATGTTCCTAAGGAAATCCCCATCCCTAAATCCTGATTGGTGAAATCACTTGGCACAGATATTTGTGGATTTCAAGACTTAAAAGATGTGTAGGCTCCTGGCTTGGGGTGACAGCCAGCTCCTGAGTCTGGACTGTGGCTCTGATCAATCAGTCCCGGGGCTCAACAAACTATCCCTGTCTGACAGGTTGGTGTTCATGTGGTCTGTAAGGCAACTCCTGGACCTTAACAGTGGATATGAGAGAGATACCTGGAAGAGTCCAGAGCAGAGAGAGAAGAAGTGGACTGAATGTGGGTTCTAGACAGGGCCTGGCCAGGAGAGAAGCAGGAACAGAATTGGGGTGTCAGGGAATGAAGACAAAGAGTGTGGGCAAAGAGACCAAGAGTGGGGTTCGAGAAAGCACATAGCCAAAAGAGCAGGGTCATAAGGAGAAGTGAGTAGCTTTGGGGATGGAGGCTCCTGAGCTGGAAGAAGTGTAGGGTAGGGGTGAGGGGAGAGAGGAGCTGAGCAGAGTCAGGGTGTGAGCGTGCACTCAGTTACCAGTGCTTGAGATACTGAGGGAGCCTGGAGGCCAGTGTGCACTCTGTTATACAAGTAACCTCCTCGGGTCACATGTGTCCCTCCAGCCAGTGGCAAGAGAAGTGGCTTCCTTGGTAGAGGGAGCTGGCTTTGCAAGTTTCCAGGGAATACTGACTTTTGTCTAGCCACCAGAACTTGTGAAAATGGAGTTCCCTTTGAACCTGACAGCGAACTGGGGTCACTTCTCAGCATCTACGTGGCAGCTCCCAGCCTTTTATTAACTTTTATTAACTCTAGATCCAATTTCCTTTTCTGGCCTCCAAGGGCACCAGACACAAAATGTGTACATGCAAGCAAATATATACATACATAAAATGAAACAAAACATTATTAAAAATAATAACTAAATAATTAGGGAGTGTTGGGGGCATGGCTGAACCCTAGAGCACCTGTCTGGAATCCACCAGTGAGGAGCTTGGGCAACTGTGCCACGGGAGAGGCCACAAGGGTCCAGTCTCATTCTTCAGAACCACAAGAAATAGAGTGAGAAGAGAGATAGGGAGAGGGGTAGGAAGAGAGAAGCATTAATCCCACGGGGTGAGAATAAGACCCCTGCCACATTTTTGTGCCAAATTTGAAGCAAACTTTATTAAATACTAGCCAGGTCCATGCTCAGGATTCCTAGAGTAAGGCTCTGAATGACATTAGTCAGGGGTTTATAAAGGCAAAAGCTACAAGCGTAAGTACTTCCCTCCCTTGTCCAATCAGGAGCAATCACACATCCTGACCTCCTGACCTACTTCCAGTCTAAGCACCTCCTGCCTGCATGTGGTTAAGCACAACCTATGAGACTGGTGCAGTCATTTGTATTTAGATGCTGATTTTCTTGCTCATAAATCTGGTTGAACCTGGCGGAGGGAAGAGCAGTTAACTGAACTTCACTGGAGTTGACCTGTCACAGGCTGACACACTAGGGCCACAAACGGGAGTGGTTGGCACGGACTCTCATTGGAGCTGTTAGCAACTCTGGGGAGACTCGGCGACAGTCCCTTGTAAGATGGGATTTCTTAATGACCTCAAAGCTGCACGAAGATTTCAAGCATTGGCATCTGAAGTGGGTAAAAGTTTCAGTGTGCCAGCAAGGTAGACAAGGTTGGGGGATTATGGGTGACTAGGAAGGAAAGAGCAAGACAACCATGGCTGGTCCCTGGGGTCAAAAAAAAAAATGGCAGAAGGTGAGTTGGGAACCGAGACTTTATGGTAGTTTTGACGGTCAGTTTTAAATGAGAACTTGGCACAAGTTAGTGCCATCTGGGAAAAGAATCTATGAGGAATTTATCTAAATTAGAGTGACCTTGTTTGTGGAGGGGTTGTTTTGATTATATTAAGAGAATTTGCAGGACCCAGCCTACTGTGGGTGGCACCAATCCCTAGGCAGGAGTTTCTGGACTATATAAGATGGTAGTAAGATGGGATCCAGTCTTTGGTCCACCCATGTTCTACATAGATGGAGTGAACAGATACTTCTTTGTTTCACAAGGCAATTGACAATTTTTTTTTGCCAAGATGTGACTGTAGTGTTGTGTCAGATTTGTGCTGCATAAGGGAGGAGGAGGGGCAACAACGGACAGGCCCAAAGGCCACACTCACTTAGTATGGAAAGATGCTCAAGCAAGATGTGCTGGCAGGTGTCATTCTGGCCCTTGGGAACTGGAGGCAGCTGGATCAAAACTTCAAGGTTATCCTCACTACATAGAGAGTTTGAGACCAATGTGTGCTACATAAGACTCTTAAAGAAAAAAAAAAGAAATAAATAAAATAGAACCAGAGAGGGGGCTTTTTGGTTAAGAGCATTGGCTGCTCTTGCAGAGAACCTAGGTTCAGCTCCCAACATCCAGTTTGGGGGATTCACAAAAGCCTGTGACCCCAGATCCAGGGCATCTGACACCCTCTTCTAACCTCCGTGGCCACTGCACTCACACACATAATTAAAATTAAAAATTAATGGATTGATTCCTGAACACTTCCCTAGAACCTAGAAACAGCCACCACCCACTAAATACTGGTAAGAGATATTTTATGGATTCCCCATTCCCACCCTGTCCCAGCCTTCTCTTAAACAGCATGCAGAGACAGTGTACCCACAAACACAAAATAAATAAATAATTCTTAAAAGAAAAAGAAAAAGAAAGAAGAAGGAAATATTCTGTTAGGAGGCTGGAGAAATGGCTCAGTGGTTGAGAGCACTGACTGCTCTTCCAGAGGTCCTGAGTTCAAATCCCAGCAACCACATGGTGGCTCACAACCGTCCGTAATGGGATCTGATGCCCTCTTCTAGTGTGTCTGAAGACAGCTACAGTGTACTCAGATATATAAAATAAATAATAAATAATTTTTTTTTTTGGTTTTTCGAGACAGGGTTTCTCTGCGTAGCCCTGGCTGTCCTGGAACTCACTTTGTAGACCAGGCTGGTCTCGAACTCAGAAATCCTCCTGCCTCTGCCTCCCAAGTGCTGGGATTAAAGGCGTGCGCCACCACCGCCCGGCTAATAATAAATAATTTAAAAGAACAAAACAACAGGCAGAGTCTCAGTTACAACTGTTAGACCTCAAAGAAACCCAAATGGCTGAGGTGCCTATTTAACATATCCAGGTGGATGTTGGCTGCTTGTCTATCTCATTACCATTAATACCTGCTACAGAGGGGCTGGAGAGATAACTCAGCGGTTAAGAGCACTGACTACTCTTCCAGAGGTCCTGAGTTCAAATCCCAGCAACCACATGATGACTCACAACCATCTGTAATGAGATCTGATGCCCTCTTCTGGTGTGTCTGAAGACAGCTACAGTGTACTCACATATAACAATAAACAAATCTTAAAAAGCAAAACAACAACAAAAAAAACCCTGCTACAGAGTCCTGGCTCATTTCAGCACTTTTCACACTGTCCCCTACCCTGAACCTTTCCAGTCCCCGCCCCCGCCCCCATCCCCCCAAGCTCCCTTCTCTTCCCCCAGCTTCTCTGATTACTATATAATTTCAGCTATTTTGGCTACTTGGTCTCTCGGTCCTCGGCTCCTTTCTTGTGTGTCCCCCACCACCCGTCGCCCCCCCCCCCCGCGCCCCTTTACCTTTCTTGCTCCCCTCTCCCACGGCCAGCTTCAATCCGGGGCCTGGTTTAGTTTGGACTCTTCCAGATCCCTCTGGCCTGGATGTTCTCTTCTCCACAACATACCTGGGAGCAGTCATGTCCTCATTTTTTCATTGAATAACCCTGACCATTCACCTCTGGTCACCCTCATTCTGGGACCCTCATAACACGTCTTATTAAAGACCTTTGTAAGTGTTGTCTGCAAATCGTAACATGGCCACACGGTGGCAGCGTGGGGCCGTGCTTCCTAAGGTTGCCGTTGCGGTATCCTGGGCTTCAGCTGCGGGGAGATATACAAACCTCTGCAGCTTCTAGCCAAACCCATCGCTGGTAGTTTCTTCCTCTCTGACAGTGTCGCCCAAGCTACCTGGGAGAAAATGCTCTTCCGCATATAACTGGGCAAGTGGGACCATATCACCACCCCCTTTGGCGACTGCGGATGGAACCCAGAGACAAGGGCATGCTACCTTTGGGGCTCTACCAATGAACCATGCCCAAAGCCCCTCACTAGGGTATTCTAGGCAGGGACTCTACCCCTGAGTCACATCCTAAATCGCCTTTTTACTTTCTATTTTGAGACAGGTGCCATTAAGTTGCCTAGGCTCATTTGAACTTGTTCTGTAAACCTGGCAGGCCTTGAACTGGTGATCCTCCTGCCTCAGACTCTTGGGTAGCCAGGATGTCCAAGTCTGGTCCATTTCCATCTCAGATCTTTTGCATACTCTCTTTACTCAAAGTCTCCACCCACCCTAGCCTTACTGGTGTCTGATGATACTGGATGTATTCCTCCCTGAGCTTCTTTGTACACACACACACACACACACGGGGGGGGGGGGGCTCAAGGTCATCCCCCTCAGATCTTTTTAGTGGATTTTACTTTTTAGTGCTGCCTCTGCCTGCTAAACAGACAATGTTGGCTCCACCCCAGCCTCCGGGACATGGTATGTGGGGGAGGAACATTTTATTATGACATACCTAGGGACAGATGGTGCCACTCAGTGGACTTTCAGCCTCGTTGACTGTGTACACATCATTTCAAATGTCACATGTGCTGTGTTTTTTAAAACAAACTTTTGCGAGCTGCTCTATCCCAGGGCTGGAGTTCCGATGTCAGCATCTGCTTCAGATGACCCCCAAAATGCCTGTAGTTTCAGCTCCAACTTACCTGATGCCTCCTTGATGCCTCTTGGGTATTTTTTTCTGTTTATTATTTTTCCAGCTTTATTTATTATTTATGCATGTGTGTATACACATGGCACCCACGAGCCAGAGCGTGTGTAGAGAGGTCAGAGGACAACGCACAGCACTCTGCTCTCTCCTCCTACCCTCTGGGTCTCAGACGTGGAGCTTAAGTTGTCAGCGTGGTGCAAATGCTTCAGTCACCTGAGCAGCCTTGCCAGCCAGCACGAGGAGCCGGTGGTGGGACAACCAAGCTGTTTTGTGGTTTTCTTTCTTTCTTTCTTTTTTCTTTTTTTGGTTTTCAAGACAGGGTTTCTCTGTGTAGCCCTGGCTGTCCTGAAACTTGCTCTGTAGACCAGGCAGGTCTGGAACTCAGAAATCCGCCTGCCTCTGCCTCCCAAGTGCTGGGATTAAAGGCGTGCACCACCACTGCCCGGCTGAATGGTTTTCTTTCTGCTTCTTTTGCTCTTCCTCTGCAGAAAGCATCTTCCTTTGCTTGCTTCCCAGGGATATTTCTTCTTCTATAGAATGAAGTTTGGTCAGTTCTAGGCTCAAAAATAAGACCAATTGCATGCTGGTCCTTCTAGCATTTGGGATGTATAAACACATACATACAAAGATGCACACGCACACACACACACAGATACACAGACAGACTGACTGACATGCACACATACAAATCTATTTTTATTGTTGTTGTTTTCTTCACATGGGGTCTCTTGTAGCCCAGGCTGGCCTAGAACTCACATTGTAGCTGAACTCCTGACCCTTCTGCTTCTACCTCCAGTGTGCTGGGAGTGTAGGTCTGTGACACCACACCACACTTCAAACTACTCGGATTCTTGTAATTTGCCCTTTGACACACGTTTTACCGGGAAGAGCAAATTTAAAACCACAGTGAAATCTGACTTCTCATCCGGAGGTTAAGGTAGAAAGGATAATAATGTGGGGAAATCAGGATGCTGGCACCCACCTGTTGGTGTACTATTCAGGAGAGTGAGGCAGAAGGATCTTTTGTCTCCTAGATCTCAGGGCCAGTTCATGCAAAATAGCAAGATGCCACCTTAAAAAACCTGGACATTGTGGTGTACACCTCTGATCTCAACACCAATGAAGCTAAGGCAGGAGTATCATGATGCCTTCGGTGCTGTTTTAAAATGTTATTTTTTTCATGTGTATGGGTATATTTGTCTGCATGTGTATACGTGCATTTGCATATGGGCCTGGCTCCTGCAGAGGTCAGAAGAGGGCTCTGGATCCCGGGTATGGTAGTTACAGATGTGAACTGCTGTGTAGGTGCTGGGAATTGAACCTGGGTCCTCTGCAGGCGCAGTCAGTGCTTTTAACTGTTCCACTATCTCTCCAAGCTTAGGCTTTTGAGATCCTGTCTCAGAACAAAATCAAATGACCAACCCTTGTATATCAGGGTTCATTGCAGCATTGTAGCCTTCAATAAAAATTACCCAAATGGCCAGGCTATGGTAGCACACACCATTAATCCCAGCACTCAGGAGACAGAGGCAGGCAGATCTCTGTGAATTCAAGGTCAGCCTGATCTGTAGGATGAGTTCCAGGATAGCCACGACTACATAAGAAACCCTATCTCAAAAAAAGAAAAGGAAAGGAAAAGAAAAAGAAAGAAAAATTATCAAATGTTGACCAATTGATAAATAACAATGTGTGGTATATCCATACAATAGAATATTATACAACCACAGAAAGATGTAAAAATACTCATAAGACACATGAGGCAACCTTGAAAATAGAACAATGAACAACAAAAAACATGCCATTTGCAGAGAATAATAAGCTCTAGGATTCTATATCCAGAATGGGCAAACCCCACGGAGACAGCAAGTTGATCAACGGTTGCCCAGGGACAAGTCTGGGATGGGAGACTTGGATGCCACTGCTAATGGACACAGGATTATTTTGTGGGGTGACAAACATGTTCTAAAATCCATTACAGTGAAGGTCGCAAATCATTGTGAATACTCTTTTAAAAGTTGCATTTTTGCTTTGGTAAAATTCAAAATGGGTTAACTGACCAGTGAGTTAAATCTCAACAAAGTCATTAACAAAAAAGCAAGGGTGTAGTGGATGTGTTATGGGTCAGAACCTGGTGCATAAGGAAACTCAGATGACAAAACCAGACTGTCTGGGTGGGCCCCTTGAAACTGTCCTTGTCATGGAGGATTCCATTTTTGTCCCTCTGGCCTGTTCCTCTTGTTATTTCTCTTTCCCAGTGCATATGAAATTCCATGAACACAGACTGGAGATCTGCCTCAGCGGTCTGACAGAGATCTGACAGGCAGTAGCTGCCTTTTCTTACAGAGAACCCAAGGTTTAATTAACATGCCCATATGGTGGCTCACAACTGTCTATGACTTCAGTTGCAGGGAATCGGATGCCTTCTGGCCTCCATGGGCACAGGGTCCACAGGTGGTACACGGGGCTACATATGGAAAGAACACTCAGCACATAAAATAAATAACCTTTTTATGAAAATACATGCAGGCAAACACATTCATATATATATGTATATGTATGTATATATATATATGTATATATATATATATATGTATATATATACATTTTTTAAAAAAATCCAGAATCAGCAAGCCCTGCAGATAAGCATCTCATGCTTAGAACCAAAACTACGCATGGAGATGAGTTATCTGCAGTCCTAGCACTGAGGACGCTGAAGCAGGAGAGAGGTGGAGGGCTGCCTGGGTTGCATAACAAGACCCGGTTACAAAATAAAACACACGTGCCACTCAAGTATCAAAGACCCCAGAAGGAACCGGCAGAGCCAGGTCTTAGTCAATGATAGACCGGCTCAAAGCCTGGCCTGGTCAGTGCCGACACCCATGAAAGCCTCCTTTGTCTCTATCATCATGGAGCCATCACAGCTATGGGGAAGTCAGTTTCTTCAGCCACTGTACCTGCTAGTTTCCCAATAGGGGCGCGCTGAAGTAGCCCTCAGCATGCATGCAGTCACTCGCCCACAATGGTCAAGACAAGATAGGTTGGGGAATAGTATGAAACACACACTCGTGTGTAGCTGTCTTTGGCTTTGTATGAATTCATTAGATTAATCATGGCATGGCCCTTTTAATCCCAGTACTCATGAGGCAGAGGCAGGAGGATCTCTGAGTTGGAGGCCAACCTGGTCTACATAGAAAGTTCTAGGATAGCTAGAATGGTGAGACCATGCTTTTAAAGGGGGATGGGTGGGTGGGTGGTTAAACCAGGTAGTGGTGGTATGCACTTTTAATCCTAGCACATGGGAGGCAGAGGCCCTGGCCAACTCTCTTATGAGATGGAGGCCAGCCTGGTCTACAGAAACAGTTCTAGGACAGCCAAGGCTACACAAAGAAACTCTGTCTCGAAAAACAAACACACCAACAAGAACAGCAGCAACAGAAGTTAAGTAAAACCAAGCATTTGTGCTTAGTAAAGATTCTCGACTGTGCACAAGGGGGGCGTGCGGAATAACAAATCTCTGAATCTTTTCCATCTGAGATCCATATAAGTATTGCAATCTTTTGTGGAAAAGCTGGTATTATTACTTTTGTGGGAAAGGGGTCTAGGCTACTTGTTTATTCACATTTAGTTGATGACCAGGTCTCACAACCTAGCTCAACTTGGCCTCCAACTAAAAGCAATCTTCTTGCCTGGATCCGTTTGCTTATTGCTGGCATGCGCCTGCACCCAATTTGCCTTTTTATATTTACTTCTTCCCATCATGAAGCTGAATGCAAAAATAAATTCTTGTATATAAAAGTTCCCGAGGTGGGGACATCAAGAGAGTCCAAAGTGAACATTATCTGGAGAAGGAGAAGGGGAGAGAGGCGAGCCACGAGAGAAAGGGTAGGCGAAAAAAGGACCCAGTTATCAAAACGGCTGGATTATATATGGAAGGGCAGCCCAACCCCTGAGCTGAAGAAGCTTAAGGTATGAAGAGCCTTTAAGCATTTTGGGTTAAAGTCATCCTGCAACCATCTTGATATCCCCAAATTTAACTTATTTAGAACCAAAGTACAGGGCTGAAAGTGGTCTACTACCGCAATAATGGGGAGGTAGAGGCAGGAGGCTCAGAAGTTCAAGGCCACCCTTGAAATATGAGACCCTGTCTCAAATCAAAACAAAACTTAAAAAAAAAGCAACCATGCAGCACTGCTACAAAAGTAGACAACTTTAAACTACTCAAAAAGGTTAAAACTTGCTTCGTTAGCCATGTGTGAAAAGAAACAAAAGAACTTTCCGAAACTTTTTTCTGAGTCCCAGAAGGGAACTACCAGAAGAAATAAACTTCCGGTGTGCCACTTCCGGCCAAGGCCTCTCATTCGGTGGCGCCTAGGCAGACCGGAAGTCTGTCACCTTTCCCGCCCCGCCTACTTCCGGAAGTGACGCGCAGCGGGGTTGCCGGAAGAAGTGGCGAAGTTACTTTTGCTTTTCGCTCAGCAAGCGCTGTTGGTCCGAGCTACTCCCAAGCTTCCGAAGTTACTTCTGAAGTGCTGTGGAGGAGCAATCACCGGTGCGGACACAGAGGCAAGTGCGCCGGGCGGCCGGGCGGGTGGGGCTGAGCCGGGTACGCGGATCGCCGCGGGTCCCGCTCAGCGCGCGCCTCCTTCCCTCACTTCGTCGCAGCTCCCGCCTCCCACGGCCGTTTCCAGGGCAACGGACTAGGAGACCCCCCCCTGCGCCCCTCCCTCACGATCGCCGGTGCAGTCATGAGCCCCGCCTCCCCCTGGTGCACGGAGAGGGGCGGGGCCTGGAACGAGGTGGGCGTGGCTCCATGGGGCAGGGAAAGCCTATGGTTGGTGGGCGGGGGCGGGACACAGATGGGCGGGAGGCATGCTGTAGATAAAGTCTGTGATTGAAGGCTCTTGATTCTTTGGGCGGGATCTGGATCATTGTTGGGAGGGGAGTTGAAGAGGAGCAGAGACGTGGAGGGCATGGCACAGTGAAGATCTATGGTTGGCTTTTGGGGGATGAGGGGGCGGAGCCTAGGAGGAGGGGGCGGAATTTGGGTATCTGCCCTAGAATGGGAAGGGGAGGGGCCAGGAACCTGATGGGACGGGTCTGTATTGGGGTGGGTTAAAGCCTTGAAGAAGCCTATGGTAGGAGGGTAATGGTTGCGCTCTGATGGGAGAGGCGGGACGAAGTTAGGATCACCTATGATAAGAGCGCAGTTGGTTGCTCACAAAAGAAGAATTAGAGTTGTTGGGCTCTCTTAGTGTTAGAGCAGTAGGAACTGTCGCGGGAGGTCACGATTCCTAGAGAGGTGGAGGGAGCCGTGGGCCGGGTTGGAGCAGAAGTGGTTGGGCATCGTTAAAATGGGTTTGTAAGGGACTAGGGCTGGGAGTGGGGGCTTAATATAGAAGTAAAAACACTGAGGTGCGGTGGCACAGTCCTGTAATGCCAGCACTTGAGAGGCCAAGGCAGGAGTGCGGGATATCCCAGGACAGCCTAGAGTAGTGTGTTCGGGATTTTGGAGGTGGTTCAAGATGTTCAACCACATAGTTCCGTTAGCCCGAGCTGCATGAGATCATGTCTCAAGAGTCCTTGAGCATTGGAAGGAAAGACACCATTATTACGCCCTGTAATTGGCTGGGTCCCTATGTTCAGCAGGCTGCTTCGTGACCCACTATGTCTTCCCCCACAAGTTCTCTGGACACTCCCGTGCCTGGTGAGTGACGCGCTTTCCCTACGCGGCCCCTCACGCAGTGTCCGAGAAGCTCACTGTCTCCTCTTCCCGTTCCTAGGGAATGGTTCTCCTCAGCCCAGTACCTCCTCCACTTCACCCACCATTAAGGAGGAGGGGCAGGAGAATGATCCTCCTCCAGGCTCTGAAGGGTCCAGCTCTGCCTACATCGTGGGTGAGACAGGGAGACGGGAACAGGGCTGTGGGGCATTGTGAAGGAAGGGTGGGGGGATGGTGGCCCCCGTCTTTCGGTCTGCTTTCCCTTATTTTCCCTCTTGACACCTCCGACTCCTTCTTGGGAGCCCGCCGACCTGCAGATCTTTCCCTTGGCGTTGCAGCCCTGTCCTCTCACCCTCTCTTCGGGACTTCCCACGGCCTGTTCCCAGGCTGCTGTTTCTCTTTATCGCTATCTCTCATGGCATCTGCTCACCCCAAGTCATCTTAGAGCCAGAGGATGAGCCTGAGCGCAAGCGGAAGAAGGGCCCGGCCCCGAAGATGCTGGGCCACGAGTTGTGCCGCGTGTGCGGGGACAAGGCCTCGGGCTTCCACTACAATGTGCTCAGTTGTGAAGGCTGCAAAGGCTTCTTCCGGCGCAGCGTGGTCCACGGCGGGGCCGGGCGCTACGCCTGTCGGGGCAGCGGAACCTGCCAGATGGACGCCTTCATGCGGCGCAAATGCCAGCTCTGCCGGCTGCGCAAGTGCAAGGAGGCTGGCATGCGGGAGCAGTGTGAGTGCAGGGTGGGGCTAGACGGGGCGCGGGCCGTCTTCAAGGGGAGGGGTGAGTGAGGGTCTGAGTGACAGCTGCTGAGGTTGCCTTTCCTGCAGGCGTGCTTTCTGAGGAGCAGATTCGGAAGAAGAAGATTCAGAAGCAGCAGCAGCCACCACCCCCGACTGAGCCAGCATCCAGTAGCTCCGCCCGGCCCGCAGCCTCCCCGGGCACGTCGGAAGCGAGTAGCCAGGGCTCCGGGGAAGGAGAGGGCATCCAGCTGACTGCGGCTCAGGAGCTGATGATCCAGCAGCTAGTTGCTGCGCAGCTGCAGTGCAACAAACGATCTTTCTCCGACCAGCCCAAAGTCACGGTATCGCCCTGCCCAGCTCAGTGGGCAGAGCCCACCCAGACTAGGGAGGGGTTTCACAGGGTCTTCGAGTCCCCACGTGACCCTGGTCTTTTGTGCCCCAGCCCTGGCCCTTGGGTGCGGACCCTCAGTCCCGAGATGCTCGCCAGCAACGCTTTGCCCACTTCACCGAGCTAGCCATCATCTCGGTCCAGGAGATTGTGGACTTTGCCAAGCAGGTGCCAGGGTTCTTGCAGCTGGGCCGGGAGGACCAGATCGCCCTCCTGAAGGCATCCACCATTGAGGTAATGACTAGGCTCTAGGGCAGAGACCAGAGCTGAACCCAGTGCAAGCATGTCCCAGCCCTCTTGGGGTGTGGTCAGCTGGAGTGTCCCATCCTTAATGACATCCGGTGCCTCCAGTGGGAGAAGAGGGAAATGGGCAGAGATACAAGATAATGGAGGGTATCAGATGGACTGTTAACGAGGAAATATGCCCCCAAAGACTTAAAAAGAATGGATATTTGAGCCAAATCAAGGATAATGAGGAAGTATTGAGAGTCAACTGTGCGCAAAGTTTTAAGTGCTAAGAATCAAAACTCTAGCCTGTGCCTCATGATCGTGTGGGGTTAGTGTCCTTGGGTGGGGCAGTGGGTGGTAAAGTTGGAGGAAGGAAAGCTAAGAATGTCTGGCCTGGCAGAGGGGGGGCAGCCAGTTGGTCTTGGTGCATTTGACTCGGGCAGCTGAAGAGCCCTTATTGTACCTTGTCACCTTCAGATCATGTTGCTGGAGACAGCCAGACGCTACAACCACGAGACAGAGTGCATCACGTTCCTGAAGGACTTCACCTACAGCAAGGATGACTTCCACCGTGCAGGTCTGCAGAAGGCACTAAATGGTCCTGGGGTTTCTGGCCAGCTGGTCCTCCAGGCCAGGCGCTGGCAAGAAAAGATCATGTTTGGCGGGGCCAGATGCATGGGGAAGGTTACTGTGTCAGGGGCGCTCACAGGGTCCGTCCCATATGGGGAGGAAGCAGGAGACACTGTCCCTGGCTGTTGTCCTTCCCTTTGGAGTGCCCTGGGAGCAGGGTCAGGTGTGAAGCTGGGCTGGGCCTCTTGCAGGCTTGCAGGTGGAGTTCATCAACCCCATCTTCGAGTTCTCGC
Organism: Tokudaia tokunoshimensis; assembly: GCA_036184795.1. NCBI lineage: Eukaryota > Metazoa > Chordata > Mammalia > Rodentia > Muridae > Tokudaia > Tokudaia tokunoshimensis. The sequence continues at coordinate 20,165,062 of BTHU01000001.1, read as the reverse complement.
GGGCTATGCGTCGGCTGGGCCTGGACGATGCAGAGTATGCCCTGCTCATCGCCATCAACATCTTCTCAGCCGACCGGCCCAACGTGCAGGAGCCCAGCCGCGTGGAGGCCCTGCAGCAGCCTTACGTGGAGGCCCTCCTCTCCTACACGAGGATCAAGCGGCCGCAGGTACGGGAGCTGCCTGTTTTCTAGCTGAGCAGTCTCAGGGTGGGGGTCAGGTGGCACGTGTTGGGGCACACTGAGCCCGGGGCCTGCCTTCTCAGATCCTGTTAGTGAGGTCAGCAGAGATGTCCCTGAGCCTGAGCACTCACGGTACTGGCTTTCCAGACAAAGCTGGCTTTGCAGGGCAGGGCCCCCAACAGGCTCTCCTTGCCTCCTCTCACCGGCAGGACCAGCTGCGCTTCCCGCGAATGCTCATGAAGTTGGTGAGCCTGCGCACCCTCAGCTCTGTGCACTCGGAGCAGGTCTTTGCACTGCGGCTCCAGGACAAGAAGCTGCCGCCCTTGCTGTCTGAGATCTGGGATGTGCACGAGTAGGGGCCGCCGCGAGTGCCCCGGCCTTGGCAGTGTCTTCTTGAAGCCGGACGCTTTGCCTTTCCTCCTGGGGTGGGAGGACATTGTCACGGCCCAGCCCCTCGTGAGCGGCAGTTGGCACCAGAAGGCCCCGCCCCACCCACCAAGTCTTCCAGGAGTGGCGAGGGTCACAGGTCTTAGCCTCTGATCTCTCCCAGATGCCCTCCCACCCAAGCTTACACCTCAGCCTACCACACCATGCACCTTGAGTGGACAGAGGTCAGGGCAGGTGTCCCCCCACAGTTGGGAGACCACAGGCCCCCTCTTCTGCCCCTTTTATTTAATAAAAAAACAAAAATAAAGTTTGAGTACCAGCCATTCCTGAGCCCAGTGTGGAAGGGGTGGCCATCTCTCTGCCCAGGTGACTGTGGGGTCTAGGTTCAGACCTAGGGTGGGGGTTGCGCCGCTGCATACGGGTTATCTTTATAGCATAGTTGGAGACACTGGAGGCCAGTGGGAAAAGAAAAGGAACTTTATGGGGAGGATCTCAAAAGGACACTTACTTAGCTAGGGCCAGGTTTTCAAAGTTGGGGCCTGCGCATCTGGCCGAGTGGCATAAACAAGTCAGGAAGTGACTTGTGAGGCAACAGAAGTTATACACGAACCTGGGCGTGTATAACTGGACTCTGAGGAAAACTGAGAAAGAAGCCTCCAACAAAGGCAGCAGGGTAGCACCCACTGTGGCAATCTTCCCACCTTCCTGCAGGGGGCGCTCGGGGACCGCAGGCTAAGCCCGCTCGCTGAGCCAGAATGCTAGGGGTGTGTCCTCGTGCCATTAACGTCATGGGGCGGGGCGCTTGCGAGAGGCGTGGTGGATCCTCCCAGAATGGGATGTGGTTTGCCCGCCCTTGTCGGCCAGGGGCGGGACCCAGCGAGCGCGCCGCTGCTCTGGGCCTGCGCGCAGAGGGTTCAGGGGTCACGGCGGCGTACCTTGTGGCGGGAAAAGCTGTTTGACGCGGTAAGTAAGGAAGAAGAGTATGGGGTGCTCGGTCGCGCCGCTGACGCCTCGAGCGGAGGGCTCGTGGACTACCTGCAGCTGTGGGCAGGATAGAGCAGGGCTGGCAATGCACAGGACAGACCCCTGGGCTGAGGACCCGGGGTGCGCCGGACTGTCCGGGTGTGGACTCAACGGCGTGCACGCTAGCCGGGCGGGAGGTGCAGGGCGCTTGTGCCTGTTCGCTGTTCGAGAGGCAAGGCGACAGTATCAGAAAGTCCAGTAGAAGTAGGAATGAGCCGGGAGTAGTGGCGCACTTTTGTCCCCCGCACTCGGAAGGCAGAAGCAAGCGGATCTCCGAGTTTGAGGCTAGTTTAGTCTACACAGTCAGTTCCAGGATAACCAGGGATACACAGAGAACCCCCTGCCTCAAAAGCCCAATTTTTTTTTTCAAAAAGTAGGAATGAGAGAAAAAGCAATGCTTCAGCCTTTCCTTTTTTTTTCCTTAGTGCGCGCGCGTGCGCCATGGTGCACACGTGGAGATCTGAGGACAACTTTGTGGCGTTGTCTTTCTTTCCACCATGTGGATCCCCTACGATCTAATTCAGGCTGTTCAGCTTGACCAACAAGCTCAATTATGCATTCCGCTGACACACTGGGCCCCATGTGATGTTTTATATAATAAATATAACAAGCAGGTTGATACTAGATGGGGCAGCCCTTACCCAGCCTGGTGTTTGATGGGGGAGGTGATACAAATCCCACAGTCCCAGAGCAGCTGTCACTGCAGGGTCTCAGGGGAGGAAGCAGGTATGAAGCCGGCAGTGTGTGAGGTACCCTGGGGAAAATAAATGGTTACTGTGTTAGTGTACCACTATCACCACAGTGAGTGGGAGTCAAGACCCTGCCCAGCAGGATGCAGCAGCTTTAGACAGCATCTCTCTAGTGAGTGGGGTTTGCACCTGGGTCTGACTGTCCTGACGGGAAGGGGAAAGTTGTGCCTCCAAGATAGTCATCTTGGGAACATCCCTGTTCCAGATAAGGGGAGACTGCGGTGATAAGCAGTTCGAGGGAGTGGGAGATGCTTGAGGAACCACCCCTCCAGGAGAGGTACAGGAGTACTTGAATCTGGCAGCCCTGTGAGAGGTGACAGGAAACAGTTGTTCAGCCTTTGGAGGCAGGAGGATGGCAAGTTCTAAGCCTGCTAGGGTTACTTAGTGAGACCTTGTCTCAAAATGAATAAAAAGAGAGCCAGGGATGTAGTTGGTGGTCCAGCCTAGAATCCCTCAGTGAGGGCCTGGGATGTGACTGGGTGTTGAGCCCTGCTGAGTTAAATCCCTGACCGCTACTGGCTTTTGAGGCCCAGGCTTTATAGCTCAGATGTGGCTTTGAGTTTGCCCTGAGGTATACAGCTTGGATTATGGGTGCTGCCAGACCCAGTGTGGATTGGCTTATATCCGGAAGCTATGTGACTTACTGGCAAAGCTATTCGTTAGAGCATGCCTTTCCTCTCTGGTCAGTGGGAGCCAGCTCCCCCTGCCTCCTTCCAGGAGGTGTGTCCGCGCTTCCTGACCTGGTAAGGGAAGGATGCACATTTTCTGTGCAGTGCAAAGCCATGTCCCCATTTTTGGAGTCAGTGGTCCTCGGCAGTGTCCACCGGCTTTAGTTGTGCGACATGTGTGTGCACCTGTCTTTTTGGTTGAACTGTTTGAAAGTTGTGGCTGTCATGACACTTGACCACCAGCACCCTATCTAGAGTCGCCTAAGGGCAGCGGCCACCTGCATCAGCACAGTCCTGACAGGCAGTTCCTAGCACGCAGTCAGTGTCTAGCCACACCTGCCTGCCTCTCCTTGGCTGTTTCAGTGGCTTCTTCTGTACTTAGGGAACTGGCATGGCTCCTGCAGCCCCTACTCCAAACCCAGAGCCTTACTCCCCAGCTTTTTAAAAATCTGATCTTGCAGTGCATCGTGGGGCTGAGCTTGAACTCAAGATCCTCCCTGTTTCAGCTTCTCCGGTAACTAGCTGTAGGATAATCCTTTCTTTAGATGTCTTTGTCTTTTTTAAAATATAAAACAAAAGTAGAGGCAGGCCATTCCGCACCTTGATTTACCTACTAGAGACAAAGCCTCTTTTGAGACCTTTCATGATACTGTCTGGCTTCCTCATTTCTTTACACAGCTGCATAGTACTCCATTGAATGGTTCTAAGGGACTCTTGCAACTGTCCCCCTGAGGAGGACATTTAGGTGGTTTCCAGTCCTTAGGAATTTTAAACAATGGTACCGGAAATAACCTTGTAAAAGCAGGTTCTTCATAAGCTCTGACCTGGCATATGTAGAACCCTCACATATGGAATTGCTTGCAGCTTTTAACACCTGTGTTTTTTGACTGAGGTGTGATTTATATTTAGTCAACTGCAGAAGTGTGTGGGAGGCAAACACCATCCAGAACATTCCTTGATACATCCTCAAATTCCATCAGTCTCCTCACTCTCTCGAAGCTAGCAGTCTTGTGGCAGGTACTCAGGACCTGTTTTGCCCAAGAACTTTGTAAGATTGATTTATCTATGCTTTGAGTGTTTGCCTGTGTGTGCATACGCGCACAGTGTGCCCGCAGTGCCTGAAGTAGCCCTTGTGGTCAGATCCTCTGGAGTTGGAGTTACTGATGAGCTGGGTGCTGGGAACCTAACCTAAGTTCTCTGCAAGAGCAGCCAGTGCTCTGAGCCAGCTCACCGGCCCCCAAGAATTTTCTTTTAAAATGTATTTTCTTTTTAGTTGTTTGTGTGTGCAGTTTCCCCTGAGGCCAGAAGAGGGCAGCAGAGCCCTGGAGCTGGCCTTACGGACAGTTGTTTGGTGGTGCTGGGAACAGAAGGAGTTTTGTTTTTTCCTTTGCAGATCAAGCCTTTTAATTACTTAAAAACGTTTATAAGCTGGGCTGTGGTGGTGCACACCTTTAATCCCAGCACTTGGGAGGCAGAGGCAGGCTGATCTCTGAGTTGCAGGACAGCCAGGGCTACACAAAGAAATCCTGTCGACAACAACCACAAAAAAGTTTTATATTCTTTTTTCTGACTGCATGTGCCTTTGACACATTGTCAGTGACTGTCCCTCCGTAAGGAAAGCACGCTGACCCTGTCAGTCACGCCACACATGGGACCCTTGCAGGCTCTGCTGATGTGTGTTTTGTTTTACTCCGGTGCATAAGAACTTCAGGACTTAACACACGCCGTGAAGTCGGCCTGGGTGCACACCACGTGCCAGTTGTGGTGCTTTCCCAATCTCCTTGGGGTGCAAGTTCACAAACCCATCACTAGGGATTCAGTACAACCTCATTTTATTAAGTGCTGTATTGTAGGAACGCCAGCATGGTGTAGCAAGTGCTGGATGGATCATGTTGAATATCTCTAGGCACACAAACACCCCCCCCTCCCCCAGGGTTTCTCTGTGTAGCCCTGACTGTCCTGGAACTCACTCTGTAGATCAGGCTGGCCTCAAGGTGCCTCAAGATGTGCCCCAGCACAGGTCCCGCTTTTAAGCTAGTGAGTTTGAACATGGGTGGCTGCCCCGCTAACAGCCATTTTTATAACATCCTAACATACTACAAAGCTATGCTTAGTTAATAGGTGCCGAGGGGACAGAAATATAATGGTGATTGAACCATTATATTTCTATAAGACTGTAGTAAAGATGTTGACTGGGTATATAAGGCGGTGGCACTGCAGTGGGACAGAGGGCAGCTTGTGTGTTCACAGCTAAGGCAGCCGCTGCCAGAAACACTGGGTTCGTTACCTGAGTGACCCTAAGTTGGCTTTGGGGTGTTAGCTGTTGACACGTTTCTCACAGTCCTGGCTTCACTTGGGGTTGTAGTCCACGGTATGAGAGGCTTGGTAGGCAGATGAGCTCCTGGGTGTTTTAGTATCCAGGTCTACTTGCTTCCCGGGGACACTGCAGGGAGATGGGTAGCCATGTAAGTAACTCCATGGTTCCTAACTTGTGCTCCTCCATGGGTATGTGTGGACGACAGAGGCGGAGCCTGGATATCACGCCGTGCTCTCCACCTTGGTGTTTGAGAAGTTTTCTCTCTCACCTTGGAGACTTGTCCTTGCCTCCTAAGAGACCTGAGAGAAACAGCCAGGTCTGATTGGGCTCAGAGCTCCGGTTTGTGTCACCGGGCTCAGCTGGTTCTGAGGGACTGGGGAGGCCGGGGACCAGCCATCCTTCAAGGGCAAGTTCCCAGAGACCTGCTTCCTCTTGTCTCCCATCACCCTAGTCAGCTGTCAGGTTATGGGTCCAGGGATTGGGGAGATGACTGAGTGGCTAAAGTGTCTACTGCGCAAGCATGAAGACCTGAGTTCAATCCCCAGCACGCCGGCAAGAAACCAGGAGTAGCAGCATGTCTGGGACCCCAGCACTGAGGAGGCAGAAACAGGCAAATTCCCTGGGCTACTTGGCCAGCTCCGGGTCAGAAACTTTATCGAGCACCAACTTGCCCACAGATGGATTGTAAGCGGCGACAAGGACCAGGCTCTGGGGTGCCCCCAAAGCGGGCTCGCGGGGGCCTCTGGGATGAAGACGAGCCTTCGCCGTTTGAGGAGGACCTGGCGCTGCTGGAGGAGATAGAGGCTGAGAACCGGCTGCAGGAGGCGGAGGAGGAGTTGCAGCTGCCCCCAGAGGGCACTGTGGGTGGTAGGCCCCGCCTCCCGACCCATCCCACCCCCCCCCACACACACACCCATAGAGATACTGAGAGATGGCTTGCATCTGAGGTTTCCTTTGACTCTGTGCCAGTGGGGGGTCCCTCCTTGCCGGCAGCTTGGTTTTTTTTGGGGGGGGGGCCATTGCCAGTTGGTTTCAAACTCCTAGACTTGAGTCATTTTCCTAGCTCACTCTCTCCAGGGTCTAGGCTGCACTTGCTGGTTGGTCAGTTGGAGCCCTCGACCCCTGCCTTTCTCACCACCTAACCCAGACCCCCACCCCCACCCCACCCCCAGCTTTCCTCCGTGAGTGAAGGGAAGTTGCTTCCGTGGGAGACCTCCCATTGCATGGAGCCTCTCATTTCAATCCAGGGCAGTTTCCCACTGCGGACATTGACCCAAGGTGGGTGCGGCCCACCCTGCGTCCTCTGGACCCCAGCGCTGAGCCTCTCATCTTCCAGCAGCTGGAGATTGACCACTATGTGGGTGAGTCGGCAGGGGGCCAGGGCTGCACCCGCACCAGTAGGGCACACAGTCGACACTGCTTTGGCTGAACCCAGCCAGGTGGGATGGGGTTCACATTCATCCTTGGTATGGGAGCCGGGCTCAGAGGACTGTAAACTGGGCTTAGCAGGTAAAGGCACTTGATAACCAAGCCTGCCTCCAATCCTCGCAACCCGCACGGTGAAAGGAGAGAACCAGCTCCCAACGGTGTCTCTTGGCCTCCACGCTCAGCAGCAAATAAATGTTATTAGAATATTCCGCTGTGGGGGTTGGGAGAACTCCTGCCTGGAATCCCTCAGTGAGGCTGGGGTGTGGCTCTAAGCCGCTGATTTATTATCCCCAGCACCCCAAGGGAAAAACTAGATTTCACTGTAATGCCGGCTCTGCCTCTATGGGTGGAGAAGGGCATCAGGAAGGACTGTGAATGAAGGGCGAGGTCCCGAGGCTTCAGGGACCGCCTTGGTGGAAGCCGAGGTCCTGAGGGGTATTCTCTGACCCCTCCCCTAGGCTCAGCACCGCCCCTGCCAGAAGGGCCCCCGCCATCCCGTAACTCGGTGCCCATACTGAGGGCCTTTGGGGTCACCGATGAGGGCTTCTCCGTCTGCTGCCACATCCATGGCTTTGCCCCCTACTTCTACACCCCTGCACCTCCGGGTGAGTGTCCCTGTCCTGCGGGGCTTGTGCCTGGACTCCACAACTTCCTTTGCTCTTCTGACCCAGCCTCCCACACCAGGTTTTGGGGCTGAGCACCTGAGCGAGCTGCAGCGCGAGCTGAACGCGGCCATCGGCCGGGACCAGCGTGGTGGGAAGGAGCTCTCAGGGCCGGCCGTGCTGGCTGTAGAGCTGTGCTCCCGCGAGAGTGAGTGTGGTCCGGGGTGGGGGAGGGGGAAGCCCTGGCAGGGGCGTGCCAACCTCCTTTCTCTGCAGGCATGTTTGGGTACCACGGTCACGGCCCTTCTCCATTTCTCCGCATCACCCTGGCGCTACCCCGTCTTGTGGCACCAGCCCGCCGCCTCCTGGAACAGGGTATCCGGGTGCCAGGCCTCGGCACCCCGAGCTTCGCACCCTATGAAGCCAACGTGGACTTTGAGATCCGGTGCTGTCCTGTCTCCGCTTTGCCCTACCCCAGCCCCAGCCCCTTGACGTGGCCCTTACCAGCTGACACGCCGCTCTTCCAGGTTCATGGTGGATGCTGATATTGTGGGATGCAACTGGTTGGAGCTGCCCGCTGGCAAGTACGCTCGGAGGGCAGAGAAGAAGGTAAGAGTCCCCTGGGGCTGGGGGAGGAGGAGGGGCAGGGGGTCGGAACTATCCGCTCCTACCACGTGCCTTTCCCCAGGCTACACTGTGTCAGCTGGAGGTGGATGTGCTGTGGTCAGATGTGATCAGTCACCCGCCAGAAGGGCAGTGGCAGCGCATCGCCCCCCTGCGGGTGCTTAGCTTTGACATCGAGTGTGCTGGCCGCAAAGGTCTGTCCCGGGAGCCTGGGCTCCTCCTCCCTCTCTGGACATCGGTGATGTGCCAGGCCCCTGTGGAGGGGTGAGTGGGTGGAAGGAATGCTCCCTACAGGGAGAGCCCTGGGTGCAAAGGCACCAGGGCCAGGGGCTGTCCCACCCATATGGCTGGAACGGAGCTGCGAGGCGGTGGGTGGGCGGGTGTGGAGACTGGATGGACGCGGACAAGGGAGGAACATGAATGAGGCCCCTGTGTCCTCCTCTCTGCAGGCATCTTCCCTGAGCCTGAGCGTGACCCCGTGATCCAGATCTGCTCCCTGGGGCTGCGCTGGGGCGAGCCAGAGCCGTTCTTGCGCCTGGCCCTCACGCTGCGGCCCTGCGCCCCGATCCTGGGTGCTAAAGTGCAGAGCTATGAACGGGAAGAAGACCTGCTCCAGGTGGGTCCTCCCTCCCCAGGCGCCACGCGCCCCGTGTCCCCAGCCATGCCAGTGGCCCTTCTCTATAGTGACACCGTGTCCTTGCCGTTGGGGGTTGTGCATTTTGGGTTAAGTGTTTTTTTCTGAGTTCCACGATACTTTTGCAAGCGCCACGGTTGTCTTGAATATTCTGGAAATGAAGGTTATGTGAGTCAGTGGATGCCGGGTTGACCTTTGACCTTTGTGCTCCCTCCGCAGGCCTGGGCCAATTTCATCCTCGCCATGGACCCTGATGTGATCACCGGCTACAACATTCAGAACTTTGACCTCCCGTACCTCATCTCTCGGGCACAAACCTTAAAGGTGAGGGAAGCTGGCATCTCCTCCAGGATCCTTCCCCTCCCTCCGGGGCCCCCTTGCCCTGGGCCGCTGGCTGCTCCAGAGTCCCAGGGGTTCCTTACCTCACTCTAGCTGGAGCCAGAAGTGTGTCGCTGTCAGGAGGCGCCTTGAGAAGCCAGCCCTCCGCACCGTCACTGCCATTGGAGCTAGGCCTTCTTTAGAGTTCACCGTCAAGGGGTTGGGGGTGGGGCATGGAAGGACGAAAGGGGCGCTCGTTTCGGTGCGCAGAAAAGGCTGGGCGCTGTTGAAAGGCAGCGTGAGCCTCTTCACACTAGCCGCTGTAAGCTGCACGCTCGCTTGGTGGGGACGGTGCAGGGGTGGCCTCTGGGTGCTCCAGGATGCTGGTGTTCTGTGAGCCTGAGGGCAGGCAGGCCCTCCGGAGCCTGCTTCTAATTGTACACTTCCTGGCCCGCATCTGTTTGGGCCTTTCTTCTGTGCCTCGGTGAAGTCTCTCGTGGTCCTTCTTCTAGGGCAAGCTGTATTACAAGTGGGGTCCTGGGTGATGCACAGAGGGGAATCAGCATTATTTGGGGGTTTATTTCAGCCCTAATAGGATATACTGTACCATTTTTCTGCTTTCTGCGTCTGTAGCCCATTTGGTGAGGAGTAGGCCAAGCCAACTTTACTGCCCAGCTGCAGGGAGACGCTAGCCCTCGAGTCCTGGGTGCCTCACCCTCCGCCCCTCTTCCCTAAGACTCCCTCTCTCTGCCGGTCTGTACCCCAGCGCCACCCCTCTACCCCCTTCCCCAGGCATATAGTCCTTGTCTCTACCTATAGCTCATCAGGGCCCCGTCTCTCAGTCTCCCCAGGGCTATAGCTCTCAACTCTGTCCCTAATCTATACCTCATCCCACCCAAGCGGTCTGTGCCTGCAGCTAGCCTTCTCCAGACCCAGGAGTGCCGTGGCTACTCTGCTAGGTGCAGAGTTGAGCTGATGGGTCTGCACCATAGCAAGGCTGTGCCCGATGTTCCTCTTCAGGTGTACCGCTTCCCTTTCCTGGGCCGTGTGACTGGTCTGCGCTCCAACATCCGTGACTCCTCCTTCCAGTCAAGGCAGGTCGGCCGGCGGGACAGTAAGGTGGTCAGCATGGTTGGTCGCGTTCAGATGGATATGCTGCAGGTGTGTAGGAAACCCACCCACTCGCGCCCTCCCCCAACAGTCCGCTGGAAACCCAAAGCTCCACCTACCTAAGGACCACAGACCCCGTAGACCCCCTACCACAACTCTTGAGGCCGTGCCCTGCTCCCAACACCTCTGAGGCCCTGCCCACCCCGCCCCGCCCAGGTGCTGCTTCGGGAATACAAGCTCCGCTCGTACACGCTCAACGCAGTGAGCTTCCACTTCCTGGGGGAGCAGAAAGAGGACGTTCAGCACAGCATCATCACCGACCTGCAGGTGCCGCCACCCCACCAAGCCCCTCCCTGCCTCACCCCTGGCTGAGCCCCTCACTGACCCCCACGTGCGCGTCCCCAGAATGGGAATGAGCAGACCCGCCGCCGCCTGGCCGTGTACTGCCTGAAGGATGCCTTTCTGCCACTTCGACTGCTCGAGCGCCTCATGGTGCTGGTGAACAACGTGGAGATGGCGCGTGTCACGGGAGTACCCCTCGGGTACCTGCTCACCCGCGGCCAGCAGGTCAAGGTCGTGTCTCAGCTGCTGCGCCAGGTGAGTGGCTGAGCCCGATTGGCCCCACATGCCCTGCCTGGTCCCCGGATACTCACGCCACCCTCTCTCCAGGCCATGCGCCAGGGGCTGCTCATGCCTGTGGTGAAGACCGAGGGAGGCGAGGACTACACGGGAGCCACGGTCATTGAGCCCCTCAAAGGGTAAGGACCCTGCCGGGCACAGTGGGGCACTTGTCATCCCAGCCCTCAGGAGGAGTTCAAGGCCAGCCTGGATTTCTTGAGACCCTACATGTAAGAATGTTAAAAAGTCAGGGCCCAAGGGCAGGGGCTGGGTGGGGCTGACTCCCCACCTTCTCCCTCAGGTACTATGACGTCCCCATTGCCACCCTGGACTTCTCCTCTCTGTACCCATCCATCATGATGGCACATAATCTCTGCTACACCACACTGCTACGGCCTGGCGCTGCCCAGAAGTTGGGGTATCCTGCCTTTCTTTGTTCAGGATGCCCCCCAAACCACCCTGAGCCCTGGTTTCAGGGCTTGATAGACCAGGCCCAGAAATCAGACCCAGGGAAAGGGAGACATGGGAGTCAGGGTTTCGGGAGGCTGTGGGTGGCAGCCAATGGAGAGGCTGGCTTGGGGGAGGCTGAAGCAGGTCTGGGGGGCGGGGGGAGGGGCCTCTGGGAAAGAGGTAGGCCTGGGGGGACTGGGGAAAGGCAGGTTACTGGAGAGTTAGGTAGTTCAGGAACCCAGCCTCCTGTGTCTCCTTCCCCAGCCTGAAACCAGACGAGTTCATCAAGACACCCACTGGGGATGAGTTTGTGAAGTCGTCTGTGCGGAAAGGCCTCCTGCCCCAGATCCTGGAGAATCTGCTGAGTGCCCGGAAGAGGTGGGCTGTGGGCTTCGCCCTGGCTTAGTGCTCAGATCCCCTGTGCTGACTTAGCCCTGGTGTCCTGCAGCCGTGTCTGCATTAAGTGAGGCGCTTTTCCAGGCGTCGCCCTTGTGTCTAGTGGGCCTGCATTCTGAGCGGTGCACAGCATATCCAGCCCTGCTTGGCCCCCCCCCCTTTCCAGTCAGGCACCCTGACCAGTGTCCAGGCCCGGGTGCCCCCTGGAGACCCACGGTCCCCCTGAAAAGCCGTCATCCTGCGTCCACCCAGGGCCAAGGCTGAGCTGGCTCAGGAGACGGACCCCCTGCGGCGACAGGTCTTGGATGGACGGCAGCTGGCACTAAAAGTGAGCGCCAACTCTGTGTATGGCTTCACTGGTGCCCAGGTGGGCAAGTTGCCATGTTTGGAGATCTCCCAGGTGAGCCCTTGGGGCCCTGATGGGCGGCTGGGTTACAGTCCGCCTGCACTGAGGGGGGTCACTAGAGTCGGGGTGTGCCAGTATGGCAGGAGCCCCAGATGTCAGTCCATGCTCGTACCCTATGTAGAGTCGTCAGCGATGAGAGTGCCTGTCCTTGGTACTTCTTGCTCACAGTCTACTAGGTCAGGTAATGTGTATGGTACAGTAGCTTACAGGGCTCTGCCAGTGGCTCAGGTGACGGATGTGCTCAGGATGCTGGGTCCCTGGACGCCCCTCCCCTAGCAGCTGCCCCTCTGTTCGCCTCTTCCACATCCCTGCGGAGGGTGGGGGCACAGCCAGGCTGGATTTGGTGGCTCACTTGATGTTGGTCTCTGTCCCAAGTGTGAGGACCCTAGTGAGGACCTTAGCCAGTACCAGCTGGAACAGGAATTAGGAAAGAACTGCCCCCACCTCCCTCGCCAACTTGGCAGCTCCGGGTTCAGACAGAAACAGATTAGCAGTGAGAGACTGTGAAGCCTGAGGTGCAGCCGTGCGTGGTCTGGGGCTGATCCTGTGGTGATAGCCTGAGATGCTGTTACCCAGTCTGGTCACAGACCTGGTACTTGGCCAGCTCAGCAGCGAGGAGTCACGTGTCAGGAGCATTTAGCTAGGGAATGTCCAGAGCAAGGTGGCAGGATTGTCACAGGATGGGTTACAGGATATAGAGGCCGAGTACCTAACTGGCGCTGCTGTGGACTCCAGCTCCCAGAGTCCCTGTTACCTCACCTTGTGAGCAGAGATCGCTGGTGTGACTCAAGGGCTCAGGGAAGCCTGGTAGGACGCCCAGGCACTCAGAGGGTGTCTCCCAGGAGCTGGGCCCCTAGCCAGACCCACCTCTGCCGCAGTCACCTCCTGCCTGCCTCCTCACTCTTAGCTTCCCACAGAGACGGGGTGGGTGTTGGGACCTCAGGCTGAAGGAGCCGCTGACAACCCTGTCTCTTTCTCTCATGCCTCTTATGGTGGGATAGCAAGCTACTGAGTCATTCCAGAATAAAATTTGAAAAAAGGAGCACAGAGCAGGTGTACAAAAGACAAGTCAGGTGTGGGTCCCCAGATGTCCCATGACCTTATGAAACCCAGGCAGGCAGAGGGCATTCTGCTTGTCACACCCCAGTACCCAGCCTCATCCCCACCTGTAAAATGGCACAGACATCAGGGTGTGGTGATGTCAGCCTAGACTTCCATCCCCTTGTGAGGCCGGGGGCGAGAGGCCCGTCTAGGCCTCAGGGAGTTCAAAGCTGGGTAGCTTACACCCTGTCTTTAAAAAAGAAGACTGGGGATGTAGCTCAGTGGTACAACCCCTGCTTAAAGTCCCCCACGAGGGGCCGGGTATGGCCCGATGGTAAAGGCTCTGCTTACTCTGCCTGAGACCCTGGCTGCATTCCCGGGGAGGGAGTGGCTCTTTGTCCTCGGAGAATGTACACACTTGGGGGCAGCAGTCCTGTTTGATAGGCTGACAGCGTGCGGTCCATGATGATGCTGGCAGGGGTGTGCCCTCTCCGAGCTGGACCCGCCATGTCCAGCCTCTGTGTTCTCAGCCTCCCTGGTCCTACCCCTAACAGAGTGTCACTGGGTTCGGGCGGCAGATGATTGAGAAAACCAAGCAGCTTGTGGAGTCCAAGTACACCCTGGAAAATGGCTACAATGCCAACGCCAAGGTCAGGGCCTGCCCACTCTCCAGGGTCCCTGTGGTCACACCTGCCCACCGTCCGGGGTCCCTGGGCTTCCTATCCTAGCAGCTCCTAGGTTAAGAAGAGACATCCCTCATGCATGTACCCTGGCAGGTGGTCTACGGTGACACTGACTCTGTGATGTGCCGGTTTGGTGTCTCCTCTGTGGCTGAGGCAATGTCTCTGGGGCGCGAGGCTGCAAACTGGGTATCCAGCCACTTCCCATCACCCATCCGGCTGGAGTTCGAGAAGGTGTGTACTGTGCTCAGCTCGGTGGAGACATTAGGGGCCTTATCAGTTAGTGATGGTCTCTTATGGCAGTGCAGTAGTGTGGGGGTCCCCAGGCTGGGAGTCTTGCAGTGTTCTGGGTTGTAGCTGAGGCCTCTGTTGTGCAAACCAGTGGTACGTTTTGGGTCTGCATGTGTGTGGCTCCAGTCCTCACCAGATGTCAAACACACACCCCTGGCTTCTCATCCAGGGCCATCAGCTCAGGACTCACTCGATCCTGTCTCCTCCCATGGCTTCAAGACTACAGTGTCACCTGTCTGGATTTCATAATTTAGGGGCCAGCTCTAGGCCTATGGCATTATGCCAAGTGGGTTTCTGGGGTGCTGGAGAGCGTTGGGCCTTCTTAGGATTCGTTCTGCCAAGGTCCAGGGCCCTTCCTCGCCTGCTGTGTGTCTGATGGGTCTCGGGATTCGGAGCAAAGGAAAGCGCACAGGGTCACCGCCCCTGGGTCCGTTCCAGGTTTACTTCCCATACCTGCTCATCAGCAAGAAGCGCTATGCCGGCCTGCTCTTCTCCTCCAGCTCTGATGCCCATGACAGGATGGACTGCAAGGGCCTGGAGGCCGTGCGCAGAGACAACTGTCCGCTGGTGGCCAACCTCGTTACATCGTCTCTGCGCCGAATCCTCGTGGATCGGTGTGTGTGTGTGTGTGTGTGTCTCCCACCTAGACCATGAAGTCAGCCTCCCTCAGACCCAGGGGCCTCGCACCCACACCCTCATACCCCACCTTGAGAACACAGGTGGCTTGGGGGTGGGGCAGTGGTAAATCAGGCTGGCAGCTGTGATTGCCTTTCCTGCCTCTGCACTTAACCCCAACCCCAGTATCAGCCCATAGTGCACGGTGCCTAGATCCTAACTGGTAAAAGTTACAGCCCTATCCTCAGTAGTGCCTGGTGATGTCCCCCCCCCCCCCCCCCCGTCTCAGGGACCCTGATGGTGCCGTAGCCCACGCAAAGGATGTCATCTCGGACCTGCTGTGCAACCGCATAGACATCTCCCAACTGGTCATCACCAAAGAGTTGACCCGTGCAGCGGCAGACTACGCCGGCAAGCAGGCTCACGTGGAGCTGGCCGAGAGGTGGGTGGGCAGCCGCACAGCTGCCTGCAGCTGGGTCCACACAGCCCTCCCCAAACCTCACCCAACTCCCCTATCCGCAGGATGAGGAAGCGCGACCCCGGCAGTGCACCAAGCCTGGGCGACCGAGTCCCCTATGTGATCATTGGTGCCGCCAAGGGTGTGGCTGCCTACATGAAGTCGGAGGTCAGGCCCACCTGGGCTGTGCCCCTCCCAGAATCTCACTTCTGCTTTCCTCTGGGCGGTCTTGCCCCCTGGCCAGCCTTTGTGTAGTGCCTCCCTGTGCAGAGTTGGCTGCTGTGCCCTCCCCACCCCGGGTGTCAGGCTCTATTTGTTTTTGTCATCTCTTAAGTCGCCCCACTTCTCAGCCTCGATGCTTCTGACCCCTGCACCCCTTCCACGACCCTTCTCCCATGGGGAAGCTGGCTCTTGGCGATCTGAGGGGCCCCACCCAGGCCCATCCCTTGATCACAGCCTGCAGGTGTTTCTCCGCAGCCCCCTAGCCCCTAGCCCATGCTGCTCTGCAGCCATTGGTGACCCCAGCCTGCCCACAGGACCCCCTGTTTGTGCTGGAGCACAGCCTGCCCATCGATACTCAGTACTACCTGGAGCAGCAGTTGGCCAAGCCGCTCCTGCGCATCTTTGAGCCCATTCTGGGTGAGGGCCGTGCAGAGTCTGTGCTGCTGCGTAAGTGGAACCCACCCCCACCCCCCGAGGGAGTGTGGGCGGGGAAGGGACAGGGGCAGGGACAAGGCCATTCAGCTCCCCTCCTGTAGGCGGTGACCACACACGCTGCAAAACCGTGCTCACCAGCAAGGTGGGCGGCCTCCTGGCCTTCACCAAGCGCCGCAACTGTTGCATTGGCTGCCGATCCGTCATCGACCATCAAGGTGAGACCCGAGTTACAGCCCTTGTGCCCACTGGTGGGGCCCTGCCACAGGACTCCGCTCTGCCTGCTCCAGCGGAGGGTCCTCGCCCGTCCCGGGGTTCCCCAGGGGAGTTTTCCCCACACACTTGGGCCCTTGTTCTCTTGCCTCTGGGGACTTTCAGAAGGCGGGATGGGCAGCGGGTGGAGAAGGACAGAGATGCAGGGATGGAGACTAGGACCTGGCTTGGTCCCAGCACCTCTGTGCTGACACCCATCCCACCCCACCCCACCCCACCCCCAGGAGCCGTGTGTAAGTTCTGTGAGCCGCGGGAGTCTGAGCTCTATCAGAAGGAGGTGAGTGAGGCAGGGTGGAGGCTGGAGCCTGCCTGATCCGCACCGCCCTGCTCAAGCCGCTGTGTCCCCAGGTGTCACACTTGAATGCCCTGGAGGAACGATTCTCGCGCCTCTGGACACAGTGCCAGCGCTGCCAGGGCAGCTTGCACGAGGATGTCATCTGTACCAGGTGTGCCTCCCACTCCTGCTCCCCGACTCCTGACCCAGCTGTGGGACCACACTGCAGAATGGGCAGGGTCTGCCTGGGCTTGGTCTCTGCCTAGTCCCCCAGGGTGGGGCCGGGCTTTCCCCAGGGAACAGGCGGGCGGGGCGGGTTCTCACGCCAGGTGACAGCTGATATACAGCTGGCTACCTCTCAGGGTACTGCTCTTATCGGTTTCCCTGTGCCCGCTAAGCAAACAGCCCCCTCCCCTGGGTGGGCAGCAGGAAGGGGTCAAAGTCCTGGGAACAGCCCCTGACCACCATCCTCCGCAGCCGCGATTGTCCCATCTTCTACATGCGCAAGAAGGTGCGCAAGGACCTGGAGGACCAGGAACGGCTGCTGCAGCGCTTTGGACCTCCCGGCCCTGAGGCCTGGTGACCTAGCGGGACAGGGAATAAAGTTCAGACTTTTTGCTATTGGCTGTGTGTTGTGGTCTTTGGGAACAGGTTGGGTTTCCTGGTACAGGAGGCTCTGTACCCCTGGAGGCCCAGTGCCTCTGCCTGTGTCCACACGGGGCTGGCATCTCTCAGTTTTCCCTTTGAAACCCAGAATGGGTGGGTCCCTACTACTCTGTTTTGCCCCTCCCCAGGGGACTGGTGGTCACCCAGCTGGCGTCAGGTGCTGTCCTGTTTTCCTCCAGGCCTGGGGCACCCCCTAGCACATAGGCTTCCACACCTCAGGGCAGCATGGGACCCTCCCCGTCACGGCTGTGCAGCACAGCCACAGAGGTGCTCCCACCATAGGGTCCTGGTGGTCTGTCTGCCTGGGCTTCCCCTCAGCTCTTGGGAGATTCCTTGTCAGTCCTCAGAGCTGTCCCTGGGCCTCTCTGTCCCCTGCCATCCTGCCCTGGTCACCATTGATCCCTTTGGCATCCTATCCCAAGGCCTGCAAGTCCTTTATCTCTCTCCCCTTTCTGAGCAATTCTCTCTACTTCCATCCCCAATGGTGGGGATCCCCAAATCCAGATGGCTCCTAGGCCCACCCTCCCTGCCATGTGACCAGAGGGTTGTGCAATCCAGACCCCTCCCAGAGGGGATTTTTGAGGAGGGCCCCCATGACCCGCCCTTGGGGGTTGGGGTGGGCGGGGTCTGGGCCAAATATATATAGGGGTGGTAGCCAGAGCCAGCCTAGCCTGCTCTGAACCACCATGCTTGCTCTGGAGGCTGCACAGTAAGTGGTTAACCCCCAAACCTGTTCTTGGGACCCCACCCCATCCCCACTCTGCATCCTCAGCTTCTGTGGCACCCAGAGGCAGGTGATAAGGAGGTGATTCTCCATCAGCGCTGTCTTCCTAGACAGGGTTCCAGAGGTGGCATGTTCTGGAGACACTCCCGCCCTGCCAGGGTCCTCACAGGTGTGCCATCTGGCCTCGACATAGTACTGCGTGGCTCATTTTCTGGCCCTCTGCACCTTGAGTTTTGTCTGTCTCCAGTTTCTCCTGTCCAGCCGTTTCCTTTGGTTCCTGGTTCTGCCCCGGCTGCCCATCCTGGGGACAAGAAACACACTGCTTAGCTCATCCCCTTGCTGCGTTCTTTGCTAGCCCGGCTCTTCAGTTCATTGCTGCGCCTAGTCTCAGCCAGACTTATTGAGACACGCAAACCCAGTTCTCTGGCTACCCTGTCCCCAGCTGTCTGGGGACTTTCTCCCCTACTTTCCCTGCCTCCCCCAGTGTCTGTGCATGCAAATCCCAGGGAGAGTGGGGGACATTTGCCTGGCACCCGCCCCCTACTTCCTGTCCCGATAGGGGTGTTGGGGGGGGACTGGGGGGAAGCCTGGGCGCACACAAGGACAGCCCACAGACTGCAGAGCTGTGCGGTGGGTGATCACAGCTGCCACCGCCTCCCCTCTGGGCCCCACAACCACTTTGAGACTCAGGTGGCTGAGGGCGGCCCTGACATGCCCCTGCGTCTCTCTCCTGCCAGGCTGGATGGCCCACACTTAAGCTGTTTGGTGAGTTGGAGGTCCCCCGGGTATGTAGTGGCCTGGCACGGCCCATGGGAACTAACCTTACTAAGATCATCTACTTCTGGCCTCAGTTTCCAGTCTTTGTCTCTCTGTCTCCCCTGACCCCCATCCCCACCACACCTCTCTGCTGTGTTTCTCAAACTCGGGGCTACTTCCGTGACCTGCGTACCTGTCTATCCCGTGTTCTTCCTGAATAGTCCCTTCTTTGGGGTTATGGATCTTACATCTTTTAACTGTAGTATTTTGGACACCATTTTTTCCCAACGTTTTTGAACTCATAACCCAACAAAGAGACTTTTACTATGGTGGTGGAAAAGCCCTCCTGCCTTGAGTTTTGTTGGCCTTTGTTGGTTTGCTTTTGTTTTCATCGAGACAGGATTTCTTCTGTCTGTCTTTTAGACTCCCTAGCTGGCCTTCAGAGTACCGGGGATGTCCATGAGAGACACCTGACTTGTATGTTATTTAAAATTGATGTCTTGGGTGTGCATTAGTGAGTGTCTTTATGGTATATACCTCTTTAGCCATTACCAGACCCAGAGCCAGAAAATTTCCATCCTTCTGGAG